>CM052717.1:44479451-44536699 GCA_028551405.1 Uromys caudimaculatus | reverse complement strand
GAGAGGAGGAGGAGAAGGAGAAGGAGAAGGAGAAGGAGAAGGAGAAGGAGAAGGAGAAGGAGAAGGAGAAGGAGAAGGAGAAGGAGAAGGAGAAGGAGGAGAAGAGGAGAGGGGGAGCGAGAGGAGGAGGAGAGGAGGAGGGGGAAGGAGCAAGAGAAGAAGGAGAAGAAGGAGGGGAAAGGCAGAGAAGAGGAGGAGGTAGAGGAAGAGAAGAAAGGGGAAGGAGGGGGAGAGAAAGTAGAGGGAGGGGGAGGGGAAGTAGAGGAAGGAGGGGGAGGGGAAGGAGAAGGGGGGACTGGGAAGAGGAAGAACAAGGAGAAAAGAGAGATAGAAAAAAGATGAGGAGGAGGACAAAAAGGGGAATGAAAAGGAGAGGGAAAAGGGGAAAGGGAAGGGAATATAAAACTTGTCTTCAGACTTTAAGGGATTGATACTTGGAACAGATCGACAGAGCCATTCTGAATTGGACCCCCAGAACAATAATAGAAGATGAAAGGCTTCACTCTAATAAAAATGGGAATCCTCTTCTGCCTGCCATGTTATCCTTACCAATCATTCTGAACAGTTCAGCAACAGCTGGGTACTCCTTGCTTCTGACATGTCCACATGGTGATAAGATGCCCAGATGCCAAGTATGCCCTAGGATATCATGCTATGCAGAGAGGGTGTTACAGCATGAGATGTCTCCAGTCCTGTTTCAGTTTCAATGTTCTGGAATTTTAATCTACTGTTTTTTTTGGAGTGAACATTCATATTCCAATCTCTGGGTTCTTAAAAATGTCAACAAAATGTTAAGTGTGTTAAAATGTGTATTTAGATGCCTTCGGGAATTTAAAATAAAAACATGTTTGGGATAAACCTTGCTCGTTTTTGGCAAAAATACTTAAACATTTATTAAGGAATTTCAACATCACTAACAATTGCATGATTTTAAAACATCATGTGTTATAAAGTACAAGACAGTTTATAAATGACCTAAGATACTGTCATGGGGTTTATACTGGTCATAAACCCAAAGTTATTTTTTTTAACCTTTGTTTTGCTACATTTGTGACTTGATAGCTTATTTACTGTTCACTGAACTAATAGTTTTGTAAGACTTCTTCATAACATATACAATTGAGAATAAGAACATATTCAAAAACAGCTATGATTTATATAGTAGAGCTAATAGAGTTGATACAAATACTTTAAATTTCACATATTAGTGTCTGAGATTTCTGTGTGGGGGTCTAAGATTTTGTATCTGGGGTATCATGTAAAGTACTGAATTGAATCTATTTCAAGGATGGTGGTCATTAAGAAGTAAAAATGGGGCATGCTTTACAGTTCTGTTTCAGCTCACTTCCTTAAATATAATTCAGCTGACACATTTACCTATGGTCATTATAAAACCCAATTAGGTAACCCAAAGATTCTAACCATGAGTGACTGCTTTCGGAAAAAGTGTCATCTTTTATGGAAGGGATTAAGTAGGAGGAATTTCTGAATGGAAGACTGAGGAGATGGCTCTGTGAGAGGCGTGTTAGATATACAGCATGAGGATCTGATTTCATTACTGCCCTCTCAAAAGCCAGGAGTGCTGATCATTGTCTATAACCCCAGGTCAAGGAGCTGAAGAAATGTAGATGTGCTCCAGGTTTACTGGGGACCTTTTCCCAGAAGTAAGATGAAAACAGTGAAGGAAGACACTGACATTGATCTCTGACTACCACATGAGCACACTTATTGTGACATACATATGCATAAAATACAGTGCCCCAACCCCCACATTTTTTTCTGGATAGTTTCTACTATTCTATAATAGCTATCAATAGAACAGTTTGCTTGATGGTACATTTCCCAACTCAGAGACTTCAGTTTTATTCATCAGAACAGAGCATTGGTGCTTAATAGTTCACCCAGACATCTAGTAAATACTGAATCATCTTTGACAGTCAATGTGCTTCCCTTCTACAGTTAAAACACTACTTCTTTGGGTCCAAATAGACATAATAGAACCTACTGCACACAGGTCAACTATATAACATATCTCATACCTTTCTTCATACTATATGTCAAGATCATAGGACCACACCTTTCCACAATGAAAGTAGAGTAGCTAGTAAGGTCCAAAGAATGGCAACAACCTTAATCTGGACCATACACTGCAACTCAGTCGGGTAGCTGGCTGCTTAAGTGATAGAGGCCATAGGCTGCACCACATCGTGCTTAGTTCATGTCAGAGCAGTTCTCCAGTCTCCACAGTTCTACTTTGCTTTTGAACCAGGCTAGAAAGATTTCCAAATAGAGAGACATTTATTATTATTATTATTATTATTATTATTATTATTATTATTATTGCTATTATTGTCACCCCAGGTCACTTGCCAAGTTTGCAGGTCTTAGTGTAGCAGTTTAGAGGTTAACAACCTTGCTGTTGCTCACAGACATTATTCTCCTTTTAATCCAAATATGAAAGATTATGATTTGAGTATACTTAAAATTTTTAAATTTAGTAGGATGCAGATAGTTTGATCAGAAGTCCAGGTTTGGTGAATAAAAAAATACAGGATGGAAATTAGAGAAAAACCAAAAACTTATTAGTACAAGATTCTTGTCAAGGTTGTTGTATATTAAAAAGACACAAGACACAAATCCTTATCCCTGTGGACTTTATATTTAGTTGGGATAGACATGGGGCAATAGGAATATATAATTAAGTAAAGTCATACATAAAATCAGAATACAGTTGATGATAAACACCCTGATAGTAGAGAGATGGGGCCCTGGAAGAGCAGGGAGATTGACTACTATTGCAAATGGAATTGGAAGGGTTGACCTCATAAAGAAAGTCAACTTGAGCAAATGCTGGTAAGGAAGAGTAGAATGTCACTGCAGATATCTGGTAGGAATAGACTCCCCAAGTAGGAAGCAGAGTTGACTGGGCCACATTAGTGGGTTCAGAGAAGTACGCGAGCTAGATCATGTCATTGTAAATATCTGGTTTTATAGTCTAAATGGGACAAAATGGTACATGTTTTAATCATAGTTAATACATGAAAGAAATCATACTTACATCATTTCCCATGTAGACACAGGTCACTGGGACTAGACCCAATGTCCAAGAATAAGATTATTTTCCATTCATTCTTTGTCCTGCATATTCTGTGCATGGAGGATATTAAGTGATTCCATGTTGTAAAACATTCTCCCTCAAAATGCTTCTTGCTATGAAACTCAGACACCTGATCTGACATTTTCTTCCTTTAGTCATCAATACTGTCTCACAGTTCGAAGTGTATCAGTGCCTGCCTTCATAAATGCTTTTATGCAGGGGGCATCCACAGCTATCTTTACATTCTTCCAGTGTTCTTAGAAACACACTGGATATTTCTAAGGGTAATTTTCACTTTTCCTCACTTTAAAACAATAGTAAGTTATTTCAGTCCCACATATATTCATCTGTACTTTGGAGTTCCCTTTGTTATTATCCATTTCAATATCAAAGCTAAACTTTAGACATCATTGTTAAAGTGACAGAAAGATACATTGGTCTGTTGACCTCTTTTATGAAATGAACTTTGAAACATTGCCTATCTTATGAACAGAAGTTTATTCTCTGTTCTGTTTCACTTTTTATAAATACTTTTAAGAATCACTGTAAATCTTACAGTGACCTTTTGGCCAAAGTAATGCGATTTGGGCATGATTTAATTCTGTCATTGGAGACAAAAGTTACATGAAGAAAATTGCTCAGCTTTTCCCTTGCAGCCTTCCTTTTGACATTCTCCTTTAGTGTCCTGCTTGAGAATAAAATATGGCAGTCAAAAGAGATGATTTTAGCATTACAATTTTAAGAAGATATAGGGGGAAAATTTCACTTACATCTCTCCTATTAAAGGACACTGATATTTACTATTTAAGATGCTTTGAGACAATCTGAATTTACATGGTGAATTAAAGCTGAAGGCTTGTAAAAGATACATAACAGAATAATTTTCCCCAATGAATCCTCTTATTGTTTTTGTTTTTTGATGTGAGGCTTCAAGTATCCCAACTTGTCTTAAAACTTCTATATAACCAAAATTGGCCTTGCACTCCTGATGCTCCGTCTCCACAGCCCAGGTGAAGTGCTCACACACTGGGGCTACCACACACCTCTTTGCATTATCTTGAATGAAATCCAAGGCTCTGACCATCAGGCCCTTGTACATGTTAACAAGGGCTCTGCTGCTGAATATAAACTTTAATATGGAGAGTATATTTTTGCTATATCTTTATTTTTATTTGGAGAATGACATTTAGTTAAGAACCACGAAGTCAGTTCTACTTCTGGGTCATTCCTCAGAACACCATAAGGAGCTTAAACTATCTCAAAGAGAAAGCTAATCATGCAACGTCCGAATCATGAACACTGTTGGAGTGCTGTGGTGCCTGGCACTTAGGCATGGAACCTTGTGCGATGCTGCAGTGTTTCCCCATATTTGTCCTTTCAGCTGACTCCGAGCTTCATGTCTCCCCAAGGCTCTCCATTTAACTGCTCTTGGATGCCAGAAGGATTAATTTGGTATAATAGTATTTCATAGATTTAGTGCATTAGCATATTACACAATGTGGGTGCCTAGTAAGTTAATATAATTATTCTCATCTTGTAGAGGGAAAGGGATCTTATCCTCCAGTCTGTCAAGGACAAAGAACAATCTTAGTGTAATGTTAGACTTAAAAGTTCAGTTTTGTTCTTCTGATTTTATGAATCCTAAGTCATCATCCCTTTTTGAGTTTTAGATGCTTGTGTTTTATAAAATACCTTAAAAATAATTTCTTCCTCTGTGAATTATGTTCTAATTAGAAAACAGACTCTCTAGACTGTACTTATTAGTGGCTATCTTCATGTAAACTACATATACTACATAAAACCATGTGAACATATAAACATACATACCAACTAAAACTATGTATCAATTTAATGATCTATTAAATTTCAATCCCTAAATCTCTAGGGCTTACATTATGCGACTATAAGAAAGCATTAATTACTTCTTTATTGGCTCCAGAATTACTTCTGCAGGTTTCAAGCAATAGTATTCACTATGTAATTAATAAAAAAAAAAAAAGAAAAGAAAAAAAAACCCCACCTGATTTGTAAATGCCAGTGAATGAAAGAACTAGAGTAGAAACATATCTACTTAAGAATCAGAGAAGGGTTAGTGTAAAGCTTTCTACTAAAGAGAAGGAAAGACTGCCAACTTCATAAAAACGTTCAGACTGCCCCTTGTAGGTGACTTAGTAAAGACGATAGATATGTCAGTTGCCTATATTTCCACTGCATGAGCATATATACATACCCAGAGCTGTGTGAGAATGCGCATGTATCTTGAGTTGCATGGGCATGAGTACATATCTTGAGTAGCATGGGCATGTATATATTTCTTGAGCCGCATGGGCATACATACATATATTAAGTGTCACTATCTGGACTTCTCTGTGATAGAGCCTTTTATTAATACATTTAGTATATTTAATATATTATCTATTGACTTATGGTCTCTTAATGTATAAGAGTTTTCTAATTTATTAAAAAAACATAATCTCTATAGAGTATATATTTTTGTCTTTTCCCCAAGTCCTAATAAGTGTCACAACTCCCTGGCACATTGCTTGATGTGCCTTTCGCAATGATTAAGTAAGGCTTAATTTATGAAGGAAAACCCAAATTAATACATTTTTATCATGATGGGGAGACCTTGTCTCAGTTACCTGTCAGAAGGTTTTGTAAAACACTAAACATATATCAGCATCTAGGAGTTCCTCAGTAATAGGAATTAGTCTAAAGTCTGATATAGTGCCAAGGAGTTCTCTGGCTCAACAAAATGCTTTTTCTCAACACTGTGGCTGACCAAATTCACCAGAGACAATTTGTGAAAGAGTTTGGTTCTGTACTTGAGGAAAGAAATGTATGAATTTGAATATAATTAGAATTTCTACTGTTGTAGTCTGAACTTTGCATCTCAGTCTGTAATAATTAGTACTTTGCATCTCCTGATACTTTCAATGTTCACACTCATTTCCCCTGTTTTAGAAATAACCCTGGGAGACGCAGCAAGGCATGGACCTGGAAGATAACAATAATTAAATTGATAGAGAAGTCACTACTACTTAACTAATAACAAAATTTCGATAGATGTGTTGGACTGAGCTTGGGGTTCTGGATGGAGGAGTTGGAGAAGGAACTGAAGGAACTGAGGGGGTTTGCAGCCCCATGGAGGGAGCAACAGTGTCAACTGACCAGACCTCTGGAGATCCCGGAGACTGGACCACCAACCAAAGAATACACATGGAGGGACCCATGGTGCTGGCCACATATGTGGCAGAGGAGGGCCTTGTTGGCCATCAGTGGGAGGAGAGGCCTTTGGACCTGAGGGTGTTTGATGCTCCAGTGTAGGAGAATGCTAGGGAGGGAAGACTGGAGTGGGTGGGTGGGTGGGGAGCATCCTCATAGAAGCAGGAGGAAGGGGGATTCGATAGGAGGTTTGCAAAGGGGAGACCTGGAAATGGAAAAACATTTGAAATGCAAATAAAGTAAATATACAATAAAAAAAAGTTAACTGAAAAAAAATTTTGATAGAAGAAGTTTGTCCTATTAGGATCACACTTGAGCTAGAAAATGCACGTGAAAGTGATTGGTGGTTGGTCAGTGATTATTCTCTCTACATTTTTCTTTTGCGCATTAGGCTCAACAATAATGTTTTTAGCACACACGAGTATAATTTTGCTTATAAATGTAAAACACTCTAAAATATTTCTTGTGTATGGCCGAAACTATCTCACTGTAGAGGTGTTGAAACATTCTGTCAGGGTTATCCTGGTCAGCATGTGAGATAACAGAATACACAAGCATCTATAATTAACTAATCTTTATGTTGCTAACTCAGTGTGAGAAGTGATTTGAAACAGACAACACCATGTAGACATTTTGAATACTTTTTTGACTCTGTATTTTCTTCAGCTAAAGGGTGATTGTTGGTTTTCAGTATCTCTCAGTTTTAGATACTTCCTAATTAAGTATTGATAAAGTCTTTAATAAAATGCTCTAGTACATGGAGTGCATTTAGAAAACTACATCACAAAGTATATGTCTTTGCTTGACATATGCTTTGGTGACATGGAGAAAATATGTATTGTAGAAAATATTTCACTGTAGTTTGTTTATATTAATTTGTACCAAAGAGAAATAATTGTCTTGAAAGACAGTTTCAATACTAAGTTGGAAAGGGAAATTTAAATATATTAATTATATATTATACATTAAATATAAATATTAATTGTACAAAATAATGATTTTAATTATGATCTTTTTATAGTTGTATATATTGTGCATCAATTATATTCATTCTTCCAATCATCTCTTATTTCTCTTCCACTTGGTCCTTCCCATCCTCAAATAGTCTCTTTCTATTTTCACATCTTTTAAAAATCTATTATTATTCATGGATAGAAAACTGTATTTTTCTCTCCATTTTTCTTGGACCATATCCGAATAGAAAAGGTAAATCTATATGAGAGAAAAACTTTAAATATAGATACCATCTTTACTAGTTTTGTAAATTATTCCAGACACATTTTATGTATAGGTGATAATATGTTTTATAATCAAGCAAACATTCTTTCCCTCTTTTTGTCATATAGCCTTTATTATGTTGAGATATAGTCTTTCTATTCCAATTTTCTTCAGAACTTCACTTTAAATTGAAAATAATTTTATTATACAATAGATTCTGATTATGGTTTCTACTCCACCCCCCAACTCCTCCCAGATCATCCCCATATCCTCACCCATCCAAACCCACACCTTTTTTTGTTTTAAATCACTAAAAAAAAGGGAACATAATAATAATAGCAATATAAAATTAGATGAAATAAGAATGGAGAAACCAGAATAATATAAAACAAACAGAAAAAAAAAAACCAGAACCAAAGAAAATCACAAGAAATACACACACATTCAGAGACACATATATTCACATACACAGAAAACCTATGAAAACAAAATTGAACGACCACAATACACAAGCAAAAATCCTGTAAGGACCACAAAAGCAAAGCCCAACCAACCAACCAAACAAAAAACAAAACACTGCCATTAATAGTGTAGTTTGTAGATACATTACAAGTGTGGTTTGTATATGCAGTAAGACTCCATTGAAGAAACCAATTTTTCCTTGTGAGCAGTTACCAACTAAAGATAGCTTTTGGTTTAGGGATGAAGGCTTGCATTCACTTCTCCTCTCAGTACTGGGGCCTCCTCTGACTTAGACCTGTGCAGGCCCTGTGTATACTGTCACAGTCTCTGTGGGTTCATAGGTATAGAAGTCCTGTTGTCTGTACAAAGCTTTGTTTCTTTGCTGTCTCATCCTCCCTGTCTGTTTCAATGTCTCTGCCTTCTCTTCCAGAGCTCTCTGAGCCCTGAGGGGAGAGATTTGATGGAAACATCCCAGTTAGGAATGAGTTTGCTCTATCCTCGTGTATTGCATCCAGATGTAGGTCACTGTATTTGTTCCCATCTGGGCAGCAAGAAGCTTCTCTGAAGGTGGTTGAGCAAGACACTGACCTATGAGGATAGCAGAATGCTGTTATGAGTCATTTTATTGCTGTGGGTTTTTTTTTTAGCAAACAGTAGTTGGTTTTCCCTAGGTTCGTAGCCTATCTAGTATCAAGCTCATGGCAGCCTGAGTACGTCAAGCATGGGTTTCATATCATGGATTGGTTTGTTACTACCACAATGTCTGTGCCACTATTGTATCAGCATATATGGCAGGCAGTACATCATTGTACATAGAAGGATTTGTAACTGACTTGGTGTTTGCCTTTCTCTTCTGGTAGCATACAGAGTACTTTCTAGTACCGTGAATAGCAGTCAGTAGGTGAAGGCTCTAGGGAGGCACCAGTTTGGCTTATCTGTCTTCAGAGAAGTAGGTAGGTGTTGTCTTCAACAGTGAGAACTTAATATCAGTTTGTGGAGACCAACCTATAGCCTTGGCCATAACTTGGATCATTATGGGTCCATCAGTGTGATCAGATATAAGGCATTTCAGATACTGGTTCACTTGGTGGCAAGAGATGTCTTTCTGGGGCTTTGTCTCCATTTGGTGATTTCATTTAGATTTCCGTCATATATGTATGGATTTTAAGAAGATCTACTATATTAGTTTCCCATATGGATCCTTAAAATGGTTTCTAGTTTTAGATGTTCCTTGCTGTGTTTCCTCCTTCATCCCTCTTTCCCCTGCCCTTCACGGTTTGATCTTCTAGTTCCAGCAGCCTCCCTTCATCCATAACTATTTATTCTATTTTTCCTTCCTAGGGAGATCCTTCCCTTCATGCTAGTACTATATACAGTATCTGTGGTTATAAGGGTTGTAGCTTGTTTAATGAAGACTTAACAGCTAACATCCACTTATAAACAAATACATACCACATTTGTCTTTTTGTGACTGGATTAACTCAGTCAGGATGATTTTCTTTCTTTATATTTTTATTGGATATTTTCTTTATTTACATTTCATTTCAAATGCTATCCCCTTTCCTTGTTTCCCCCCTCCTGAAAACCCCCTCCCCCTGCTTCTATGAGGGAGTGTTCAGAGCAGCCTTATTTATAATAGCCAGAAGTTGGAAAGAACCCAGATGTCCTTCAGCAGAGGAATGGATACGGAAAATGTGTACATTTACACAATAGAGTACTATTCAGCTATTAAAAAACTATGAATTCACAAAATTCTTAGCCAAATGGTTGGAACTAGAAAATATCATCCTGAGTAAGGTAACCCAATCACAAAAAAACACACATGATATACACTCACTGATAAGTGGATCTTAGCCCAAAAGCTCCAAATACTCAAGATACAATTCACAGACCACATGAAGCTCAAGAAGAAGGAAGACCAAAGTGTGGGTGCTTTGGTACTTCTTAGAAATGGGAAGAAAATACCCATGGGAACAAATATGGAAACAAAATTTAGAGCAGAGACTGAAGGAAAGGCCATCCAGAGACTGTCCCATTTGGGGACTTATCCCATATACAGTCACCAAACTCTGACACTATTGTGGATGCCAGGGTGATTTTCTTATAGTTCCATCTACTTGCCTACAAAGTTCATGATTTCCTTTTTTTTTTTTTTAAACAGTTGAGTAATATTCCATTGTATAAGTATACCACAATTTATCTATTTATTAAACATTCTTTTTCATTTCTTTTTATTTTCCTCCTTAACCTTATGCAGAATGTTTTCTGCTCAACTTTGCATGATTGATTGTATACACTGTGTTCCTTCTATGGCATTATCTGAGAAGTGTTGAGGACACAACAGAATTCCAAAGCTTCTCACCACTTCAGTTTGGCAAATGTTATATTCAGGTACTAATTCTTTTGAAGATAACATTTTTCTTTCCTTTTTTCTAAAGTGTCTACTGTGATGTTAGTTTACTTAATTGTGCGTCAGTTCCTGCTAGCCTTTCCTAAGGTTTCCAGACTTTATCTTGTCTTAAGATCGGCTTGATAATAAAAGTTTAGGATAATAAAATCTATTTTACATAAGCAGGTTATTAGCTAAATAATAGAACACAAAGTTGCATTGGAGTTGGGAAGTGAAGTGGATCTAGGAGGAGTTAGGGTGAGGAGCAAGGATTAATACGATGAAAATACACTCAGTTGAATGAAATTCTCAAAGAATTAATAAAAATACATTTAAAAAAAGAAAACACTAAATGGTCCTGAAAAGAATAGAAAAAAACCTAGGTAACATATATAAAGCATTTACAGCAAGCTGTTTCCTTTGTTTTAGTTAATTTTTATTTAATTTTTAGGTAAAAATTCTATATATCATGCATGCATATAATAAAACTCACATCTTCCCTCCTTCCAATTTGTCCCTAAAAGTCTTTACGACTCTTCCTTCCCAACTTCATATGCTAAAAATCTCACAGAATTCACTCAGTGTGCATGTGTGTAGGACAGTCTCTGGAGTATGGAGTATGAGCAGCCTCTCAGGGCCAGCATTTCTGAAGAAAACCACCTCTTCTTCACCCAAGCAGCCATGCGAAATCTCTTCAGTTAATGGTGGAGTTTCATGAATCCCTCCAAAGCCCATGTTGGAGTGTTGACTGGGTTGAACTTATGCAGGTCTTGTACATGTAGTCACAGCTGCTGTGAGTGCTGCCATGATTTTTTTTTTTGATACTTTATTTACATTTCAAATGTTTTCCCTTTCCAGGTCTCCCCTTTGGAAACCCCCTATCCCATCCCCCCTCTGCCTGCCTCTATGAGGTATTCACCCACCCACCCACTCCCATCTTCCCTCCCTGGCATTCCCCTATACTGGGCTGCCATGAATTTTAAAAGTGTTTATTGACATTTATTTTGTAGTCTAACTTATGGTCTCTCCTGGAGAAGACCCCATAAGTAGATGGGAAAAAAACAGGTTTTCCTTAAAGTTAACTGAAATATCAAAAAGTATCTGTTATCTCTTTTAACTCTGTAGCATAGTTTAATGATGCTATTATTTACTGATATTTTGTTTGAATCTGTCCATTAATTACAATGTGACCTCAAAGTACTTACAGATATTGTAAATTTTGTTTCTCCTTTGAATCGAATAATGTTTTCTTACTTGTATACTGTATTCTTGGGTACATATATGTTTATTATTATTTTCTCTTATTGAATTCTTCCTTTTATTAGTATGTAGAGATCCTACTTTATAATTGCCTCTTTTGTCTTTACTTTTTTAAACTTGAAATTTAACAATCAATTGTATCTGACATGTCTAGCTACTTCTCATTTTTTGTTTGGCTTGCCCACAATATCCCTTTTTAATCTTTAATTTATACTTTATGTATATGGCTTTACTGAGTTTCTTGTAGGTAGTATATTGTTTGCTGGATTTTTCTTTTCTTTTTCTTTTTTTCAGCCTCTTGTTTGATGAATTTAATCTTTTATGTTCCAGTTTGTTATTGGTAAGAATTTAATCTTGCCATTTCCTTAATTGTTTATTATTTTCTGTTTGTTTTATTTATTTTTATTTGTTCTCACCTCTCATTGTATATTTTTGACTTTTTGTCACTCTTTTTTACTGTAGTTACTAGAATTAATTCTTTTATTTTTCTTTGGAACAGCTGCTTATAATATCTAACTCTTATTTTTTCATGTGTTCTTATGATGTTATTATGTACCTTTTACTTCTGAACACTCTTTAAATATTTTCTTTACTGCTAGTAGAGTCATGATGATTTTCTCCAGATTTACTTGTCCTGGAGTGTTATTCCTAAATAATTTCACTATGCAAAATCTCCTTCTCAGAAGGTTGACAAATATCTCACGATATGATATGCTTTTCATAACACATAGGAGTGAAAGCTATCATCCAATTGGCCCTTTTATGCTGCTGCTTGAGCTTAAATTCTAATAGTGAGGTAACCAATTGACAGAACCTTTAGTTCTAGAACTATAATTTTGCATCAGAAATCCTGCTCATGTGAGTGTTAAACATGCACATGTTGAAATTAGATTTTCTGGAAGCTGAGCTCTAGCATCATACCTTGTTGACCGGGTGATGTTGGGTGAATTATCCTGCTTCTTTCAAGCATTGTCTCCATCTTTAAAATTGTGCTAATATTAATAGCTTTTTTAGTCTAGTCTCAGGATTACAATGAATCAGAGGCTTAATTCATATAAGAAGAGAATGATGACACCATTATTCAAAGTTTTTCCTCAGTGTGTTATCAACATTACTAATTATAGCTTTGACTTAAGACAGATAGAACTAGCCTATTTGGTTATAGTTTTCATTGCATTGCTTAGAGATAATCACCTGCTGGTCTAAATCTAAACTGCATTACCTTATTTCAGCTGATAGTGGTGGTATCTACTTCAACAACATGACTTAGTTGTTTACTTGGCCTCTCCAAAGTAATTTTTCTAGTACTAAGTTTAAATACTCCATGTTCCTGTATCCTTTCTGTCTAGCTTTCCTCAGCTTGGGAAATAGCACCACTGTACACCTACTGAATAAAATCAGACTGTTTTCTTTCCTCTGCCTCCCATCTAAATCATGATTACTTCTATCATTATACAAGCAAAGGTTACTTCATGAATCCCACACATTTTTGTCCTTGCTGCAGTCTGCACTGAAGTACTCTTCCCTTGCCTATGAGGCACAACAGCTGCTCTTTTAGTCTTTCCTTTGCCCAATTTGTAATCCATTTCCCACAAAACAGCTAGAGTGAGCTCTGAAAAGAGAAAATCATATTAGATCTGCCTCCTCCTAAAGTGTCCAGAGAATTCCAGTTTGATGAGATAAAAGCTCCACGGGCTACCAAGTTATCTGTGAGTGAGTCCCTATGACTTTTCTGATGTCAAACTATGTTGTTGTTATTTTCCAGTAGCAGTGTGGACATTTTCCTATTGTTCAAATGTGCAAAGCTTCTATTCCATTCCATACATAGTTTCCTCAGCATGGCTTCTTCTTAATATTTGTGTTTAATCTCCTCCAAGAACTATTCTGAGCATTAGTTTAAATTAGCTCTTATTGTGGACTTGTCTTCCTGTTATAAATACTTTGGGCAGATTAATGTTTATTTCAAATGACTTTATTTTTACTTTCTAACTGTCTACTGCCACTGTTAGAATGCAAATTCTAAATAACCCTTCATCACCTGCGCCCAAGGGATACAGTGCATCAATATCTCTTATGTTGAACAGGGCTGTGTTTAGTCTCCTCTGAACATAATTCCATGAGATAAGTCAACGTTGGATTTTTATGAGTAAAGAATTTCTTGCTTATGATTCCTAGTTATGTAATGTAAAAGAATACCATTCCATTCATATTCTGACCCATTTATAACAGCCTCTTATAGAAAATCCTCTTATAGAAAGTTAGAAGGGTTTTTAGTCCATTAGTTTTTCTTTCAGGGGTTTCAGTATTTTAACAAATAGAAAATAAATCTCACAAATTTATAATGATAAACTTTAATTGTTTACTTATTCATTTTTTAAACAGTTTATCTCTAGCTTAGTGTGACATGTTAGATGCCCAAAAGAAAAAAGTGTAGCAATGATATGAATTATTCAGTGTTTTTAGCTCTACCCCAAAGCTTTTCTTTCCATTTTACTTTCCCTGAGGTTTGCTATCTGGATGATATATAAAATTCTATAAATAGACCTATATGAGCAGCTACAAGAGATAAGTATCAGCACTACTCATGTGATAAGTAAAGTACTTTAGAAACTGAGGCTACCTTAAATCTTGCTTCTTGGTTTACTGTTTTTGTTTTCCTTAGACATTCCAGTGAGAGTTAAACAGCCTTTAAGCTTTGAATGAGAAATGAAGATATCTTGGCTTAATCATAGCCGTTAGGTATTTGAAACCCTTTTGGATAAGAATTGTAATGCATCATATCATAATACCCATTTAAGATGTAAATTAGAGAGACAGAAAATAATAATTCACACAGATTGACTTGATTGGCATCTGTTTTTATTTTTCATTGTTTTTTTCCTTAAATATCACAGAGTATGTTTTTCCCCAGAACTCAGAAAACAATTTCTTAAAGTCTCCACAGAACTACAGAACACGTCAGTGCCTGGAACATACCTTTAGATGTGGTCTTTTCCTTGTAGTTCATAACAATCAAATTGGGTGACTTATGCAGAATGAATAAAAGATTTGAGACTGATGGTTGAACTTTGTTGTTGGAGTGCTTGCCTGCTTACAGGAGACCATGGCTTTAATACAAACCTTCACATAAAACTAGATGTTGGGGTGCATGCATGTAATCTAAGTACTATAGGAGATAGAGGAAGGCGGATCTGAGTTCAAGAGCAGCCTTGGAAACTGCATGTCAGCCTTGGATTTATGAGACCTTTGCTATAATAAGAAGTAATAAGTAAACTTTAAAAATGCATTCTTCCCATAATCAAAGGTTATCAACTAGATGCAGTGCCTCATTTCCCAATTATTGTCACTCAGCATATGTCAAAGTGATTACTCACTTTATGATTTTACTAGACGACTTAAGCCATAAACACCACCATTGTTCTTCCCTACATACCCTTCTCTGGAATATGCTGCCTCCTCCTCTTCCACTTTTGAAATAAGGCTTCCACATCATTTCTCCATATTCTATTGGTGACATTGCATTTGTCTGACTGTGTTTGTCATGTTGGCATCCTGACCACAATGCATGGCATAAAATTCTTGATCGTTTTGTATATTTGTATCTGCGTTCAAGCTCTCTTGTAGCTGAGCTATTTAAGTCAACTATGTTCATGAATTGAAATCTTTAGTTTACTTGATTATCGTATTTATGTACTGAGAGTGTGGAAGAGATAGAATTAGCCTCGAAATTATGTGCTTTTTCTAAACTTAATGAAATTTCTTGTCATTAAATTCTAAAGTCACTAAGTTTAGGCAACATTTTTAAGTGGAAAAATTTAAATACAACAAAAAGTCACATCTTTTAAAATTATTGTGTATGTGTGTGCATACAATATGTGGGTGCAATGGGCATGCGCCACTGTGTATGTGTAGAGATCCAAAGGCAATTGTTTTTTGTTTTTGTGTTTTGTTTTGTTTTAACAGTTGAAAAATAGTTTAATCATTAATAAAACTTTGCTCAGAATCCTACCCTCAGACAATCTTCCCCATCCACAGCCATACACATTCAGAATTAAAGCCTGCCAAAATATTTGAACATCTTAAATCTAACTTCCCAACGTGCACGTCTACTCTAAGGAAGAAAGCAACCCACAATATGGTCCTACTCATAAATGTCTTCTATCAATTTTGGCTTATAAATGTAGTCAACTAATATCTATCTGACAAGAGTTCTGGATTACCTGGCTAAGGAAAAGGAAGCAAAGCACTATAAATAACTATCTGATTATATGTAGGTTGGAGAGTATCAGTAGAGGAAAATTATATTAATAATTCAGTTACTAACTCGAATTCCTATTGATCCCATAATTGCTGTAAACCAGGGCCTGCAAATATTCTCTTTAAAGGGCAGATGCTAACCATCTTTGACTATGGGGTCCTATTAGATCCCAGTGAGCAGCTTGCTAACTTTGTAGCAGGAAAGCAAGCAGACAAAATGAAATGCAAAACACATGGGCTCCAATAAAGCTTGGTTTCCCAGAAGGGGTGACAAGCCACAGTGACCATAACCTAGACTTTATCATAGAGACCCAGCCCAAAGAATGCTTTGAAGGAAATCTAGAAGATGAAGAAAGTGTGCCAGATGAATGTTGATGATGACCTGATCACAGGCCTGGAACTTTCAAACTAACCCTCTCCCAGAGTTGGCACTTACTTTCTGAGAAGGAGACATGCGGTCTCTAACTTCCACTGATGAGAAAATCAGACAAACCACATCTCCAAAGCACTTCTTGTGACTGACTGTAGCTTTTAAACTCAAATCGATTTGCAAAGCCTCTGTTTTTTCCACCGTTCTATCATGGGAACTCCACAAGCAGTTTTTTAAAAAAGGAAAGGTGGTTACTAAACAACCACAGTGTAAAAAACAACAAGAGTAACTAGAAATACTTCAAATCTCCCATAATGAAGCTATGTAATGAAGGCCATTTAATAAGACAGAATTGCTCTGTAATCCAGGCAATGCCTCCACTGAAGAGCAAAGAATAAAACCATCTCCCAACAGGGCTGTCACTGTTTTCTGCCAATGAAAGACTAGCTGTCATTGATTAATTTGTTCTAATCTCCTGGTCAGTGACCACACGAGTTACTCACTACCTGCCCCAATGTTCTGGATTCTCAAATGAAAGACACACATATGCAGCCTTATATATAATATGGCTTAATTAGCTCAACAGCTGGGCTGCTCTCAAACTCCACATTTCTAATGGCTCCCCTCTGATACTCCTGAGTTATTACTTACTAAAATCGATATTCTATCTTTGCCTCTCTTCCTGCCACTTTTTTATTGGATATTTTCTTTATTTACATTTCAAATGTTTTCCCCTTTCCAGGTCTTCCTTTCGGAAACCCCCTATCCCCTACCCCTTTTCCCTGCCTCTATGAGAGTGCTTCCTCACCAACCCACTCCTGTTCTGCTGTCCTGGCATTCCCCTCCACTGGGGCATTGAACATCCTCAGGCCAAAGGGCCTCTCCTCATACTGATGTCCAACAAGGCCCTCTTCTGCCACATATGTGGCCAGCACCATGGGTCCCTCCAGGTGTATTCTTTGGTTGGTGGTCCAGTCTCCGGGAGCTCCAGGGGGTCTGGCCTGTTGACACTGTTGCTCCCTCCATGAGGCTGCAAACCCCCTCAGCTCCTTCAGTCCCTTCTCTAACTCCTTCATCTGGGACCCACAAGCTCAGTCCAATGGTTGGCTAAGAGCTTCCACCTCTGTATTTGTCAGTCTGTGGCAGAGCCTCTAAAGAGATAGCCATATCAGGCTTCCATCAGCAAGCACTTCCTGGCATCCACAATAGCTTCCCGATTTGGTGACTGCATACAGGATGGATCCCCAGGTTGGGCAGTCTCTGGATGGCCTTTTCTTCAGGCTCTGCTCCACATTTTATCTCCACATTTCCTCCTGTGTGTATTTTGTACACCCTTAAAAAAAACACTGAAGCATCCACATTTTGGTCTTCCTTCTTAGGCTTCATATGGTCTGTAAATTGAATCTTGGGTATTCCGAACTTTTGAGCTAATATTCACTCATCAGTCGTACATACCGTGTTTGTTTTTTTGTGACTGAATTACCTCACTCAGGTTAATATTTTCAAGTCCACCCATTTGCGTGTGAATTTCATGAAGTCATTGTTTTTAATACCTGAGTAGTATTCCACTGTGTAAATGTACCACATTTTCTGTATCCATTCCTCTGTTGAGGGACATCTGGGTGGTTTCCAGTTTCTGGCTATTATAAATATGGCTGCTATGAACATAGTGAAGCATGAGTCCTTATTATGTGTTGGAGCATCTTCTGGGTATCTGCCCAGGTGTAGTATAGCTGGGTCCTCAGTGTAATACTATGTTCAATTTTCTAAGGAACTGCCAGAATGATTTCCAGAGTGGTTGCACCAGCTTGCAATCCCACCAGCAATGGTGTAGTGTTCCTCTTTCTCCATATCCTTGTCAGCACCGCTGTCACCCGAGTTTTTGATCTTAGCCATTCTGACTGGTGTGAGGTGGAATCTCAGATTTGTTTTGATTTGCATTTCCCTGGTGACTAAGGATGTTGAACATTGCTTCAGGTGCTTCTTGGCCATTTGATATTCCTCAGTTGAAAATTCTCTATTTAGCTCTGTACCCCATTTTTAAATAGGGTTGTTTGGTTCTTTGAAGTCTAACTTCTTGAGTTCTTTGTATATATTAGATATATGTATCTATATATATCTATCATATGTAGGATGGGCAAAGATCTTTTCCCAATCTGATGGTTGCCATTTTGTACTATTGACAGTGTCCTTTGCTTTACAGAATCTTAGCAATTTTATGAGTTCCCATTTGTCAATTCTTGATCTTAGAACATAAACCATTGGTGTTTTGTTCAGGAAATTTTCCTCTGTGCCCATGTATTTGAGACTTTTTCCTCTTTCTCTTCTGTTAGATTCAGTGTATCTGGTTTTATGTGGAGGTACTTGATCCACTTGCTCTTGAGCTTTGTACAGGGAGATGAGAATGGATCAATTTTCATTCTTCTACATGTTGTCTGCCAGTTGAACCAGCACCATTTGTTGAAGATGCTGTCTTTTTTTCCACTGGATGGTTTTAGCTGCCTTGTCAAGGTTAAGTGTCCATAGGTGTATGGGTTCATTTCTGGGTCTTCAATTCTATTCCATTGATCTACCTGTCTGTCATTGTACCAATACTATGCAGTTTTTATCATTATTGTTCTGTAGTATAGCTTCAGGTCATGGATGCTGGTTCTCCCCAGAAGTTCTTTTATTGTTGAGAACAGTTTTTGCTATCCTGAGATTTTTGTTAATCCAAATGAATTTGAGAATTGCTCTTTCTGTAAGAAGGATTGAGTTGGATTATGATGGGAATTGCATTGAAAATGTAGATGGCTTTCAGTAAAATGGCCCTTTTTACTGTATTAATCCTGCCAATTCATGAGCATGGCAGATCTTTCCACCTTCTGAGGTCTTCTTCGATTTCTTTCTTCAGAGACTTGAAGTTCTTGTCATACAGATCTTTCACTTGCTTGGTTAGAGTCACACCAAGATACTTTATATTGTTTGTGACAATCGTGAAGGGTGTTATTTCCCTAATTTCTTTCTCAGCCTGTTTATCCTTCGAGTATAGGAAGGCTACTGATTTGTTTGAGTTAATTTTATATCCGGCCACTTTGCTGAAGTTGTTTTAGCTGTAGCAGTTCTCTGGTGGAGGTTTTTTGGTCACTTAAGCATACCATCATATCATCTGCAAATAGTGATATTTTGGTTTCTTCCTTTCCAACTTGTATCCCTTTGACCTTCTTTTGTTGTCTAATTGCTTTAGCTAGAACTTCAATTACTATATTGAATAGATAAAGAGATAAAGGGCAGCCTTGTCTAGTCCCTGATTTTAGTGGGATTGCTTCAAGTTTCCCCTCCATTTAGTTTGATGTTGACTACTGGTTTGCTGTATATTGCTTTTACTATGTTTAGGTATGGGCCTTGAATTCCTGATCTTTCCAAGACTTTTATCATGAAGGGATGTTGAATTTTGTCAAATGCTTTTTCAGCATCTAATAAAATGGTCACGTGGTTTTTTTTCTTAGATTTTTGTTTATGTAGTGGATTACAATGATGGATTTCCATATATTGAACCATCCCTGCATCCCTGGGATGAAGCCTACTTGATCCTGGTGAATGATCAAGGTGTAGGCTTCTTGTTTGCTTATGTGCATCTCTTTCTTTAGGTTTGGGAAGTTTTCTTCTATAATTTTGTTCAAGATATTTACTTATCCTTTTAATTGGGAATCTTCACTCTCTTCTATATCTATTATCCTTCGGTTTGGTCTTTTCATTATGTCCTGGATTTCCTGGATGTTTTGTGTTAGGAGCTTTTTGCATTTTCTTTGGCTGTTGTGTCAGTGTTTTCTATGGTGTCTTCCGCACCTGAGATTCTCTTTTCTATCTCTTGTATTCTGTTGATGATGCTTGCATCTATGACTCTTGATCTCTTTCCTAGGGTTTCTATCTCCAGGGTTGTCTCCGTTTGTGATTTCTTTATTGTTTCTATTTCCATTTTTAGATCTTGGATGGTTTTGTTCAATTCCTTTACCTGTTTGGTTGTATTTTCCTGTAATTCTTTAAGGGATTTTTGTGTGTGTGTGTTTCCTCTTTAATGGCTTCTACCTGTTTACCTGTGTTCTCCTGTATTTCTTTAAGGGTGTTATTTATGTCCTTCTTAAAGTCCTCTGTCATCATCATAAGATTTCATTTTAAATCTGAGTCTTGCTTTTCAGGTGTGCTGGCGTAACCAGGGTTTACTGTGGTGGGAGAGCTATGTCCTGATGATACCAAGTAGCCTTGGTTTTTGTTGCTTATGTTCTTGTCCTTGCTCTTGCCATCTGGTTATCTCTGGTGTTAGCTGGTTTTGCTGTCTCTGATTGTGGCCTGTCCCTCCTACAAGCCTCTGTGTCAGTACTGCTGGGAGACCAGTTTTCTCTGGGAGGAATTTGGGTATGGAGAGCTATAGTACAGGGTCAGCTCTAGGGTGCAGACAGAAAGTAGAAGGATCCTGTCTCCAGCTCTTCCTTGGTTCCTGTTTCCTGATGGCTCTGGGGGTGTCCCTCATGGCCCAGGAATTTGAACAGAAGTGGTTTTCTTACCTCTGCTTGCAGGTGTGTTTGTACTCCTGGGAGACCAGCTCTCTCCTAGTGTTCTTTGGGTGTGGAGCCCTGTGGCACAGGATCAGTTCTGGGTGCAGATGGAAACCAGAAGCCAAAGACAATTGTTTTAAAGGTTTATTTATTTCCTATATGAGTGCTCTATCTGCATGTACATTTGCATGACAGAAAACGGTATCAGATCCCAGTATACATGGTTGTGAGCTCCCATGTAGATGCTGTGATTTAAACTCATGACTTTTGGAAGAGAAAACTGTTTCCTTAACCACTGGTTCATCTCTCCATTCCTCCCAAAGGTGATTTTTGATAGTCATTTTGTCCCTTCTCTCTTGGGACTCAGCATCAATTTCATGTCATTTTAGTTTACCCCTGATAATCCCTGGTACCCTGCTTTAACTGTTATTTTCCTGTGCAATGAATTCTTCACAGAAAAAAAAAGTAGAGTGGTCTAAAGGAAAAATTTGGTAGCCAAATATAGAGCTATTAGCCTAGTAGTAAGTTTCTTTTTTGGTAAATATTCCTCCAAGACTTAGAATTGATATGATACTTATTAATTTTTTCTATTCAATAATCAGTTAATATCACATACAGATAGAGTCTTCTGTAATTTGGATGGATATCTCAAATGTCCATTTATAAACCTAGCTCTCTGGAATGGCAGGATGGAGGAACATTATGGCCCATTTAGAGGCTGGTGAGGCATTGTTGAATCATGGATGGTGTGCCAACAAAGTGGATTGTGGGACCTTTCTTGTCTGCTCTCAGCTTCTTGACTTCAGATATATGTGCTTCAAGGAAAGATTCTGTCATTGTCATCCTAGTAAAAAACCCAAACCAGTGGGACTGCCCAGCCTTGAACATCCAGCACTCTAAGGTAAAACAAATTTTACATTGTTGTCTAACACAACTTCTACAAATTAAATGTCTAATCTAAGATAACTATGGAACATATCATGATTTCCTTGAACAAATACCATAAAACCATGGCTGATTATATTATAATTTCCCTTTGTACCATGTTGCTATCACATTTTTTACTACTGTGAAGCATCTGGCATCATGGAGGTTTAGTCTTTGCATGTTCAATCAGTGATGGATATTACAGTATAACCAGTAGCTAGAGATGCAGGGAGTCAATGTTAAGAGTGGATCACAAACTGGTAATGACAAGGGGACAAGACTCCATGTATTGTACATCTTAATATGGATTCAAGTTCTACATAAATTACTCATTTTGTCTTAGTACTGAAAGAAACAGTTGAAGTCCGAGAAATTTAACATGAAAATTATATCAGCATAACAATATTTATATATGATAGTATTTGGATTTATTTAAAATATACCTACAACACACCTCAAATACATGTTTTGAAGAATGTAGTAAGATGTATTGGTTTCTCATACTCTCAAATGAAGCACATATCCACTTTGTCATGTGCTTACAATGACTGTCATTTGTATAATTTACTTTTACAAGACATTCATAAATAGTTAGAAACAACTTAGAATCTATACTTCCTTATTTCTTATTAACCTATTTTGTCCTTTCATGATAGGTTTGTGTATGGTTTTCTACATTAGGATGTTGAATTTATTATAATTCACTGTGTAAATTATTGATGTTCACATCTGGCATGTGTACTTTTACAATATCAGAGTCTCACAGTGAAATTATTTCACCGAATTCTTTTTGCGAACCATTCACCATTACTGCAATTGTATTTTGTGCATTACATTCCTTTGAAGTCATGAAGCCTTCCATTCTGTTTCATTATAAATGGAATTTCATTATATTTGACTCAACAATAAGTGAGTTACAGACCCATTGACATTTATATAATTTCAGACCTTAAAGTCTTTGTTGTGCATTAACATGCATTATGTGCACTTTCAATTTAGCTTAAAAGAAATGACCATTAATTTACATAGTTGTTACATGGAAGAGTTCTGTTTAAATGTCATTGTGTGATTTCAGAGTGAATTGTGTTTTTTTCTGAAATCATTTGAAAATATTTTATAGTGTAGTTGCAATTATTAGATAAAAAAATTATTGGATAAAATGAGATAAATTATGGATTATAAACCTTGTTAAAGCCTCTGTAGATCTTAAGATATAATTGTAGTTTTTCTCCACAATATTCTTTTATTTTATACTTTTAAAAAATCAAGCTTTTGTACACAATTAAGCATTATAGTCTTGAGATGTAGCTCATTTGGCAGAATAATTTATTAGCACCCTCAAAAACTTGGGTTTGACCCTAGCAATATATAAAGTGCAGGCTTATATAACAATGTCTTATAAAGCATAAAGTACTTTGCTTGTAACAGCTATCATCTATCTAATCTATCATCTATCTAATGTATAATCTATCTACTTATCTATTATCTGTCTATCAATCATCTATCTATATCATCATTTATCATCTCTTATCTATTGATATCATCTATCTATATCTCTATTACATATAGATCTAATCTATCATTTGTATTTGTATGTATCATCTATCTACCTATCTATCTATCTATTTATCTAT
Source organism: Uromys caudimaculatus (assembly GCA_028551405.1). Classification (NCBI taxonomy): domain Eukaryota; kingdom Metazoa; phylum Chordata; class Mammalia; order Rodentia; family Muridae; genus Uromys; species Uromys caudimaculatus. Next base: position 44,513,325 of record CM052717.1, on the reverse strand, counting down.
CTATCTATCAATCATCTACTTATTCATCCATCCATTCATCTATCTATCTATCATCTAGCATTGTCTTTTCCCAAGCTTAAGGGACAGAGCTTCCTGTGAATAATGTCTTCTACTACTAGATTACATATTTCGGGACTGTGTTGGTTAAACTGTTGCAGTCTGGGCTGAAAGGGAGAAATTTGTATTGAAGGAGTAAACAAACAAACAAACAAAAAAGAGAAATGAAATGAGCATGGGTTTGAAACGTTGGTGCTAGGATCTCATTTGTCCCCAGAAGTCTCACACTTGCCAACAGTTTTTTTTTTTCATTTAATTAATTTATTTATTTGGCTTGAAAGAGTGTTACAGTGCTGGACCGGCAGGGACATCTGTCTTGTAACCCGGTTAACACTGTCATTTCTTGAACCATTTCTTCAAGGGCCTGAGATCAGAGACCAAAGCCTAAGACTCATCTACTGCATTCACTGTGATGGACGAAAGTCTGTAAATTCCTCCACGTTGATATTACTCACCAGCACCCAATGCCCAAACAGTCCCACAGCCCTCCTTCTAGTCCTGGTCTGGAGAGAAAAGGGTCACCAAGTTAGTGGCACCCGCAATCGGTAGCTTTCTGTTTCATCAGTATGCTACCCACAGCCTTGATTCCTCAGCTTGTTTTGAGGGAATCTTCATAACTTACAGTAACAGATCAGGCTCAGAAATGCCCTTGATGAAGGTTGTAATAAGCATTCTTAATTTTCAACAAAACAATTTTTCTTTGCCCCTCTCTCCCTAGCTAGCAATATGTGGGAGTAGAGTTTCCTGCTGAGTTTTTAGCGTTATTGTCAGGTCAGAAACCAAGCATATTAACAGGAAGCATGCTATTCTGCATCTAGAAGCCAAAGCATAATAAGCATTGTTAATTTAGTTAAAAGAGAGACAGCTGCTTACGATTACTCTTCTTGTATGTGTGTGTGTGTGGGGGGGGAGTTAACAGAATAATGTCTCTTTTCCAAATTATGCATGGTTTTCATTTGCTTATATGTGAAATTTAATTGAAGGAATTAAGAAGCTGAATGAAATAATGAGCTGTTTGGAAGGAAATCGGTCTATTGCTGCTCACTTAAATGCATGGTTGTATAGACTTAGAAACCAGATAATCCTCAAATCTTTCTTTACTACATGTTATATCCTGGGTTATAGTTTCTGGTGAAATAAAAAGAATGCCATTTTACTTTTGAAATCAACCTTTCCGGTAACTACTACTTAGAGCCCTGGTCTAACTAATGACTTACAGTTGGACCACTGTTGTTTTCTGACATGTGATTTAAAAAGTGTTTAGATTTTATACATACATACAGATATGTATACTGAGCTTCTTGCAAAATATAGTTTGTATATAGAGTTTAGACCTTTCATGTCCATTTGGCTTTTATAACCCTTAACTATTTTTTCTTCTCTCTAAGGGGTAGTACCAATTATGTGCCAGACAGCCTATTCATGTTGGTTCAACTATACTTGAGATTCACTGAGGATTCAGAATATTGCAATTATGACTCTACAGCAGGGAAGGCAGCTGCTCTGAATTGTGGGATTGTCAGAAGTATCACAAAGGCATGATTTATACTTTAACTTAACCCTTTGAGGGATAGTTCATATCTAATAAAACATGGGTAAAAATGTAAAGCTATGTTTTTTTTACATGGTACTCACTTATATAACCACCACCTCAAGAATTTTCAAGAAATAGAACATTTCATTTTCCTGGGGAGTATGCAATATCCTCCCCCACTCTCCAAATTCTTATCAGATTAGTTGATTTTGTCCTAGAAATTGTCCTGAAATTTCTGAAGCCCAAGCCATCCAATGCTGTGTTCCTCAGGGCACTCCTTCTCCTGCCTAATTTGATGACTTCATTTAAAAGGTCACATTTTATGTTCATTGATATTTGTTCCTATGAGCTGCCAGGGTTTCCCATGTACACATGCACCTTAATTACAAATTTGCTTATTAATGACATATGCACATACTGGCTGTACTTTTTAACTACTGTGAATAAAGTTGACATTCACAATTATTTTGATGATTATGTTTTCATTTCTCATATTTACAAGTCAAATATATGGATTTTTGCATAAAATATTGTTTAATCTTACTACAAAGGAGAAAATTGCTTTTCAAAGCCACAGCATGATAACAGGGGAGTATTATGTTGCTATATATAGCAACATATATGACTGGAAGCTAACATTCTGGATAATGAATGAAACCATAATTAATATTTTTCTTCTACATTTTGGCTCTCTTTTCATATAATTTTAAAACATAAAAGTAAAAAAGCTTATTATATGGAAAGATTTTATCTTTATAAAGTACTGATAAAGCTAATATTTAAAAAGATATTCTGCTAAGGTACATGCCGCAAAATAAATATATAGTAACTTTAAAAATATTTGTGTTTGTGCTTATGCAAATGTGTGTGCATGTGTGTGGGTATGTGTGCATGTATATGTGTGTATGTATGTATGGTGTGCATGTGTGTGTATTTATTTGTATGCCTGCCACAGTGTTGGTGTGGAGGTCATAAGACAACATGCAAGTCTTGGTTCTCTTTTTCCATCATGTGGTTCTGAGGAACAAAACCTGGCCAGCAAGCTGCATGACAGCAACTTTATCCGCTGAGCCACCTCACTAGTCCAAATAAATGCACTTTATTTAATTTCTTTTTATCTGCTTTACCTGCATTATTCTCACAGGTTAGGCAATGGAATGGTGTAAAGGATAAGAAAAGGGCCCTATTATAGGAATGCTTCAAACCAGGTGCTTCAAGTAAGAAAAAAATTTGCAATGTAGATACAAATATGACAAAGGTATAATTTTCTCCCTCTAAAATTACATGAGTAGAAAAAATAATGTATCTATTCAATAAGGTAAACATAGGCACAGTGTATATGGAGGGGTTTTAATAAGATTATTAAAGTGTTTTTAGATTCTAAGGGAAAAGAATTTCCATTTCATAGGAATACGGACAGTATTACAAAGAAGATGCAATTTCGTACTGAGTCCACCAGAGGAGACGACTTCTGATGGGCAGATCAGAACAAAGCAACTCAGGGAGCGGGAATGGTATGCTGCAAGTGTGAATTCATTATTCACAGACACACACAGACATTAGTTGAGGCTTACAACCAGGGAGAAAGAAATATTAGTATTAAAAACAATTTGAATGTAAGCTTATTACTATTCTAGCTTATAATAAAATCTATCATGAAAGAAGAAAAACTCAAAGTAATTTAAAATTTTATTTTTAATGTGTATGTGTGTGTGTTGTACAGACCCTAGAAAACTAGGAAAGTGTATCAGATCTCCTGCATCTGAAAAGGTCACATGCAATAGTGAGATGCCTGACCTCAATGCTGGGAATGCATTCTTCACTGCTGCACTGTCTCTCCAGCTCCCAGCATAATTTAAAAACATTTGACTGGTGTATATTAACTGTATACATTAGTGAGCTTCAGTGAGACTTTTGAATATACAATGCATTGTAAGCAATGCAACCCAATCAGATTCTGCTCCTTTTATCTATCCCATTCCATGCCATTCCTCTTCCCAAGTCTGTTAGTCACGCGTCCACATGCAGGTCAGCTTCATTTTTCTTCCATATTCTAAGAAAAACATGTAGAATGCTTTCTGAGTCTGCAGTATTTGAGTAGAAAGATTGTGAAAGGTGAAGTGGGGTCTAGTTATATGTTTTTGACATGACAGTCAGACTTAGCTTCTGGATTTAAGAATGTCTGGAAACCAGGAGAAAGACAATCATCACACTACTAATGGTAACAGATGATTTTTAAATGTCAGATCATATTGTATGTTACTTTTATCTTTTAAAGATTTATTTTATTTTTAATTGTGTGTATATGAGTATCCATGCATGTGGGGGTGTTTGTTAGTCATCCAATATGGTTGCTGGGATGCTAACTCAGGTCCTTTGTAAGAATAATAAATGCTCTCAATTTTAGGCATTTCTTTAGCTCTTCAAGAAATGTTCTCTTTTTTTGTCTTTTATTTATTTATTATTTTACATTCCAGATTTTTATTCCCCACTCCCAGTCCACTCTCTGACTGTCCACACCACATACCTCCTCCCAACCCCCTGTACCCCCAACACATACCCAAACAGACCTCTAAGCTCTCTGGGGCCTCCAGTCTCTCCATCTTCTCTGACTGAACCCAGGCGCCTGATAATTCTTTTTTTTTTTTCGATATCTGATTTACATTTAAAATGTTTTCCCCTTTCCAGGTCTCCCATTTGGAACCCCCCATCCACTCCCACCTCCCCTGCCACTATGAGGGTATTCCCCCACCCACCCACCCACTCTCGTCTTCCTTCCTTGGCATTCCCCTATACTGGGTCATCTAACACCCTCAGGCCTAAGGGCCTCTCCTCCCCCTGATGGCTAACAAGGCCCTCCTTTGCCACATATGTGGCCAGCACCATGGGTCCCTCCATGTGTATTCTTTGATTGGTGATCCAGTCTCCGGGAGCATCGGGGGTCAGGCCAATGGACATTGTTGCTCCCTCCATGAGGCTGCAAACTCCCTCTGCTCCTATAGTCCCTTCTCCAACTCCTCCATCTGGGACCTCACTCTCAGCCTAACTGTTGCTGTGAAATGAATCTTGGGTATTCCGAACTGTTGGGCTAATATCCACTTATCAGTGAGTACATACCATGTTCTTTCTTTTGTGACTGAGTTACCTCGCTCAGGATAATATTTTCAAGTTCCATCCATTTGCCTGCGAATTTCATGAAGTCATTGTTTTTAATAGCTGAGTAGTATTCCATTGTGTTAATGTACCACATTTTATGTACCCATTCCTCTGTTGAGGGACATCTGGGTTGTTTCCAGCTTCTGGCTATTATAAATATGGCTGCTAAGAACATAGTGGAGCATGTGTCTTTATTACATGTTGGAGCTCTTCTGGGTATATGCCCTGGAGTGGAATAGCTGGGTCCTCAGGTAGTATTATGTTCATTTTTCTGAGGGTTCGCCAAACTAATTCCAGAGTGGTTGTACCAGCTTGCAATCCCACCAACAATGGAGGAGTGTTCCTCTTTCTCCATATCCTCGCCAGCATCTGCTGTCACCTGAGTTTTTGATCTTAGCCATTCTGATTGCTGTGAGGTGGAATCTCAGGGTTGTTTTGATTTGCATTTCCCTGATGACTAAGGATGTTGAACATTTCTTTAGGTGCTTCTCAGCCTTATGAGATTCCTCAGTTGAGAATTCTCTGTTTAGCTCTGTTCCCCATTTTTTGATAGGATTATTTGGATCTCTCTCCCTATCTATTCAATATAGTACTTGAAGTTCTAACTAGAGCAATTAGACAACAAAAGGAGGTCAAAGGGATACAAATTGGAAAGGAAGAAGTCAAAATATCACGATTTGCAGATGATATGATGTATACTTAAGTGACCTGAAAAACTCCACCAGAGAACTGCTACAGCTGATAAACAACTTCAGCAAAGTGGCCGGATACAAAACTAACTCAATAAATCAGTAGCCTTCCTATACTCGAAGGATAAACAGGCTGAGAAAGAAATTAGGGAAATAACACCCTTCACATTAGTCACAAACAATATAAAGTATCTTGGTGTGACTCTAACCAAAGAAGTGAAAGATCTGTATGACAAGAACTTCAAGTCTCTGAAGAAAGAAATCGAAGACCTCAGAAGGTGGAAAGATCTCCCATGCTCATGGATTGGCAGGATTATTATTGTAAAAATGGCCATCCTGCTGAAAGCAATCTACAGATTCAATGCAATCGCCATCAAAATTCCAACTCAATTCTTCATAGACTTAGAAAGAGCAATTCTCAAATTCATATGGAATAACAAAAAAACAGGATAGCAAAAACTATTCTCAACAATAAAAGAACTTCTGGGGGAATCGGCATTCCTGACCTCAAGCTGTACTACAGAGCAGTAGTGATAAAAACTTCATGGTACAGTGACAGGCAGGTAGATCAATGGAATAGAATTGAAGACCCAGAAATGAACTCACACACTTATGGTCACTTGATCTTTGACAAAGGAGCTAAAACCATCCAGTGGAAAAAAGACAGCATCTTCAACAAATGGTGCTGGTTCAACTGGTGGTCTACATGCAGAAGAATGCAAATTGATCCATTCCTATCTCCCTGTACAAAGCTCAAGTCCAAGTGGATCAAGGATCTCCACATAAAACCAGATACACTGAATCTTATAGAAGAGAAAGTGGGGAAATGTCTCGAACACATGGACTCAGGGGAAAAGTTCCTGAACAGAACACCAGTGGCTTATGCTCTAAGATCAAGAATCGACAAATGGAACCTCATGAAATTATAAAACTTCTGTAAGACAAAGGACACTGTAAATAGGACAAAATGGCAACCAACAGATTGGGAAAAGACCTTTATCAATCGTCAGCCCGATAAAGGGCTAATATCCAATATATGTGATTGATTAATCTAATGATTTATTTCTTCACTGTAACTTTTTCTTGTGACGTATATCCATGAAAAAATATAATTGTGCTAGCTTCATTTTTTTCTTCTTACAGCTTTTCTTCTAAAATAAATGTCTATGTGAATTTAAGCTGGTTTATTTTATTTATTTTATTTTTTTATTATTTTTTTTGTGGTCACAATTTGGGTTTAGTGACTATTAACAGGAGATTCCTTTAAAATCTCTGTACTGGTAACTTACTGCAATACAATGGGCAAAGCTTCTGTATTTCCACTTCTGGAATTGATTTATGATATCCTCTACATGATACACACCATTGGAGTAGCAAGGCAATCAGTGTTAAGCTCTCAAAGCCACTTATACAGAGCTTATTACCAATAAAATATAGTCAAGATACACTAGGCACAAACATACCTTATATTATGTAATTACTTCAGCTCCTAGCTAACCTAAATTAAACAAGGTTATAATGGAGGTTTATTCGCAAGGGAAAAGAAAATTCATGTGTTATGTAGACCATATATATGCTATTTAAATTGTATACATATATATGTAATTTAAATATGGTGCATAGACCATATATATGTAATATATTATCACAGCCAAAATCATCAATATCTTTTGAGAATATGTGTGAGTGCTATAAAAGCAGCTGATATATTACACTGTGAGTGTGAAAATAAATCTAGAGAAAACATCGAAACCAGCAAAAAATGGATTGTAGAGATATAGAAACTAGAAGAGTAAAGTGAACTCTCTTTTCTATTTTTCCCCAAGATTATTAGCTTATATAATTTCTCAAATAGCTGTGGACTAAGAAAACTTTTACTTTGATTTTTTAGATATTTTTAGTGTGTCTGGAGGTGTGCTTCTGTGTTACTATTAGAAATTTATGGGCTGGAGAGATGGCTCAGCAATTAACAGCACTGACTGCTCTGCCAGAGGTCCTGAGTTCAATTCCCAGCAACCACATGGTGGCTCACAACCATCTGTAATGGGATCTGATGCCCTCTCCTGGTGTGTCTGAAGACAGTTACAGTGTATATATATATATACATATATATATATATATATATATATGTATATACATATATACACTGTATACATATATATATATATATATGTATACATATACATATACATATATATATATATATATATATATATATAAATCTTTAAAAAAAAAAGAAATTTAAAAGATAAAACATAAAAGCAAAAAACCATGGTTTGGAGATGGTATTTTAACATGATACTCAAATCATTGGGTAGACACTCTTTTCATAGTATTTAGATGCATTTAATTTTCTGCTTTGGAAAAAAAAATGTGTTTATTTGCAAAGTGAAAGCAAGCAAGTGAAACCAGCAAGCCAAATGAAAATGTATAATGAGCAACAAGGAAACTGACCTGTGTAATTTAGGTGTGTAATTCTCTGTAATGTATGTATGTATGCAATACTTCCTTCAAGTTCAGCACAATTCCTCGGCTCAGTACTCCCCAGTGTCATCCCAAGCATATCTAATTTTAAAGTAACTATGCTCACTTAATAAGGAGAATTTGCCACAGTTGTGTTTTATTTTATGGGCTGTAATTTTAAATGATAGCTCAGAGGAAAATAACAATGCAACCTTTCATGGATGCCTGTGCTAGACCTGTGTGAGGTAAATGGCCTAACTATGTGCTAGGCAGATAATTCTTTTGAGTCTTATGATGAAGGTCATAATATGCTAAAACACATTAATAAATGAACCAGGGCTAGTCATCCTTGAGTTCACTAGGACTGAATCTACATATGCTTTAATTTATATTTTCGAAATCCTGAGGTTAATTCACTCTGCCAATCTTTTCTATTTCACAAACTTTATTTGATAGAAAATAGCAAAAATAAAACCTTCTAACCAATATCTTATCTGTTTGTTTGATCGGGTTGTTTATTTGTTTTGTTTTGGTTTGGTTTTTGTTGTTGGTTTGATTTTAGCTTGACATAAGCTAGAATTATTGGGTAAAAGACCCTCAGTTGAGAAAATGCCAACATATTACCTATAGGCAAATATGTAGAGCAGTTTTTCCAAAGTGGTTATTGTTGTGCATAGCTCCAGCCAAGGATTCAGGGAGGAGACTAGTGCTGTCCTAGGTACTAGTTGTTCTAGGAAGCAGCATGAACATGATACCATGGAGATCAAGGCAGTAAATGATGCCCCTCTATGGCCTCTGCATCAGTTCCTACCTCTGCGTTCCTGTCTTAAGTTTCGACCCTGAGTTCCCTGGATGATGGATTACAAGCTATATGATGGCATGAACTCTTTCCTTCCCAAATTATTTTTGGTCATGATATTTTAGCACAGGAATAGAAACCATAACTGAGACATTATTACCCATAGACAATTTGAAGCAGAAGTCAGAACATTGGACGCTAGGAATAACAGGCCAAGAAAATCATTCAGCAGGTAAAAATGTTTATTGGGAAAGCTTCACATCTTAGTTCAGATCCCCAGAACCCAAGTAAAAACCAGATGTGGTAGCACAGGTCTATAATCTCAGCACTCCTCGTGAAACGTGAGCTGGAGACCGGCTGAACCATTTACCTGTATAAGCTCATGGAAGCTAGCCTGAGGTACACAGAGCAGGGACCTTCACACACAAATGCATAACATACCATACACACACACACACACACACACACACACACACACACACACACACACACCAATAACAAACAAACCAATGCAGAAAAAAAATCTGCCGTTAGACTTTATTATTTTCGTTTCTAGGTACTGTTTAATAAGGGTAAGATAGGAACTATTTGCTTTAATTTCAGACACTGGTTTCACATGGACCTTAGCCTAAATGCTACTGCTATTATCTATATTTGTCCAAGTGTTGAAAATTAACTACTTTTGCCTCTGTGTAAACATTTACAGTGACGAATATGTCAAACATCATGTTTTGCACAATAAACACATACAGTCTTGTCTGTCATTTTAAAAAGAAGAAAAAGGAACAAAGAAGAGCACATTGTAAGCATTCTTCTTAGCTATTGAACAAGACAGAAAGACTAATGAAAACAGCCAAAACAAAAAGAAAACCTTATTACCTTTTTAAAAATGTGTGCACATACATACTATTTTTTCTTTCTTTAATTGTGACTGTGCTTTGTGGATTTGTCTGTGGTATTTTATTTTTTGACTTCAGGGAGTATAGGGCAAGATATGAGAAAGGAATTTTCCCCAGAGCACTTTTGATTCTCTTCATATTCTTCAGAACAGCGTGAAAGCTGTCTTCCAATTGTGTAGGGTAAGTACAGCCCCCTGAATGTGCTCAACAGCCATTTACCACAAGCCAGTTATAATGTCAGAAATGCTGGAACCTTTTCTTCTCTTCTATATTTGAATAATGATAAATGCCATCTCGCTGTGTGAGAACCACTGAAGTGTGTTTCCCTGCAGGTAAAGTTGGTAGTGTCTTATATAACTCTACTCAATGGGAGCATTACTTAATCAGTGGGAAATACATTGTCTGACATGAATTGCATTACAATTTGGAATGATGTTTATGCAAGTAGATAGTCTACCAGCTATTTTATAGTTTAGAAATGGACGTCTGAGGCCACAGAAGAAAAAAAAAAAATCCAACAAGTCTCTATTTGGATGTTTGTAGTGAAAGCTGTAATTGTTCCTTGTGGGAGGACAATAAATTAAGGAATGAGACTGTGGATAAGTTCAACAATTTGGCCCTAGTCCATCATGTGCATTTGATGAGAGATAATATGCTTGCTCTGCAATTCCAAAATAAGATGAATAATTTAACTAAGATATTAGTGTAAAATATCTAAATATGATTTTCAATGAAGATGAAATATAATATTGTGTGTGCCTGGTAGCTAGCTGATCAGTCGTATCGGCTGATGCTCTGCTCACTGCAGTTGCTCTTTAGAGCTGCTGAGTTTTTTCCACTTGCCTCTCTTGGTGACAGTCTTTCCATTCATCTCAAGTGTCAGTCCTGGATTCACGGCCCTAAGTGAGCAGCATATCAGCCCTGGGACTTAAAAAAACATCTGGGTAATGTAGAATGAGAATGGAGTCCAGGCATGTTGGTCACCCGCCAATTTCTGTGTTTTTATTCATTGCGTTTGGAGGCACTCAGAGGAGAAAACACTATTTGCAAATAGCAAGTTTTCCTCCCTCAGCTGGCATGGAATGCCTGGGCTTCCCATTCTTGGCTACCTGACTTGTGGTATGTTGGCAGTGTCACTGTCATCAGGATGCCACTTGCAATCTACTTTTATGAGATAACTGGGATCTCAAGTCCTACTCCCACAATGTGCTATTGTAGCCTAGGAGTTGTTTTCAGTGGTAGCTGTGGGCCCCTTCAAACTCTGAAGTCCTTGCTTTTAGGATAGTGCTTTTGAATAGTGTCAACCTGGGAAAAACTGGACATGTCCACAGCATAACGAAGCTTCTGGTGTCATCACAGTAGTGGCTCTGAAGTCAGTCTATCACCAGAGAGATGGAGGTAAGCCAGAGCCTTGCCCCTCAGTTTCTCTTTGATTGGAATAGTAAAGTAAAATTGGAAGCTTATCTAGTTTGCTTCACTATGGGTCTTTTCTCCTCCTTAATGGGAATGATTAGAATAAGTTTCAGTGTACATTGAAGACTGGGACCTATGTGGCAGTGCAGAGGAAAGCATTAGGTTGAGGATAGGTAGTGGGTATTCCTGTAATTTTTAGAGTACTCTTTCATTTAAAACAGATTCAGTTCAAATCTCATTTCTCAGCTTAGTCTAATGACATATGGAGTTTCCCTCACCTTCCATTTTGAAAGCTTTGGATTACTCATGGGCATTGTTGTTTTTCAGGGTTGGTTCTCTGCCTATGTGTAGGAGCCTTAACTAATCAAGCCTTCTAAAATCCCAGCATAGCAATCCTCAATGTCTGTGTTTTGAATTTTGATGTATAGTTTACATCAGTCAGTCCAATATTGATAATGCTCTCATTAATCTTTATCATTTCACTATCATTGTGCCCTCGTGTAACAATTATATGTTTAACATTTGTGACCAGCCAAGTCTATTTTCTTATAATCCTTAAGGTGGGAGTCTTAAGAAGTCGCCATGCTCTAAGTCAAGAAAGGTGAATTTCAGCAATTTCATGTAATTCAACCTAATAGTGCTTTATCAGTTTTTTTTTTTTATAGTCCTTACCCAACCTTTACAATGGTTCAGGCTACCATTATCTCAGTACCCAGAAGTCATCAGAGTGGTCTTTTAATGGATCTTCTTGCTTGCAGTTTAGCCTTCTCCCATTTGTTTCCTGTGCTTCAGCAAGAGGCAATTTCATGGAAACAACATAAAAACGAAACAAAATCTTCTGTATAAAATGCCTTGGTTTATCTGGTTGACATTTGTACAAAGTTCAAGCTCTGCTAACGGGAGAGATGCTAGTTATGCTGACAGCAATGGTATACACCCTCTGCCCCAGCTTACTTAATAGCAGTGCCCACATTTAGTCTCAACAGTGGCCTGGTCTGAATTAGTTATATGGCTACCTTATATTTACAAAGTTTTCTGTGATATGCCCTTTGCATTTTCCCTAACCTTATCTGACACAACCTTTCTCAGTCATAATCTGAGCTTCAGCCATTGTGATTCCTTTGGATATATGGATATGTCCATATAGTCAAAAGACACTGTCATTTCTGAACTGGAACCTATCATGCTCCTTAGGTCTAAAACATCCTTCTTTTCATGAGAGTAATGCATGACAGCTGCCATGTTTGCATTTATTTCACTCTTTCAAGAAACAGGTTCTTATCTTTAGAGGACTTTGAATTCTCTGCCTTTGTCTCTCTCCTTCCTCCTCTCCCCTACCTATCTCTGTCTGTCTTTATCTTACAACCCATGCTTCCCTTGAGCTTGCTGTATAGCTGAGATTTCCCTTACGTTTCCAATCCTCCAGCCTCTATTTCCTGAGTGCTGGGATTAGAGGTTTGAATTTCTCTATTTTCCAGTTTCCCCATACTACCCAATCAGATCTTTTCCCAGTTAACTGTGTCCACCTACTGACTTCTGTGCTACCTTTTGAAGTGCAAATTGTGGTAAAATGGTGCTTTCTCATTTTTTTCACAAGACTTTATAAATGTTGGTTATTTAAGTGCTATTAATGTGTGTCCATTTGTATGTTTGTATGTCCACACCAAAGTAACAAAGACAAGAGAGGAAGCACAGGGCTGTGTCTGAATATCAAGAAAGGGAAACATGGAGGAAATACCTGAGCTGACCATTTGGATGGACAACTGTATTCCATTTTTTCTCACTTGCCCCTGCCTTTGCACTGTTGCTTGCACTTAGCAAGGACATGTGAAGAAGAAAAGAGGAAGGAGAGAGGAGGAGAGAGGAAGAGAAGAAGAATAAGGAGGAGGAGGAAGAGAATGATGAGGAGAAGCAAAAAAGAATAAACCAGGACCTGAAGCCTACTATATTTTTTCTACAGTGTTCAGTCTTATTAGAGCATTGTACATAGTAACATAATTTCAGCCAGTGTAGAGTAATTTTGTCTGAATTTGAGAAAGTATTGGACAAAGATGAACTCTCCTTTTAAAGTTGATAACAGGTTAAACCAAACAAAAACAATTTTTGAAATGGTGACTAAAGTAAGGGTTGTTTAAATCCAATTTATAGCCTTTACTTCCAGAAGATGAAAGTAGGATGCTGAAGTGTAGCACTGTTTGTGAGCTGTTTTTATGGGTTGGACTGAGCCATTTTAAACTTCTGTCTCTCAGTGTTTGTAACTGTGACCTTTTCCACAAACAGGAACTTTGTAAATGTGATTCCGTTAAGAGGAAGTCATATTGGGATAGGTTGATCTTGAGCCATATGATGGAAGAAGATACAGATAACAGGAAAGCTGTCAGAGATTTGAGTGATGGTCCCACAAACCTCATAATCTTAGAGATCTCTGCATCTCATCAGAAAGGACAAAAGAATGGAATTCTTTCTTTCTCATGGAATCTATAGGAACCAATTCTGCACACACTTTGATCAAGAGTTTCTAGTATCTAGAAATGTGAAGGAGTAAATATCTGTCTTTTCAAGCCACCTGATATGTTGTAATTTGTTACGGCATCCAGAGGCAGCCAGTACAGTTCATTTAAAGGGGGGAGGGAATACATCAATGTATTTGAATGGAAAATGTGGAAAGCAATGATAGGACATGCATTGAGGAGTTATGTTAGCTATTATGAGGTCCGGGTTTTTTCTTTTTTCTTTTTTAGTTTATCCTCCTCCATTGCCTTTTCCCATACCCCTGGAGAGCTTTTCTGGTCTCCTTCCTCCTCCTACATAGTCCCTTCTGGTTCTTTCCCCTTACATGTATTCCATTTCTCTTTTTCACCTCTTCCCCATCTCAAAATGGCTTTCCCTCTCTGTTTTTTTAATTTTTAATTTTTTGAAAGCTCGTGTACATACATGTGAGTGCTGATGCCCATGGAGGCTGCAGGTGTAAGATCTTCTGGAGCTGGAGTTACTGTGTGCTTCCTGACCAGGGCTCTGTGAATCAAACCCGGGTCTTCTGCAAAAGCAGTACATCTTTTAAACAGCTAAGCCACCCGACCCACCCCTATGCCGTGTCCTCTAATTATATGATCTATCTCCATATACCACGTGCCCCGACTATGTTTTCTTCTCTCCACAGCACTGTTAATTCACTTGAATATTAGTCTACTGTAGTCATATGATCAGAGCTTAATGATATCTCATAATTTTCAATATTTCCAATGATTATTTCTTTGATTGGGAAATAATGCAATGTGTATACAGGTCCATCTAGTGAGTCAGAGTTCCTGTTGGTTTTGTGATATCAGTAGCTAGATGAAACGTTCCCCCAATTACTGAGGCTAAGATGAAATTAACATAGGATTGACATGCCAGGCCTCCAGTAATTCAGTTAGGAAAGCAAATGGATTTTACTGTATAGAAGTAAACTATAACTTCTTAACTGCTAGGGGCAGAGTTGTGTATTGTACACAGATGTATTTGATTGGAACTACTACAAATATTTCTTCTTAAGATTAATGATGAAAATATGGTCTTCAAGATTTATTAAAGGCATGCAAGTTTTGCAAATATTATGCTTCTCAATTTGTTTTTTCTTTACATCAATAATGCTACACAGTATAGTTCACTTGAGACACCTAAGGTTGTCAGATTTCTGGAGACATAATAAGCTATTGGTTGAAGCAAGCTGAGGGGAGAGGGCAATGTAAGTTAGTTAGTGCATCAAAAATACATAATTTAGGTTTCAAAAGACAGAGGGTTTGGAGATGAACAGTGTTGATAGGTGCAGAGAATTGTCAAGGTCATTAATAGTGCCAAACTGGGCCCTCAGGATAGTTAGGATGACACACTTACATGTATTTTCCCACAATTTAAGAAAACTTCAAAAATTACTTTACCATAAGTGATTGTCCAGAGAAAATCTGTGGTTTTCTCACTCACTTCATATTCGAACTCACTTACATGCTGATTAGCTTTGTTGTTTACACAGATGTATCACATGCACACAATTAGTTCTTCATGTTCCATGATGTCCAGCTATGAGAGAAGAGGCATGAGAACTTTACAGCCCAAATGGAATTGGTGTTATGTCACTTTCCTGAGATGTACTGTGGTCTTTTTAGCATAAGACTAATCCTCTCTGTTGGTTTGTTACAAATGAGCCACTCTGAGCCATTCTGATAGAACTTTTC
Source organism: Uromys caudimaculatus (assembly GCA_028551405.1). NCBI lineage: Eukaryota > Metazoa > Chordata > Mammalia > Rodentia > Muridae > Uromys > Uromys caudimaculatus. Next base: position 44,498,101 of record CM052717.1, on the reverse strand, counting down.
TAGGTTTTTTTATGTCTACCATTTATTCCACTTTCCCCATTTCTGGCTTGTTTTACCTAAAGTATACCTATTCTGCTTGAATCCGGGAGTGTGTGTGTGTGTGTGTGTGTGTGTGTGTGTGTGTGTGTGTGTGTGTGTGTGTGTATGTGTGTTACATATGGGTGGTTGAGTATTGTTCTCCAATGTTGAATTTACATGTATGCTCAACTCCAAGTTTCCTTAATTTTGAGTCTCTTAAGTTGTGGTGGGAACAGGGTTTGAAAGGACAAATTTCAGCTGTTATTTACAATTGCTTCATTTAGGCATAAGTCATAGACAGTTTCAAGGATGGAAACACATTACCCAAATTTATATTTCACAGAGCTTACTCATGAATTTGTTATTCTTTACTAATCTTATTTTTTGAAATATTTAGGGTGAACTCAAAATGAAGAATAGGGTTCTCAAAGAAGCTTCTCAGGCTCTAATGCTCTTTCTTTTTCCAACACAGAGAAACTTGGAGTTTCGCCATTGTCTAATATCAATATGGTATCATGTTTCTAAATGATATTAGGTGTCGTATTTTGAAAATTGATGCCTGCCTTTAACATTGGTGGTCCCTCTGCAGTGGTAAATTCTGGAAACCCTGCCCTTCTCCTGAGCCCTTCTCTCTCTTTGAAATAGATAAGACCTCTTGTCAATTAGAAAAATTTAGTGTGGTTCCATTGCTCTGAGCTGGAAGGTGTTTTAGTATTCATCAGCGACAACACTGTCGTATTATTGCTAAGACCATGAAACAAGTCCCAGTACACTCAAGCTCAGTTAACAAAGACAAAATGGAGAATTAAGTGGGTATATGATGACTATGATTAAAGCTGACATCCTGTTTAAACACTTTCACCCTCTATGGTGTAGTTTGGGGAATAAATCACTCGCCAAGTACTGGATAGTGAAGTTGAGAGCAGCAAGGCATACTTTAGTCAGTGCCGAAGTACTATAACACAGTACCTTATAAAGAAAAAGAGAGGTTCATTCATTGTTTGAGAAGCTGGAAGTAAGGCACAAACTCATATGTATCTCTTTATGATCTTTCTCTCTCTCTCTCTCTCTCTCTCTCTCTCTCTCTCTCTCTCTCTCTCTCTCTCTTTCTCTCTCCCTCACCCCCTCCATTCAAATGATTAAATTAGTTCTACCCTAATACCCTACACTAGCTTTCTCTCAGAAAACCACAGTTAGATAAATGTCTGGTTTTTTAAAAAATGCCATTAGTTAAAAAATGGGGGACTAAAATTCTATATAAACTTACAAAGACTATTTAAAACTTGATAGTAGCAAAGACTTGAGAATGATGTGTTAGTGCTGAGCTAAAATGGAGGGTAGAGTGGGACCATCTGTGGTGTCCATTCTAATGAAAATCCTACAGTGTTCATTGTTCAATGGCTTAGTAGGCTTTCTCTTGCTTGACTTTTCTCATAGTAACATTCAAATTATTTTCTTAGTAACAAAACTCATAAGTTCTAACCATTTATCTCCATAAAACACACACACATACACATACAGAGTGAAAGCACGTAATAATAAATAAAAAATAATAAACAAATAAATAATGGCATAACTTATTTTGAGAAAGTACTACAACTGACTGGGCATTGTGTTCTAGTTGAGTTCCTATTCTATATACTTTGTTAATACTGGCTCTGACCCACTAAACTGATTTCCGAATCCACAAACATATGCTAACAACAATTTGCAAAAACCATCCCTGGACAGTTTCATTTCATGTTTGACTTTATTATGGAACTAAATGAACTTTCTGAGTAATGAGTGTTTTCAAATAAACCTGCCCAAAGAGTAAGCATATTTATCTGAGCTACCATCTCTGCTCAGGAAATTTTCTTAAAATTCTCAGAGATTTCTCTCATTAGTTTTTTTTTTTTTTTTTAATTTATTTAAAGTTCATGTCTGTACACACTAAGGCTAAGGGAAAGAAACCTTTTCAAAAAATCACAAGACAACTATAACACCCTTCCAAGGATCATAGTTAAGCATGAACTTTTTAATTATCTCAGGAGATATCAGCTATCTTCCTTGTTTTTACACTGTGACCTTCTAGGAGTGACATGCAAAAGCTGCAAGACTCTATTAACAAAGAACTCCCGAAGGACTTAAAATTCCACCACTGATTTCAATCCTTAAAATAGCAATGCTCCAGAAAAATGTCCCACAGTCTTCTCTATATTATTATTGCCTTTGTCAACCCTGGAATAGTTCTGTGGTTTTATATCACAGAAATAAGATGAGCTTTCTCTTGGTTAAAGAATGTGATCAAGTCACGTGGCAGATGCTAAATTCACATTGTTTAAAGAATCATTTTTATGTAAGAGTAACAACATCCTGCCTTGGAAGTGTCTCATTCTGCCCACAGGTTCTCTTTATTTTCCATTAGTTCTTTCTTCTCTGATTTTGAAAAATTTATAAGAGATACTACCAGCTTTACAGCAGTAAACCCCCACACTAGATCCCTTTCTGTTCTCCCATGTTTATCAAGAAGGGCTCAATGTCATTTCTAGACTTCTACTTATTCTTGCCAAGTTCTTTCTGTTTCTGCAGCTTACCTGCATCATTTTTTGAAGTAGGTGCTGGTATTTTCTTTTTTGTTTCTACTTTTTTATAGCTATCTCTAGTTTATCTCCTTCCAGGCGCATGGGAATCATTTGAAGTCAGACATAGGTCAAGGTCATACGAGCAGGAGCAACATGAAATATTCTAAGACTGAACCCTTTAGCAACCAGAGCACTGCTCACAATGCTACAAATGACCTATCAGATGGCTACCTCAGAAAATAAAGATCGACTCCACCCATGCATGGCATAAAATCCACATGAGGAAGAAGCAGAGGATAATCCTTGTTGTGTTTCTTGGTTTATTTCTTAAGACTTCAGTTCATGCTTTCACAACATCCGGGAATCCTAGCAGAATTCCTCTTATGATTTCAATCTCTTCCTCCTCCAGTGGAGGGAATCCAGTGGATTGTTCTATCTTAATCTTGTGAAGAATAAGTTTCCTACATAAATTCTTTTTTGAAATGCTGCTGTTTCAAATTCTTATGCATAGAGGAAACTACCTTAAAGTTAAGGAATAAATTAATTTTAAATCTGTCATGTTTCTCTTTTGAAGCCTTGGGATTATTAACAGTAATGAGATAGGCATTGCCAGGAAAATTTTATTAAAATGCAAATATCATGGTGATCATTTTCTTTAAGAAATATTTACTTTCTCATTTTATTTATTTAGTTTTCATTAGAGGGGAACTTGCCCTGTAGGAAAAACTGCCTTTGAACCTACTGTGCAACTCAGGCTGGCCTCAGACATACCGTAACCCCTTGTCTCTGTCTCCCATATTTTGTCTAAAATATGTTCTAAACTTTTCTTTAGACTCCAACTTACTTGATTTTCTGGCATTTCTTTGTGACTTCAGTTTATATTTTAAACAGTAAAATTTTATTAGATAACTGTTTTAAAGACTGTCTCACTTCAGCTGCTATTGTAGAAATATATTCATCATTTTTCGTCTTAAATTAGTTTCTTTAAAAATAGTTATTCATTATATTTTTCCTAACTGCTTTGAATACACCAACTATTCTTTCATGAATAATATAGGGCATCAGGTAAATGAATATTCTACATTGTCTTAACTTTGATTATTAAAAAGAAGAAAAAATTTAAAAACTGTTTCTTGTTTAAAGTCATATTTAATGGATCTCTACTTTTAAATTTATTCTTTTAAAATTACATACACACACACACACACACACACACACACACACACACACACTTAACTGAAAATAAATTCTTTTCTCATACAATACATCACTAGCACAGTCTCTCTTCCCTATATTCCTCCTAACTCCTCCTCACCTTTTTTCCCCCTCAAATCCATTTTCTCTTTGTTTCCTTTTCAGAAAAAAAAAAAACAACCCAACAAAACAAAACAAACAAACAAAAACGAAAACAAAAGGTTAGACAAAAAACAGGCCTCCAAGTGATGACAGCCAGGCAAGATAAGACAAGATACAGGACAAGGCAAAATATATGTCATAGCCTCCCATGTAGGCTAGACAAGAGTCCCAAAACAGGCAAAGAAGTCAGAGGCACACCCATTGTCAGAAGTCCACAAAACCACCAAGCTAGCCGCCATACACATATACAGAGAACCCCGTGCAGACAGAGGCTGGCCATGTGCTTGCTGCTTCAATCTCTGTGAGCCCACAGGAGCCCTACTTAGTTGATTCAGGGGGCTGTGTTCTCCTGGTGTCCTCCGTCTCCTCTGATTCCTACAGTCTTTCTTCCCCATCTTCTGTAAAGGCAGCCATCCCAGAAATAGCAACAAAACCAAGACTAGATATGGCAATATTCTCACAAGTAGAGCTCTATCACTGGCTTCACTTTTACTAATGAGGTATCCTCAGTGGGAGTGACTGTGTCTTATGTAAATCTATCCAGTTAAATTTCTTTCATTAGCGATGCCTTGGGTCCTTTAAATCCATCACTTTAACTGTGTACTAGAAGCTTACTTTACTCGTGCCTTCAGCTCTTACCAAAGAGAATACTAAATATGGCATATAATCTCACCTCAAGACAAGACTAATATACATTACAGGAAAATGCATGGGAGGGAATGGTTAAATTTTGAAGTATACATCACAGTCTCTGGGTAGGAGAATTGCAAAGTGGAGGCAATCTATGCAAGGGCAGTGTAGGATAATGGTACTTAGGCAGCACTAAGGATCAGACAGTGATATTAGAGTAATCATTTGTGGAATTAGACAAAATGTACCTTGTCCTAGAGTTACATGTGATTTTTATTTCTAGGCTTTAAAAAAATATAATTTATAAAGAGAAGTTGCAGAGCAGTGATTTTATATGTATATGTACATTATAAAATGGTTACCATGGTTAAATATATCATCTCACAGAGTTAACTCTGTGTGTGTGTGTGTGTGTGTGTGTGTGTACGATTTTTAACATGTCCTGGGGAGATATGAACAAATTTTATTTATACCAGATAGGTCACTATTATAATTAGTAGATTTAATTATCAATTTGCCACAAATGAGTGTAGGCTTAAAATTTTCAAAACCAATTTTTAATAAGGGTTCTTAAATGCTTTAATCTCCCTTCTAGCCCACCATCCACCAGAGGCAGTGGAAAAGAAAGGTTATTAGGATATGGGGGAAGTGGAGCAAATTTAATCTGTGTTGCCAGCAGTTCAGTTCACTTGAATCAGCAGCGGCAGCTCGATCCATTCCCAAACACCATTCATGAATCAGCAACGGCAGGTTGATCCAGAAGAAAATGCAGGTACTGCTGGATGGCATTTAGAAGTAGTTCCTTGGGCAATTTCAATCTTTAATTGTGAGGATACCAGCAATCCAGTTCAGTAGTGTCAGGATAGGAAATGAATCAGCAGCAATGGCATGACCCAACAGAAACAGCTAGGCCTCTGCCAAGTTGGCACAAGTCAGTGGGCGTGACCAGGACCAGCAGAGATGCCAAGAGAGTTTGCCATGCCTCTCTCAGGAAGTGTGAAGGTCGGTGAAGATGAAGATGTGAGACTAATGAAGCATTGCAAAGTTAGCTATGCAAGTCTGCTGTCACTGTCCACTGAGTCCTATTCATACAATTTCCAAATGTCACGTGACCTCCCATGGGTCTTGCCTCAGCAAAAGACCACATGAGTCTGTCTTCCAGAAACTCCCACTTCACTTTGCCAATCGACTAGTGTCTACGGAAGTGGCAAGAAGCTGCAAGAAGCCTCTAGAAGCAACCAGAACAACACCTTCTTTTTTTTTTTTTTTTTTTTTTTTTCCTTTTTGGTGCATTTCTTTCTATGAAGTCACAACAATGATCAATAAGGAATGGCAAGGAATACTGATACCATCCAATGTCATCCACTGGCTGTTGGGTTATATTTATATTCCTTCTTAACATCACTGGTCCTTTCACATGTTTGCTTTAGCAAAACATCGTTTCATCTGTGTGCCTTAGCAAAATATCATTGACATAACTGGCTTTCCAAAGAAACCAGAAGTTTCCACTTCAGTCGAGAATCCCCTAAAAGAGAGAGTTATCCCTAAGGCCTTGCTTTGATAAGTTTGTCCTGTGAGCAGGTCTTGATTGTTAATTGTTGTAAGAGAGTTGGTGCTTCTAAATTCTTGGTACCTGGTCTTGAACTATGTAAAAAAGCTAAGCAAAAGCCAGCCAGAAAGCTATATCCTTCATGGCTCTTGCAATGTTTCTTTGGTGGTGAAATGAGTTCCTTGGTTGGAGGTATTGCTGTGTAGAATACCAAGCCTATCTCCCTCCTGATGGTAGGTAATCTGTAAGATGAAGTAACACCCCCCCCCCCCCAGGCCAAGTTACTTTTTGTTCCCTGCAGTAACAGAAAAGTTGCCTTTTCTGATCATCCCTTCTTTCCATCCACAGGCCAGCACCTGGTGATGACCATTCTACTTCCTGCTTCTATGGGTTCAGTTGTCAATATTCCTCACACAAGACAGAATATTTTAACATTTTTTTTGATTACTGTTTTTGTGCCTGATTTATTTCACTTAGTATAATATATCCTGAGTTTCTCCATATGATTGTAACTGGCAGAATTATTTTTTCTTTCTTTCTTTCTTTCTTTCTTTCTTTCTTTCTTTCTTTCTTTCTTTCTTTCTTTCTTTCTCTCTCTCTCTCTCTATCTCTCTCTCTCTCTCTCTCTCTTTCTTTCATTCTTTCTTCCTTTTGTGTGTGTGTGTGTGTGTGTGTGTGTGTGTGTGTGTGTGTGTGTGTGTGTATTTTAATATATTTTGGTATACATGTGTGTGCGTCTGGATGCCAGAGGATAGCCTGGAGCATTATAACTCAGATGATGTATACATCGTTATGGAGAATAGGTGACTCTGGCTTAGAACCCACCAAGTAGGCTAGTTGGGCTACTCAGTAAGCCTTGGGGAGCTGCCTTTCTCTGACCCTCCAGCATTGAGACTACAAATAGGTATCATTGAGACTGGATTCTTTATAGGGTCCATGTTTGTAAGACAAGCTTTTTACCAATAGAACTGTCATTCAGCCCATCGTCCTTCACAACTAAGTAATTTTCCAACACATCCGCATTTTTCCTTTTTCCATTTATTAACTGATAGACACAAGAACTGATTCTTTATTTTGGGTATCGTGAGTAATGCTGCAGTGATGATGGGGATATAGATACCTCACTGAAATCTTGTTCTTATTTCCTTTGACTATATACCCAGAAATAAATTATAGTGCCATGTGGTGTTACTGTCTTATTTTTCAAAACAGCCTTTGCTATGTTCTATAGCAGCAATATCAATTTACATTCTCACCAGCAGCACACAGAAAGGGTCCCTTTCCCCACACCTTTACGAATATTTGTTGCATCTTCTTTTTTTGTTAATAGCCATCCTAACAAGTATGAAATGATACTGTGATTCTGATTTGCCTTTCCCTGATGATTACAGACCTTTGTTCTTTTGATATGCCTGTTGGCCATTTATACATTTTAGGAAAAATATTTCTTTACATTGCTTTGGGTTCTTTGCTTGTTTTTAATAATGAGTATGTTACTTTTGATATAACTGACTTAAATGATTTGTTCTTGTATTCTTTTATTAATCTTCATTTGATATGTGGTTTGCAAATATTTTATGTCATTTCAGAGTTGTTTCTTTTTGATGCCATTTCCTTTGTTATGAAAACCTGTCTGGTTTTGATCTTGGCATGTCTGCTCATTTTTTCTTTGGTTGCCTGTGTTTATGCTTTCATATCCAAAAAGTATTTGCCAAGAAAATACTAAGGAGCTTTTCTATGTTTTGTTTTGTTGTAATTATAAATTGACCCTATGAAAAGTAAAATACATAGAGTTCATATTAGGATGCAGAAAGCTTTTGAAAGATTGATGTAGGTTATAAAGGAAGCTTTGGAATGGATAGGTAAATGAGTAAGTAAATTAATCAAGTAAATGAAATCGTACTTTCAGAGGCTGTTTTCTAAATATCCTCAGTTAGATTGGTTTCCTCGATTGTGAAATCTGAGTTTTGTTTCACAAATCCATTGAATCTTTTTTAATTTGTTAAAGAAAAAAAAGTATTTTAAAATTGCTCTTTCTATTAACTCTGAGAATTTCACACAACGTACGTGAATCATAATAACGCCTCAGTTCCTCTCAGATTCACCTACCCTCCCTATCCACCAAACTTTGTGTTTGCTTTTTTTTTTTTTTTCTCATGAAGTTTGGTTTGTGTAGCCAAAGTACTTTTGAGTGTGGGGCCTGCCCTGGAGTGTTGTCAGCCAGCTGGTGGTCACACCATGAAAGAAAACTATCTTCCAGTCTTCTAGTCACCATTAAATGGCAATAGCTACTTAGATAGGTATAGGATTTTGTGTCCACCTCTCCACTTTTGACTGGACCTTTAGCAGCTTGAGCTTGCCAATGCTCAGGTACATATAGTGACAATCATGATATTTCATATGTGCTACTTCCCTGTTGTTCTTGGAAAATAGTGTTTACTTGAAGTCATCTACAACCCCCGGCTCTCATAGTATCTTCTCTTGCAAGAAGATCCCTGAACCTTGTGGTGACAGACATGATATAGACATCCATTTAGGGCTAAGTAATCCACTGGCTCTTCTTCTTGCATATCAAGCAGCTGTGGGTCTTTCTGTTACCTGCCATCTGCTGCAAGAAGTTCTGTGGTGAGCGTTAAATGGTGTGTTGAGCATCACGTTTAATGATAATTCATTAGGAGTTATTTTAATACTATTTCTATTCATCAGAAGTCAGAATTTTAAGTTTTGCAAACAAAATAAACAGTGTGCTATTTAAAAAAAGAAGAAGGCATAGACCTAAACATTTTGAGAGAGTAAATGTACAACTGAGAAGATGATAATGAGTTACATTAACAAGACCACATTCCCATGTGTGAGATGGTAAGTTTTGTTCTTTATGCCCAGTGTGCCAGTATCTCCTCCTGACAGTGATTTTTCAAATGTATTATGAAGTGAGGGGCCATCAAGAACCCACACAAGCCTCTGCCACTGAGAAGTTCAGCAGTACATGATAAAGAGGAATGGTGTTGACCTTCATTAATCTCGGTTTGAAAAGAGCATCTCTAGAGGATGCTGGCTAAGTTAGCGATACCCAAAGTGGTACATCACTTAAGAGCAGCAAAAAACTAACTCATTAGGACAAGCTCAGGAAACAATTTCAAGACACATGATTTAGAAGTAAAACAAACACCTACAACTGAAGCACAGATGGTATCAACTTCTCATGACTTTTACTTCCACCTCTCTGCTTGGTCAAGTCCTGTTAGGGACATTAAGTTTTGTTCATAGCAATAACCTTTGTGGGTACTCACCTATCCAATCTACTACTACTCTTCTGTTTTTTATTGAGTTCAGTGCAGGTTAATTTGTGTCAACTTGGCACTAACTAGACTTTCCTGAAAAAAGGCCTTGCCTCCCTTTGATTGGCTTGTAGGCATATCTGTAGTTCATTTTCTTGATTCTTGATTGATGTGGGAGGATGTCATGCCTGAGGAACTGGTCCTGTTTGACTAAGAAAGCAAGCTGAGCAAGTCATGGAAACTGAGCCAGTGAGTAACATTTCTCCATGGCCTCTGCATCAATTCCAACCTCTAGAATTCTGCCTTGACTTTCTGCCCTGATTTCCCTCAGTGATAGACCTCAGCCTGTAAGCAACAAAAGCCTGTCTCTCCCTTGGTTGCTTTTGCTCAGTGTTTTGTCCTATGAATATAAACATGAATAGAACAAATTCTGTTAGGAAAACCTTGAAAAAATGTGTACAAGTCAAAAGTTTTCACTCAAACTCACTTAATACAATAGCAAATCTAGAGTTTCTCTCTCTCTTTTAAAGTATCTGATCTTTTGTACCATAGGTTACTGTGTACTGAAATCTCATTGCGAACTGAAAAGAACTTTTTTCCTTTTAGTTCAGCTTGAAAAAAGGAATAACCAGACATGCTGAATAAATTAATACTTTTAATTTGATTTTTAAAACTGAATTGACTTATTTAAATGAGTTCTAAAAGATAGAATTTTCTGTGTGCCTGAATACTGTTGTCATGGAGAATAAAATATTTTTCTTTTTAGTTTATCACACCGAAGATGGCAGAATTCTAAAGTTGATTGTTCTGTTTTTTAAAAGTGAGACATAGTTGTATATATTCATGGAATTAATGACAATTATCAATCCAAATGGAGGCTTCTTTGGTTCTATTTAAGCCAGAGTCTTACCAAGGGAACTGACTGCAGGAAGATCCATAGGTGTGGGAGTTGAGAGCTTACTATTGAGACTGTGGACAGTACTTTCTTAAACTATGCTGCATGAGAGCAGTAGAATGTTCTAGAAGATTGTGTCACATGTATTTCATAGAGTTCACACTGTCATGCCCTCTCACTCTCTAATGTCATTTCTTTTACTTTTCTCTGTTATTATTGTTATCAGTACAAGGTTTTTTGTTTGTTTTTGCAACATGGACTAATATAGCCTTGCTATGTAGTCAAAGATGACCTTGAATTTCTGATCTTCCTCCCTTCACTTTTGGAGTCCTGGGATTGCAGCTGTGTACTACCAGGCCTTGATATTCAGGGATGAGGATCAAGCTACGGGAGAGTTTTACACATACTAAGAAAGAACCCTACCAATGTAGCTACATCGTTAGCCTCCTCTCCTTTTCTTTTTAACATGAATTAATTTTTGAAGTATACAGATTTGTTCCTATGAAATTAAAACTGTACACTGAGCAACCTCTGTTCTTTGAAATTAACTTGGATTTTCCTTGTGGTTGTGTATATACTATGGGTTCTCTAAAACAATGATGCTCTCCTGAGGTTCCTTTCTATTTTCTGCTTTATTAAATAATGTTACAAAAATATTTCCAGGGACTATCTTGGAAATCAGAGGTGATGCGTGACACAGTTGTATAGCATGAAGGAGAGGAGAGAACACATATGTCTATCTTCTAAGAACCACGTAGGTCAGAAGTATGGCTTCAGAGAGGAGGGAGGTGACTTGGAAAGAAATAGTAACTGCCATTAAAGAGTTAGAAAAAGCATTTGTAAATATATTTATGACAATAAACATGTTTGGTGTGTGTGTATGTGTGAGTGAGTGAGTGAGTGAGTGAGTATGTGTGTGTGTATACCAAACTCAGGATCTCAAAACATTTTCAAATATTACTGAAAAATATCTCTTATCATTTAATTAATAGGGATATATCAAAACCATTGTCATTTTTGAAAAAGCCTGCCAGGCAAATACTTCATAGTATCTACCCTATATGTCAAATCTTAGAAAGTTCAGTGGACTGGAAATTAATTAGATGCCTTTAGTCTGATAGGATAAGTAAAAAAAAAAAAAAAAAAAAAAAAAAAAGCATACTAGGGAACTTAATTTTTTATTAGACATGATTTCTTAAAGGTTTAACTGAGTGGAAATACCCAGATGTAGAAGTAAACAATGCAGTACACCCTTAAATGATTTAATCACAATTGGTAGCTTGTTTCTGGAAGTTTGAACTTTCCCCAAACTTCTTACATAATTCCCGAGTTTACATATTTATGTAAAACATGGAAGTTGATAGCCTTGACCTATTTTCTTTCCTTTTAAAATTGTAAATAGAATTTTTTCAAAGACTATGTTCTGATCAAAGTTCCCCTCCCCAAGCTTCCTAGATCCTCCCCATCTCCCAAAACACCCAAATTCACACACCTACTTTTTCTTTAGAAAATAAACAGGCAACTTAAAAAAGGAAAGAAAAAAAGAAGAAAATAGGAGAAAACAAATAGGAAAAAGAGAAATAGACAGCCAAAGAAAAACCAGAAACATGAGATACTGAAACTCACACATTCCCACACTTGGAAATGCCATAAAACCTGAATATTGCAAACCATAATATATGAGGAAAAAACCTGTAAGACTAAAAATGATTATCAGCTGAAGACTTAAGAGTCAAAAACCCTTGAAAAATACCATTGCATTTATTTTGTATTGACCATGTACTAAAGGGTGTGAGTCCTAACCTTAAGTATAGTTTTTATACCCAGAGAAACTTCATTGGAGTAAAGTAATTTTTCCTTTGTAAGCTGTTGTCAGTTGGAGAGAGAGAACCCTTCTGGGTCTGGCTTGGTGGGGTATGTCCCCTTTCTCTCTTGATTTTGGAACCCATCTGGCCAGTTCAGACTCTGTGCATGCTGCACGGTCTCTGTGAGTTTATATAGGCACCAGTCCTGCTATGTCTAGAAGACCTTGTTTCCGTGGTATCCTTCATCCTCACTGGCTCTTAAAATGTGTCTGCCTTCTCCTCTGCATAGACTGATGAGCCCTGGAGGAATGAATATGATAGACTCCCATTTTGGACTCAAACCCTGTACATTGTCCAGTGTGGGTCTCTGTATTTGTTCTCACCTATTACAAGAAGAATATTCTCTAATGATGGTTGGATAAGACACTGTTCTATTAGTATAGCAAAATGTAATTAGGAAAAATTTTATTGTTACATTCTTTTAGCAGAGCAGTAGTAGTTGTTTTTTCCTCAGGTTTGTGGCCTGTCTAGGTTCATGGCTCCTAGAGCAGTGTCTGGCATGAGTTCCATCTCATGGAGTGGGCCTTAAATTCAATCAGATAGTGGTTGGTTACAACCACAACTTTGGTGCCATTATTGCACCAGATTTTCATGCTGGCATTTGACCCATTTTCTTTTTGCTAATCAAAACAGGGCCAAACAAATCTCAAGATTTGTTTGTAACCTTCAGAAGGTTACAGTGACAGTAAAGATTTACCATTTCATCTTTGATGGAGCATATATTATCTCATATAAAAGCAAGCTTAGAAAACATGTATTCTTTGTCTTTAACTGTCTGAGAGACTATCATTAGGAAGTATATCACTTGTGTGCCTTGTTAAGAAGTTTTTATCAAAATCTTCCTTTGCTAAGTTAAAATATGCCTTTTCATTCAGGGACCATCTGTTAGAATTTTTGAAACCTCCACCTATGATAAAAATGATGTATTTATATCAGTTAAGACACCTTTGCTCCACTAAGCTCAGATCTGGATTTCTTAAAGCATCACAGTTGCCACTGAACTGACCAACCAACATAAAATGTCATGCTGATACCATCAGGAGGTGAAGAACAACTCCTGGTCTCCTTTCCTTCTCATTCTGTCTGTCATGACATCCAGGAGCTAATAACTGGAGGCCAGCATTTTACCAAGATAATACCAATAGCTTAATCTCAAATCAGAACTCATTTTCTATAAAGTGAAACTTAGATTAAATAATAAGAGGAGATAGATAAAATAATGATGAGTTTAATTCTGCTTGTTTTTAAAATAACTGGTCTTTAGGCTGGAAGACTTTGCATATATGTGACCAAACTAGAAGGTGATTCAGTATAACAGAAGATTCTGGAATGTCACATTCCTCAATCCTTATGTTATACCTTCTGTGTAGTTGTCTCTAAAGTGATATAAAATGCTGTCACTCAGATGATTGGGGAAATTGTTATCATAAAGTAGAGGATATAATTCACTTTCTTTGAAATATTCAAGTGAAAGATTACCTTGAGTTGGCCTGACTGATCCCTGGACCTCTTAGCAGAGCACCTGGAGCAGAGAGACCATCTCCTTTGGCCCTGAAGGAGAGGGGGCCAAATCATGAGAGGAAATTTAGGAACTGTAGAAAGCCTGGGTAACAGCCAGCATAAAATGACAGACCAACTAATGACAAGATCACTGCTGACTGTTACCAAGTGTGTCCTATGCAGGGCACCCATCTACTATGTAACCATTCTTGCCCTTTAGAAACTGTGATAGTAAACATATGTTGAATTAAGCTCTAAGTTTATGGAAATTTCTTATAAAACACAACCAGTTAAGCAATACCATCAAACATATACTCATTGCTCAAAACACCAAACGTTTTCTTTCTAATACATAATATTTTTATTTATGTAGTCTATCCACACTAATTTTAAAAGGGATTAGTTTAAAATAATTAATTTTTTTCCTTTTCTTATTTTTTACTTCATTAACAAATCAAAATCCTGTTTGAATGTTTCAAATTTTAAATTTGTGATTTTTTTTCCTCTCTCATCTTTTTTTGTTAAAGACAGAGGGTTCTCACATTGTATTTTAGACTTGCCTAGAAGTGACTGTGTACCACAGAGTGGCATTGAACTCACAGCAAATCCCTGTTGAGTTCCTCAACTACTGGGTTTATATGCATTAGCTACCATGCCTTGCTGACATTTTCTTATTGATAATTCTATGTTAACATTTATAAAGTGAATCTCATTGGTTGAGACATACTACATAATCAGGCGAAAGTATAAGGAGCATGAAGTCATTTCCCTCTAACTCAGGAGCATTGAATATTATCTAATACTTGCTCATCTATGACAGGGTAGGTGATTGACATCTAGGTGACTACATTGTTATAAATATTATATTCATAAACTACTATGTAGTACTATATGTACTCAGATGCTCTATGTAGTCATAAATATAAACAACATTATCATAAAACAGCTTTTCCAATTTCAGGCCTGTTACATTTACTTATTGGTTTATCAGTCTTTGATCAGATACTTCCTATGTTCCTCACAATATTCTCTGTTCCTCAGTTAGTTCTGAGAACATGGATTATTCAGAATTTATAATTCTACTCTTAGTTTCTGTAACTGAGTATTCTCAAACAAAACGCACTTGGGAGTAGCTTACTTGTAAGGTAGCAGGTTTTATTTTTGAGATTATATTTTTCTTAAATCACATATATTTAAGCATACATTACTTTTGTGACTATAAACAAACACAGATACACAGGCACACACACACATACACACACACACACACACACACACACACACACACACACACACACACACACGAGAGTGATTTAAGGCAAGTAAGACAGTGATTGTTTGGTTTTGTTTGTCATTATTTTCTTTTTGGTTGTTAGCATTGTTGGATCCTATCTTAGTTATAAGAAGAAACAAAAGGATGCAGATGCAGAAATTATGGACAATGAGGGAGATGTAAGACTTAGAAAACTTAAAATTTTATGGGACACTGGTTAGGTTTTGTCAATTTGATACAAAGTAGGGTCACATGGGCAGAGTGACCCTTGAGGAATTGCTTTCTTCAGACTATAGTATAGTGTGGGGATGTTTTTTTTGATGATTATGAATTGGTATGAGAAAGCCCAGCCTACTCTGAGTGACCCCAGAGCTGGAGAGGTGGTCCTGGCTTGTATAAGGCCAGCTCAGGAATTTGTGCAGTACAATACAATAAGCAGTTCTCCTCAACCTTAGGCTGCAAGAAAAGAAGTGAGAGTTGAAGAGACTCTGTAAAATGCAGAGAAGAGATGAGGCAGAGACATGTGCACAGCTGAAACTCATAGTCTGAATTAAGCCAGCTCATTAGCTGAGATTAAGTAAAATGGGGAGGGGGTGTCCTGGGAAAGTAAAGGTTGAGAACATACAAAATAAAGCAATAGAGAGACCTGAGTCCATTCCAGATTGGTAGGTAGATTGGCAGGTACAACTGACAGCCACTCTGAGCCACCCTTTTGGTCCCCTGACCTTAGAGCAGAAACTCTACAGGATCCAACTTCTGTCTGTGTAAACATTGTGTTGGGCTTTAGTTAAATTCCAAGTTTATATTCTTGTGAACACTTTCCTAAAACAGAATTCTCCTGATCCTAGTCTGCCTGCTCTTCTTCAAAGATAGACTAGTACTGCCTGTAAACAACATTTTAATGCACACACATACACACACACACACACACACACACACACACACACACGCAAACATGCACACACACACACACACACACACTCCTCACTATACCTGAGTTATTTAAAATTATAGAACTTCATTTGAAAATTAGTGTGAAAATTAGACCTTGGGACATTAATTGTGTGTGTGTGTGTGTGTGTGTGTGTGTGTGTGTGTGTGTGCGCACACATGTGTGTGATGTAGTGGTGAAGGAGTCAAGACAATACAGATTCCCCTCTGGCAAGCATCTAACCCAAAGGTCAAAGTTAGTAGATTTTTAATTTCTAAGAAAAGCATAAAAGAAGGAAAATATAGACAGGACAGCAGATGGGAGGAAAAGCAAATCTGAGCTTGCAAAGTGTGATTCTTTGTAACTGCCTGCAGGTGAGTTTTAAGTCTATTGACTCAAAATAAACTAAAGTCAAGAAAATAATCCAAATAGTGAGTAACTCAGAAATGACCACCAGTTAATCATTTTTAGTTTTTTTTTCTCATACAACACGTGTTTTAAATGTTTATTTCTCTCTAAAGACATCAAGTTTTCAACCATGGGATTTATATTTTATATGACAACTTGATATTTATCCTCCATTGTTAAAGATAAACTTGATTCAAATTTAGCTAGAATATTAATGACTTCTTTTGATGTATTTAAAGTGTTTAGACTATGAAAATATAAGAAAATATCATGTATATTTTATTGTACCTAAAGGATTTTGAACTTAAAGAAACACACATACACACATAAACACACACACTATAGGTAATTTAATTTAGGAAGATAAAACATGAAATAAAACATTGTCTCCATAAGTAACATAGGACACCATCATTAGCCAAATGGCAGAAAGCAGTCAAGCATGTGTAACATTGATGTCTACTCTCTTGGTCTTCACTAATATGCTGCATAGAGCAGGTGCTCAAGACTGTGGCTGAAGGTGAAGCCTGTTGTCTTGGTCATCCAGGAAGCCTATGATACTTCGAGAGTCAAAGTGAATACTCTAGATGGGTACATGGAGGGTATATGTCAGCATTTTACATGGAAGTTGCCTAAAAGGAACCAGTGGGTGAGGAACTCGTCTGCTCACTTAAATGCACTTTTACATGTGATACTTTTCTGACTGTTCTTTTCATGAAGTCAGTACATGACATCTACTTTGGAATTATATGGATTTAAATTTGAATTACACTCCTCTCTACTAGCTCTTTGGCCTTGTACAGATACCCTCAATGCCAACAAACCCAGCTATTATAAATCTGGGGGTCAACTCTCTAAAGAACAATAGAAAACACATATATTTATACTTTGATTCTTTTTTGTTGTTGTTTGTGAATTATTTTTTTAATTATTTACTTATTTTTTGATACTTTATTTACATTTCCAATGTTTCCCTCTTTCCAGGTCTCCTTTTTGGAGACCCCCTATCCTCTCCCCCTCCCCTGCCTCTATGAGGGTATTCCACCTCCCACCCACCCAACCACCCACACCCATATTCTCACCTTGACATTCCCCTTTACTGGGGCCTCTAACACCCTCAGGCCCAAGGGCCACTCCTCCCCCTGATGGCCAACAAGGCCCTCCTCTGCCACATATGTGGTCCGAGCCATGGATCCCTACATGTGTATTCTTTGGTCGGTGGTCCAGCCTCCAGGAGGACCGGGGGTGTGTGTGGTGGTCGGGCCAGTTGACACTGTTGCGCCCTCCATGGGACTGCAAACTCCCTCAGCTCCATCAGTACCTTCTCCAACTCCTCCATCAGGGACCTTACTCTCAGTTCAGCGGTTGCTGTAAAGTGAAACTTGGGTATTCCGAACTTTTGGGCTAATATCCACTTATCAGTGAGTACATACCATGTTAGTTCTTTTGTGAATAAGTTACCTTGCTCAGGATGATATTTTCAAGTTCCATCCATTTGCCTGCGAATTTCATGAAGTCATTGTTTTTAATAACTGAGTAGTACTCCATTGTGTAAATGTACCACATTTTCTGTATCCATTCCTTTGCTGAGGGACATCTGGGTTTTTCCAGCTTCTAGACCTCAGAAGGTAGAAAGATCTCCCATGCACATGGATTGGGAGGATTAATATAGTAAAAATGGCCATCCTGCCAAAAGCAATCTATAGATTCAATGCAATCACCATCAAAATTCCAACTCATTTCTTCATAGACTTAGAAAGAGCAATTCTCAAATTCATTTGGAACAATAAAAAACCCAGGATAGCAAAAGTTATTCTCAAAAACAAAAGAACTTCTGGGGGAATCAGCATTCCTGACCTCAAGCTGTACTACAGAGCAGTAGTGATAAAACTGTATGGTATTGGTACAGTGACAGGCAGGTAGATCAATGGAATAGAATTGAAGACCCAGAAATGAACCCACACACTTATAGTCACTGATTTTTGACAAAGGAGCTAAAACCACCTAGTGGAAAAAAGACAGCATTTTCGACAAATGGTGCTGGTTCAACTGGCGGTCTACATGTGGAAGAATGAGAATTGATCCATTCCTATCTCCCTGTACAAAGCTCAAGTCCATGCGGATCAAGGACCTCCACATAAAACCAGATACACAGAATCTAATAGTAGAAAAAGTGGGGAAAAATCTCGAACACCTGGGTACAGGGGAAAAGTTCCTGAACAGAACACCAGTGGCTTATGCTCTAAGATCAAGAATCGACAAATGGGACCTCATGAAATTGCAAAGCTTCTGTAAGACAAAGGACACTGTCAATAGGACAAAACAGCAACCAGCAGGTTGGGAAAAGAGCTTAACCAATCCTATGTCCGATAGAAGGCTAATA
>CM052717.1:44456040-44478951 GCA_028551405.1 Uromys caudimaculatus | reverse complement strand
TTGCCTGCAAATTTCATTAAGTCATTGTTTTTTATAGCTGAGTAGTACTCCATTGTGTAAATGTACCACATTTTCTGTATCCATTCCTCTGATGAGGGACATCTGGGTTGTTTCCAGCTTCTGGCTATTATAAATATGGCTGCTATGAACATAGTGGAGCATGTATCTTTGTTACATGTTGGGGCATCTTCTGGGTATAATTTTTAAGTAAATATATAAGAATTAATAAGAAAGGTACCACACCAGTTCTAAAATTAGAAAACAAGACAGCAAATACCACAGATACATAGCCCCTGAGCTACAGGTACAGTGTATATGTATACACAATAGTGCTTTTAATGGAAATAAAAGCAGCAGTCCTATGATGGCATTTGTTTCTAGATGAAGTAAAGGAAGAATGGGAGTTAGGACAGATGATGTTTCCAACATTTATTATTGATTAAGAAAAGATGACAATATGTCAAAGGTTGAAATTTCTAAGAAACAGTAATGTAAAGGTATATTTTATCATTTCCCCACAAACTTAGTTTTAGTATAACAATAAAGAAGACATGATTGGTACTACCAAAGAACAATGCAATAATGGCTTCACACAAGTACTACCCTGACTGTGTGAGCAATTTGAATGGAAGGACAGACTGTACTGTAGGTGGAGAATTTCCTTCCATAAGCAAATATTTGAGGAAATAAAGGAGAAAATGATTTCTTTTGTCTTATGGTTTTATTGGTCTCAGGCAACTGTGGTGGGAAGCACAGAGGAGCAGAACAGTCCATATCATGGTAAACTTTTTAGGGGGACTATTTTTTCCATGTCAAAAAATAAAGGAAACACCTTTTTAGTCTCAATACTCTTGGTTTTAAGCTGGTAACAATTACTACTGATGCCTGGAAAATAAACATTGAAACTATCTAAATACTATCACACACTGTATTACGTATAATTTAAAGTAAACACTTTGTCTGTGGATTAGTATTCTAGGTCTGTGTTCAGGACCTAAATATTGATTGGAACTCATCACAAGATATATACATGAATGGAAATCTGCTTTTATTGTTGAAGGAAATTCTTAAGAACAAGAAAAATCTTATAATATTCACTGTGATTTGCTAAAAAAAAAAAAAAGGGGGGGGGGCAGATACAAGTTTACTAAGCAGATGTGGAAGAAACATTAGCCAAGAGTCATGATATGTCAGCTGGTAGAAATCTTTTTTGTATAAAAAGTCTTTTTATCTCTCTGGCAACATGGAAAAAGAAGATTATTTATTTATAGATGTGTATTTCCTTTATCAGATATGTGGACAGCTCAATAAACATTGGTTTCCTAACCCTAACCTAATATGACCCAATATTCCATGAGAACTCATCCAGAAAAAAAATAAAAGATTGAGAGTATTGTTTCACACACAAAAACTAAATCCCTAAGTGGAAACACTTGATTTCCTCCTTGGCTTTCAGTGGATGTTAATATGTATAAAGTACAAAACTGTAGTCTACCTAGTCTGCTATCCGCAATCAGTATAGAAGTCCTAAAGCCAATGTTCTGTATTCAAACTGTCCATAGTAAACTCAGGGTTTACTATTATTTCAAAAGCTCCATGCAGAGAGGCAATTTTTTTATAAGAAAAAGCAAATATTTTAACATGTCCATCCATTATTGGTGTGTGTGTGTGTGTGTGTGTGTGTGTGTGTGTGTGTGTGTGATTTTTATGTAAAAGAACAATTTATTTTTTCCTTTTGCATTATCATAGTTAACATTAGAAAATACTGTTGATATCCATCCATGATATTTTGATTAGTGAATGTGAGGACATGTAATTTATTCTATACAGCAAGTAGGGTGGTGTTTATCACTTTCCACATGAAGGCATGAAGAGTAGAGTTGGACCTTTAGCTGTCTGCCTCAGTCAAGGTGTTCATCAGTTTGCCAGAGAGCACAGCATATCTTCAGTCTTCTCTGGTCTATAGAACAGTGCTGCTTTCTTCATGTGCCTGATAACTGAGTTATAGAGTGAACTAAATTTAGACAAACTCTGTTGTATGAATCAGCCAAGATGTATGGGTTTAGTTTATCAGGACTCACTTGTCTAATGTAAACCAGTAGGGTAGTAGGGTAAAGTCCGAGGTAAAGGTGTCATATCTCTGTGGTCTCTGGTGCTAAGGTGGAAAAAGTGCAGCTAAATAAATGTTCACCTCCATGTAACTTCTAATAGTTGTCCATCTGCTTCAAGAATAACAGAGAAATTCTATTCCTGAAGATACTGGAAACAAGACATAACACTTTATCTCACATGATCTTATATCAGAGAGAGAGAGAGAGAGAGAGAGAGAGAGATCCTGAACAAATACTTGGTGGTTCTCATTGTGTGAGATACTGACACTGTTTTATACGTGGCTGAGCAAAACATAATAGTCTCATTTCATGTGGTTCTTCATCATGATGAAAGAAGAATTCCTAATCAATCAGTAAAATAACTATACACAGAAGTTTTCAACAGTCTGAGCTGTACTCCTTAATGTTCTATGTCACCTCCTGAGATTTTTACTTTGTGGCACATAGATAGTAGCTTGCCCCACCCTTGAATATCCTTGCTTAATATGAATGAATGGGGCAACTAACTACTTCAGGTTTTCAAATGATAAAAAAAAAAAAATAAGAGTTACTCCAAAGACATACATTTAACTGCTTACACTGTGCCTTTCATCTATTATGACTACCAGTACTGGCAAAAACATGACTTTCCATCCAGTTAGTAACCTCAGGGACTGCCACTAACAGATGCCTGCTGACATCCCCAAGAGAGGAGCAAACATGTTTGTTGGTGATGGCTCCTAAAGTCGTGAGCGGTGGCATAGCCCATCCTCAGTACCACATTTTCTTCCTTTGTGCTCAGCATCTTAATCCCAAAACTCTTTTAAACCACCAAGCGATGTCTGACAAAATTTTACAGTGATCATTTCAAGATAAAAATTACCATAGCATAAAACATTTCTATGAAATTATTCAAATAAATGAGTGCCACGAGCCAGCAAAATGGCTAGGTGGGAAAAAGTACTCACCACTAAGCCTGATTACCTGGATTCAATCTTTAGGATCCACATGGTAAAAAGAGAAAACCAACTTGTACAACATGCCATCTGATCTTCACACATGTGCCCAAACACACATCATGCACACAGACACAAACACATTAAATAAATAGACTTTAAATTAAAATCAAAAGAAGTGAGTGGTGTGATTAAAGTCTTTTTGGCTTCCCCAGAGTTCATCTTCATACTTTGATGATAGCTCATTATTTTTCTAGCCTGAGCACAAACCCCATGCTGCTCATGCGCAGAACCCTTTGTCTATAGAGACAGTGGGTACTATGAATCAGAGGAGCTGGAGTGGAGCCTCAGAAGATCGTTTGTTCTTGCAAGAGGCGATTAAATGCATCCTTTGAACAGGTTCACTTCCCAAGTGATCCTTGCTTTTCAAGAACCCTTTTAAAACATTTTCTTAGCTTCCATTCCCTCTAGTATCCAGTTTCTGGCATTTCATTTGTCTTTCATGTTATTCCTCTTGGTACATGATCCATGCTGCTGCTTTCTTTTTGTGACAATCCATCAAAGGAAAATCAAAGGACTTCATTTTTTTTCTTAACCTAATTTTCAATGTATAAATTTCATTGATGCTTGCTGAGTATGTATGATGTCAGCCCTCTAAATATACTTATATTAGTACTAGTGGAGGCATTTGGAAATAAGACAATAACTTTAAATTTTACTTAACCAGGGAATATGTAAAGTGCTATCTGTCACTTATTTCACCAATAAAGTTTTATTGAAACACAGTCACATTCATTTTCATAAGTGTTGTATATGGCTATCTCCTCCTTGCAATATAAGGCTGAATCATAACAGAGACCTTAAATCATCTGCAGTATTTACTATGTGCCTTTTATAAATATGTTCTTGATCTCTGACAACTATCGCTTAATAAGAACAACCATTTCATCTGTAAAGATTAAAGAGAAAAGAGACTGCCTTTATAAGGAAATTCAAAGAGAAAGCAAAGTTAAATATGGTTTTGACAACTATTTGGTAGCATGTGATAGGTCTGCTCTGTGAAGCAGGGATCCCTACTTTGGAAGGGAAAGGAACCTTAGACCAGATCTTTCCTAGGGCTTCTATACTCAGGTAATGGTATTTTCTACATTTGTAAAGTCTCTTGTACATGGAATAGGAACCTAAGCCTTGCACAACTTGTTTGGATGTGGTTGCACCAAAAACACAGAGATTTGAAGATCCCAAGAGTTACAGAAGACCACAACCAATCAAAATGCAGAATGGTGTGGCTTAAGTTTATTCCCAATCACTACATCCTTTACACTGCATTCTTTGTTAATGAGATACTATATTAAAGATGGTCTGAAAGACAAGAGATTCTTTTTTGTTTCTATGTTCATGCTTTACTTAAAGAGAAAAATATGAGTATGGAGTATACTCTGGGGCAAGTTTCTCTTCTTCTCACAGGCCTTTTCTTTTCTCATGTACCAAGTATGTGCCTTGGACTCTGCAAGTCTGAGCAAGCAGTAACTGTGGATGCCCTGGACACCAGCAGACCATGTACACTGAAGTGCTGTAGTCAGTTCTGTGAAGGCCAATGCCACTAAGGTCTGACTCTCAACCTTCATGTGCAGCTGCATGCTTATGAAGTACCAGACATTAGAAACCAAATCAAACTAGGAATTCTCATTTCCTTTCAAAACTTGATTTTCCTTCAACCACATCAGACATCTATGTGTTCCATCTAGCCCCTTCTTCTACCATATACTCTATATGTAACCAATTACTAAGTCCTGTAGAGTCAAAACGCTACAACAATTGGGCGGTATAGTTTTCGCAGTCCATCATCTTAGCAAGCATCCTATTTCAAGCCTTGAAAATACCTTCAATCACTTCAACATATTCTAGTTTTTAAATTATCTAAAATTTAATTTTTTAATTTATGTTTCTGCCACAGGATCCAGAGGCACCTGAAATGAACCTGACCTGAAAGCTTCATCATTGAGGACTAGCTTTCATGGTAACAGAAGGTGTCATGAAAGCTTCCAAAGGAGAGAGGCAACCAATAGCCCTACCTAGCTATGTTGTCTATCAACTACAACAACCACCAGCACGCCTTGATAATCTTTACAGGTGCAGCGGTGGCACACATACTTTGGTGGTGATGACTAACAGCTCTCTAATTGGACTCACAACTTATTCAACAGGAAGAAATCATGTCTGGTGTTGGAAACCTCCCCAACTACCCAGAGCTATGAAAGTCATGGGTCTTAGAGGCGAACCCACATTGCCACCTAACTAAACTACCGTTATCCCTAACTACATTCTAAAGATTTGTAATTATACTTACTGGAAAGTATCGTCCTCACCCCTTAGCAAAGAAAGGTCTTTTTGCAACCATTACAAAAGAACACAACCAATCAAAATGCAGAATGGTGGAGCTTAAGTTTATTCCCAATTGCTACATCTACAACACATAAGATGATCCTGCACATAGTGCACAGATAATTATAGAAGAGATGGTGGAAAGATTGTAAGAACCTGGTGCACAGGGAGCTTGCTGCAAGATCTCCTAGTAATGTCAGAAGCTACACCCACATAGTCTTGCCAACATGACTGGCCAAACATACCCTGAACAAGGACATCAAGAAGAGATATGCCAAAGAGGTTGGGAGAAACACTTTGAGGCCTCAGCCCTACACACACACACACACAGACACACACCAAAGCAAAGCAAACAACCAAAAACAGGCAACTGAGGAATGCTAGGCATGAAAGTCTTCCTTAGAGAGGGGACACTAATTGGTTATCTAAAACTGAATAGTCAACCAGGAAAAATGTATACATACAAGTAACATTATACATCCTGAGCAGGTTGTAGTATTTAGAAATACAATTACAAAACTATGAATTTGAATGAGAACAGGATATATCTGGAAAGCTTTGGAGGGTGGAAAGGGAAGGGGGAAATTATATAATTATAGTCTTAAAAAATGAAAGAAATGATTTTTATAAGTATGTGTCTATGAGTGAATATGTGCGTGTATGTTCAGGTACCTGTAGAGACCAGAGGTGTCTGATCCCCAGACAGGCCTCAGGAGCTGGAATTACTGGTGATTGTAAGCCTCCTA
The DNA here is from genome assembly GCA_028551405.1 of Uromys caudimaculatus. Lineage (NCBI taxonomy): Eukaryota > Metazoa > Chordata > Mammalia > Rodentia > Muridae > Uromys > Uromys caudimaculatus. The sequence goes on along the minus strand of CM052717.1, from coordinate 44,472,774 downwards.
AGGGAGATGTTGAGAATCAAACTCAGATCCTCTGCTAGAGCAGTCCTTGTTCTTAACCACAGAGCCGCCTATCCAGTCCCATTTTAGTAGACCATTAATAGACTTTGATTCTGTGGTCCCTCCAGCTCATTTTTAGCCTGGAATCAGAGATCTCCTGGACACTCTAGCAAGGCTCACAATGTGGTCCGTGATCTGCTTGACTTTACCTCCTCAGAATCTTTCCCACTTGCTTCCTCTTCTAGATCCCTTATTCTCTAGACACTCCATAAAGGGTCAATTATTCCAACACTCTTTCAGTGATTAGTAATAAATAGATTACGTCTGCTTGCATGGGTTCTCCTCATAATCTATGCTATATTATTTCTCTGGAAGTTTTATATACTCTCCACATTTTCCTGAAACTATAGACTCTGTTTCTCTGAACTTCTCTTGCTTATCCAAACATTTTCCGACTTATTCTTCATTCCTCAGGAAGACTCCCTTAACTCATCTGTGGCTCTTTGTATATACTTGGCCCAGGGAGTGGCACTATTATGAGGTGTGGCCTTGTTGGTGGAAGTGTATAATTGTGGGTGGGAACTTTAAGACCCTCCTTCTTGCTGCCTGGGAGCCAGTTTTTTAGCAGCCTTCAGATGAAGATGTAGAACTCTCAGCTCCTCCTGTACCATTCCTGCCTGGATAATACTATGCTCCCATCTTGATGATAATGGACTGAAACTCTGAACCTATAAGTCAGCCCCAATTAAATGTTGTCCTTATAGGAGTTACATTGGTCATGGTGTCTGTTCACAGCAGTAAACCCTGAGACATCATCTAAGATTCAACCAATCATCTACCCTCTGGTACTATAGCATCTGTCAGTAAGAATTTGTTGTACTTATTTCATTGTATGTCATTTACCTTGCTTTCAAACATTTTCTCATTCAATTGTGTCCTAAAGAAGACACAAGGCCTGCTTGATTTTTTCCCACAATGAGTAGATCAAAATTGTGTATCACCAAAGTGACTAATATATATTGCAAATTCCTTTCAGAAAACCAGTACAGGTTTAGGACACACTGTTCAAACTTTGAACAGCATTACTACTACTGGCACATTATTAGAAAAATGTGAGTTGTTATTTCAGAAAATATACTGCAAGGAATATCTGAAACTGCCCAGGCACTTTCCATTCCATCATCTGACAGGATTGAATGAATTTCAACATAAACAAGGTTTTTATTCTATATACCATTCATACCTTTTTATTACTTTGAATTTTTTTATTTATGTCTATATGTGTCTGCATGATTGTATGAGCACATGCATGTAGGTTGCTAGAGAAGCTTCAAGAAGGTGTCATATCTTCTACAGTTAGAACTACAGGTCGTCGTGAACCACCTAATGTGAGTTCTCAGAACCAAACTCACATCTTCTGTAAGAATAGCCAATACTATCAAATGCCAAGATGCCTCCCCATTCCCCATTTTTAATGTTTTTTTTCCACAGGCTAGTATCATACAACCTTGTAAGCTTTGCTATCCCTTGGCATACTTATAGCAAATACACATTAGTTTTTAAGCTTGAGTGTTAGGTCAACCTCCTGATTGAGCTCACAAGTCACAGAGCCATTGCTTTCAGTGGAAAGTCAACATTAGAAAAATACTAGCAAGTGTTCTGTTATTTCAAGTCATTCTTTTGGTAGGATTCAGAGATATATTTTGTCCTCATGCTCAAACTCGTGTTTGATAAAGCAGGTAGAGAGTAAACCAACATGATAAAAAAGGCCAACTAACATCCTATGTAGAGCGTGTGGGTGCCTGGATACTTACCTTGATTAGATTAGTTAGTGAGTGACATGGTAAGACTTTTACATGGTATAGTAGGTCTCTTTTGATGTAAAAAGATTAAAAACCATTTGAAGAAGATAAATTAATTTGAAACACTGGTCAGCATCTGTGCCAGGATTCCCTATGCATGGTGACATTGTCACTGAAAAGCAGGCAATCCACCCATTCCCAAGGTGGATAGCTATCTTTGTGAATAGCCTTAATTATCTTTCATTGACACAAGAAAGCAGTGGATTAGCTCTGTGCCCTTGTCTCTGTGACATTAACTTTCAACCCTTCTAGCACATCATTGCCCCACTGAGAGACTGAAAACCTCTTCCTATGTCTGCCTCCAAATTATCCCATTCCTTGTTTTCAAATTCCCAGGAAAAACAAGAAAAGTCATTAGAAGTAATGTTTGAGAACAAGAGAATCTTAAGCCATAAAGCTAGGTAACTATATAGCTATATATATTTAATGTATATTTTCAGAATGTGTCATGAATGAGTTATACCACTCATGGTTTAACTGCCAATGGACTTTTCTTTTTAAATTTGTGTGTGTGTGTGTGTGTGTGTGTGTGTGTGTGTGTGTGTGTGTGTGTTGTGTATGTTTGCATGTGTATGTAGATACCTGTTGGATCTCCTGAAGCTGGAGTTACAGATAGTTTTGAGCCATGCAACCGTTGGTGCTGAACATGGGTCCTTTGCAAGAGGAGCTGACTCTGCATCATACCAGTGACATTTGAACAAAATAATGACTAAAGCAAAAGGAACAGTGCAGTTTTAATAATGCTTCTGGTTTATTGCTTGTATGTTTTGTTTTAAGTAATGTCCTGTCCTCATTCCTTTTGGGTGTTATAATGTGATCCTGGCAGAAGAAAAAACTTAAGGCATGTCAAACTGTTTTATCAGTATCCTCTCTTGCACATGGCTGTGTCTTTGAGACAAACCCAGGAATGCAGAGGCAGGACTACCACACCGTAAAGAAATCAGAGCCCTACTCTGCAGTGAGAGTCTCTGTTTTCAGCTCATTAGCACTGGCCCCAACCTAGTAAAAAGTCTGGAGCACACTAGATGGCTTTGATTCGGCATCGCTTCCTGTAGCAAGGGCTTCAGCTACTAGGGCAACGCTGTGGAATCACCAATGTTGGAAAGTCTTCTCTCTTCCCCATTTCAATATAATAACTTGCTATAAATTGTTTTACATTTGAGATATGATGATCAACTTGTAATTTTTCTGTGTATTTTCAACAAACTCATTTGGCATTCAGTTAAATTTTTTTATTTAAATACTGAAAGAATATTTAGACAAATAAAAAACACCAGCAGCATAACTAAGAGGATCTTGGTACGTTTTCAAAGAAGAGTGTCAAAAGCATTTCTGCGACACGAAGACCACTTGGGATTATCCTTAAGGTGTTACCAAAATCACTTCAATAAAATGACATTTCCTTGTCATATGTTTTCTGGGCCTCTAAGATTTCTGTAATCCATCCTTTCTAATGGCTCATTATTTCTAATTAAGCAGAGTTTCTTATTCATGATGAAGCAAGCATGGAGCTGTAAGGAGACAAACTATGAAGAAGCACTCATGCCAAGAACGTATACATGCAAATGCCAAAGTGGCTCCCTCTAGTTCAAAGTCAGTGTTCCTCAGAACTTACCAATGCCACTGAATGTCTCACAGAGATCATAAAAGCTTTGCTTATTTGGAGTAAACTAACATAAACCATCCAAAGAAAAGTCACTGCTCACCATGCACAATGTTAAATTCTCCAAGTTTATGCATTTAACATGCACAGTCTAGTGAAGTCAATCATTATAATCTCCCTATGACATATACGTACTAGAGGATCAGTCCAGTCCAGTAATGAACATGGCAATGCTACCTGTGCATCAAAAGACAAAGCCATGGTTAAGGGAATGTTTTTCTAACTCAAAATCCAGTGCTGTTAATGAGCAAAGTATCCCATTGGTTAAAGAAATAATTCCAATTGGAAGTCATAACCAGTCTGAAACCAGTATTCCCATTGAGCTGGACTGCTATCACGCACAACCTTCTATGGACCTAACCCATGTATCCACTGTGGAAATTCCGTTAGTGCCTCCTTCAGAATCCTTCTCCAGGCCTGAGTTTCTATTTCTGACTGCCAGCAAGAGCTGGCTGCCAATGGTTTATCGCCGAGTCATTGCAGAGCCTGGCCTATGTGAATGACAGCATCCTTACCTTAAATCACCTACTGCCTTGAAGGGATCATCCTTCATCTCACCCTTTGGTTACAGTGCTAACTAACTAATGAGGCATGACTCTCCAGATCCACACCCTGAATATGGCAGGTGGGGCTTGGCTCTCATTGAAGTCACATCAAGTCCCAGTTTCTCCCATATCCTCTGCTCTGTTCCTCACATGGTCAGAGAGAGCTCGGTCTCTACTAATCACTTATCCTATGTGCCTGCTGCAGAACCTATGTGAGAGAGCTCAGTCTCTACTAATCACTTATCCTATGTGCTCTGCTTTCAGACCCTCAGCCTGCAACATTGTCTGTCTTCTTGTTAATCTCTGTCCTGTTCGATCCCAATGAGGGCAGTAGAAGCCCCGCCTACAATGCCATGTCTCTCTTTATTAGTTAGTTCTCAATTTTTCTAAGTTTCCTGGACATTCACACATTACTTATGTGCTCATGTCTTCTATGACAGCATTTACATGTTTTCCAATCAAAATACTCATTTCTTATCTCTAGTCATAATTACATAATGGACTTCATTAAAAGTATTTTGTACTCCATTTCTACCTATGATGACACTAAGAACATTAAAGCCACTAATTATTGCTTGCTTCCTACAAGGTCAGTTCATTTTAAAAGATCAAAATAGGTGTTGTGTTAAATTGTGAATATGGTTAACAAAATGTTTTTAAAATATGTTCACTGTGTAAATATAAGTTTGGGTCATTTGTTTGTTTGTATGCTTGTTTATGTCTTTTATTTTTTATTTCAGTCTTCACTGTCTCTGTGGTGTCAGGCACAGGAGGGGATAAAGACAAGCTGGTTCTTTTTGACTATCAAAGCTATGGGGACAAATCCTTCTGATTCAAATGACAGACTGTCACAGAGAAGGAAAAAAGGGTTTCATATGCCAGCTACAAAAAAAGAATGGCTTTGGCTCTTTTTCCTGTCTTCCCACATGGCCACCAATAAAACCAGCCATATTCTAAATAAGCTTGGCTCCAGGAGATATGCAAAAGAAGGCTACTACCTCTTACCACTGACACATCTTGCTTTTAATTCTCAGAGTTATATGTTACTCCCAGCCCACATTACAACTGAATCCATTTCTTTCAAAGATAGCTAATGTAAAGACTCCAGGGGGCAATGACTGATTTAGTAACGGTCATGAAAAGCCAAATCAAAAAAGCCTTTAGGAAGAAGGTGCCTACACACCTACACACTTAAAATCAACAAGTCACAATAGGATTGAACACTATTTCCAACAACTGACTGTCTTTCTTTTGTAATGGAAATGTATTTGTGATTATTCAGAAATATGTTTTAAAGAAAAGCTGATTAAGATATATACATATATATATATATACACACACACATATGTACTAAATTAAGTTATGCTCAAATCTATTGAACTTTTAAGCTTACTCACTTTCAGTTATAAAGATCTAGATAAGTCATCTTTCCTACCTGCACTTAGGAGATGTTGGAAAAATTAAGTAGAGAAAACTTTCAGACACTTACCAGTGGCTGGCAATATTCTACAAAGAAAATGATTAACGATGATTAAAGTCTTTTCACATTTTAATTTACACTGTTGTGCTTTGAATTTAAACTAGTATTTTTCACTCAAACAGCAGTTTTTTAACCATATGTTCTTGTCCCCAGCTAGCTCAGTCAGGAAAGCACGAGACTCCTGAACACAGGTGCTTGCCTAAAATCATTGTAAGTTTGCATTCTTTCATAGATTGCTGATCAAATAAATCATAACACCCATGGCTATGACACTACATAGTGTAAGAATATTATCTCAGTTATTATGAGAGTTAAAATTGATCACTTATAAAATATGAGTGTTAGAAATTTATAGTCATTTCTTAAAGGTAAATGTAAACAAGTATAGTTAAATTTTCCTCCTGAGAGATAGATTCCTAATTTAAATTACTATATTTAACACTGTGCTTTTTTCATGCTGGGTCAATCATATTCTTTTCCTAGCCTTTCTTGATGTGTATAAGTGTTTTGCCTGAATGTAAGCCTATGCACCATGTGAGTACTCCCAGAGGCCAGAAGAAAGCATTGGACATCCTGGAACTAGAGTTACAGATAGTTGTGAGCTGTCATGTGATTTTTCTTTTCTCCTGGTTATGAGGCTAAGCGAGTAAATCCTAAGAACATAAATGTGTCCCTTCCTGCTTTTCCCATTGTGTCGGACAATGACTGGCACATATTAAGAGCTCAAAAGTATTCACTCAACAAATGAAGAAGCACATGGGTGCTGTTTTCCTTGAGCTACATATACGTAGAGTTGAGACTTCCAAGATCCTTAGAGAGCAAGTAAATTGGGAATGAACCAAGATATTAAATTATATCTCACATTTTCTTCATCCACGGAAAAGTAGAGCCTGTGCTTCTCTGGGGGAAAAAGGAATCTCTCTTGGGGATACTTTGTCTAAAATCTGCTCTCCCTCATTTCCTTCCTCCTAAAGCTCATCCAAGGCTTAGATCCTTAGACAAGTCTTTCTTTATACTTTCACGGATGATAGTATTTACTTAGTAATTTCCTGATAATTGAAACTGTTCTTGCTAAAGGAAAGGGTCCTCAAAATTCAGGAGATACAACAACGCTCCCAAGTCTCAGGAAATCCATGAAACTCAACAGATGGCTTAGATTTCTGCTCAATGATACACAAGCGTCACAAAGCCCAGGATACTCAAAGAGAAATGTCTTTTGTTAGTTATCATCTAAGCTGGGATGAGTTCTAGGTGATGCGGCTGCTTTTTCGTCAGCCATTTTCCTCCAAGAAACCCAAGTAACTTCACTAACTCACTAAGCTAGGTTTGGGTGGAATTGTTTATCTGACCCATTACTACCCCTCTCTGGGATGAAAACATATTCACATTTCCCCACGAAAAGTCATTCAAGAATAGTTTTTAAGTGTTTGCAAAAGTTACTCATCATGTATTGTTCAGCCCAGGTTCTGGTCAATACCTGAGCACAATATTAGGCACGCATCACATCTCCCATTAAGGTGTACATTTTGAGCTGGCCATACTGTGTGTGCTGCTGGCACAAGGCACACAGAGACAATCTCACAGTGTCAGACATGCAAATATTTTATTCAATAAATATGTGGTGAAATTATTGAGATGTTCTTTCTTTGATGCCTGGTTAAAAATAATCCCCTTGTGTTCTTTCTTTTCTAAAATATATTGCATCATTTCTCTTTTAATGAATGACTAATGTTTTGGAAATGGGGGAAAGCTTGACTCTACCTGAGCACTGGGTATACACAGTTTCTCTGCATGATTGCTGTGTGCTGTGGGTGCCTGTCATCTCTGATGGAGCTCATGCCTTAGGTTTCACAGCAGCAAGAATGCATTGCGCCAGTTCATTCTCAGGCACATTCCTATTCTGTATTCACAGGAATCTGAAGCAAGAATCTCTAGCAAGCTATACCTAGCTTGTGAATACTTTTTCATCCAGCGTAAGTCACTCCATGAAATCTGGACCTTCACTGGTTGTATAATGAAGAAGAATTGTGTCCTTGAAATGTTTTTATGCAATGTGTGCACAATGAAGTTTAATTAATCAATTCTAGATTAAAAACAAAAAGACCATTTTTCTGTGTGGAGGATTTTCATTATTACAAGTACCTTATTTGCTGGGCTGATCTTTGTTCTTGTAAAGAGTACAAAATTAACCATTTAATAAAGAAAAACCTCATTTCTCATCACACTGACCTACTTTTTCCCTAACCTACATCACTTTAAAAAGGATTATGTGAATGAATAGATACTTTTTATGAATATTTAGCATTGAGAAAACAATAGAATCATTTATCAAAATAATAAGGATTTTCAAACTATTCAGCCTAAGGCACAATGCCTTCCCTCAGAAGAGCTGCCATGGGAGTTAAAATTATTTTTCTTTTGTTTCTAGTCTTTGTCCATACATATTGTTTTATTTTAATTGTAGTTAAAGGGCCTGTGTACTAACCAATAACAGTAGAAGAAATTATTCACAGAAATTATTAAGTAGAGTAATAAATGTACCTCCTAAAAGTTATTTAGCTCCAAAAGTCATGAACTTGAGCAGGGGCTTATTTTCTAAATTAACATGAATAGCCGACATTTGAAAAACCAGCAATTTTAAAACTCACAATCAATTTCTAAGACGGTTGCTTAGCAGACAAGGAAATCAGGAGTTCTGCATTCCAAAGACAGCCAAAGTCAAGGTGAAATTCTACAGATTTAAAGACCTAATCCTAATGTATAACTACTTAAATATTCAAAACTATCATTTCTTTCTGTTCTTACTGTAGGCTGGAAAAGGGAAAGTAGACTGGGCTGGCCTCAAAGCTGTGCCAAGACTGCCTTGACCTCCTCAGTGTTGGCATTGCAGGCAGAATCCTTTAAAAGGAGTTTTTGTTTCTTGGAAACTTCTCCCTTTTGGCAATTAACAACATCTTAGACGGCTTAGATTGGTTTAAATGTACAAAAAAGCACAGTCTCCATGCTGATCTTTAGAAGAGCAGGTATACCAATGGAAAAAAACATATAGAGGAGGGGGAGGTTTTTCTCCTGCATTTTAATACTTAGGTTCTAGACTCAAAAAATAAGAAATTAGAATGAAATTTGAATTCAAGGAAGGCAGGTATAAGCACTTGCATCAGAACTGCTTACCTCTGTTGGGTCCCCAAAACACATGGGGAAGGAGAGGACCAAACCCTGCAAGTTGTCCTCTCACCTCTACATGCTGTCCCTGGTGTGTGTGCGCATGCGTGTGTGTGTGTGTGTGTGTGTGTGTGTGTGTGTGTTTAGATGTGTACATACACACACAAAATAATATATAATAATAATAATAATAATAATAATAATAATAAGTGTAATTTTTAAAAGTCTGATTCAAATATTTATCTCTGGAAGATGGATAATATTAGGTAACATTTTGAAGAATAATCTATGAAAATTATAAAACACATGGAACTCAAAAAGATATATTAGCTGTTTAAATAAAATTTCATATGTCATAAGTAATAATATCATTTAAAATTGTTTGCTGTTTCCAAACACCTACACACGAAATCCTATTGTTTTATTTTTTTTTCTCATTTTCATTTGAAACTCTGGTTGCTTCTCCACCCTCCACTAAACATAATAAAAGAATAAAACATATGATTCAAGTAAACAACAATCAATGAGAATAATTTGTAAAAGTTGAAAATGCCAACTGTCTTGCCTGTTTTAGAATAATGAAATAAATAGGATAGTTTGTTTTGAGCATGTTATAAAAACTGTTTTCTGTCCTTGGATCTGTTTCTGTACTCAAATAGCCTAATATAGTTTCTGCTTGAAACAATGCAGTTTACCCAAACAGTCTCATTCAACTTGAACTAGAAAAAGATGAAATCACACTGCTCAGCCTTGGTGACTCCAGATGTTAACAGCAACATCAAAATATTCTGCTCAGAAACATGTATTATGGAGTATTTCAGTTCTCTCTTATACTGATGAGCTTGGCACCCCTCAAAAATATAAATCCCTCCTGCCAATTGCTATTTGCCAAAAATATATACTTGGTATAAGATTAATAAGTACTTGGAAATGTCTTTTCTGGTGATTTAAAGTGTCTCAACAGCACGCTGTTTCCTGCGGTTGCTTGGGGTATCACTGGGCTTCATTTTATGAACCTCTCGTATAAATTGTTCATGAGGGGGACTCCTCTTACAGACTCCAGAAACAAGAATGTAGCCTGTACATTTATGTTACAGGTTTATGGTGATAGATTGTTCTTGCCACAGAACTGGAAGCTACCCAAGCCAGTTTATAAAATCTGTTAATAGACACAGTCCCCACACTGATACACCCTCATTTACAGAGCAACCAAACCTACGGGACACATATTCAATTTTTCCTGATACAATCAGAGTTGCCTTCTATGTGAGGAAGTACGTACATAATAAGGACAAGAATTTTAGGATTTTAGCCTTCACTTTTCACATGTGAAACTTAAGTGCAGGTGACTGATTTGATTGATAACGTGGTTTCTGTTTTGAGAGATGTATTTTTCAAAACATGCAAATTTGCAATATTGCAATATAATCGAAGGAGACCGCAGGTTGCCTACAACATGCTTATAATAAAATTGGAGCCAAATATTGTGACAACTGAGCACTCTGGAGCACCCTGCCCTGTGAAATTATGCCAGCATTCATGATGGGAGAGGTGAATTGTATTTGACAACATATTCCCAAGCACTGTGTAATGAACCTTCAAACTTCAATTAGAACCTATCAGAAAGAAAAACAAACACAATTTCACTAAAATGCTGCTTTCAGGAGAAAAGCAAGTCAGCTGGAAAATACAAGTTCAACATCATTAGGCATCCACAGCTCATGGCAGGTATCATAGAAAAGGCAGATTTTTAAAAAGCAATAATGGAGATCACTCTTACTTTTAAAATACAGGATATTCAACACACTTGATATTGTTTGAATTTCAATGATTCCATATTCTAGACTTTAATGATTTCTCTTCCCCTCCACTTACCTCAAAATAAAATTATATTTTCCCCAACTGCATTGGAAGCCACTGTTTATTAAAGGTGATCAGACAATCATAGCTCCAAAGAAATACATAATCTCCTGGAGACAGTAGAGAAGCACAGAAGAACCAGCCTGTCAGGGTAAATTAATCTAGAAGGATGCTAAAGGTTCATATCCCAAACATGTGACATGCTTCCTGTATCAGAATTTAGACTATTTGAGTGATGAATTTCTGAGTACTTCACACAGACAGCATTTCTGCAAATGTTTTCATCAGCTAAAATGCAGAAGCCTACTTGCTTGTAACCTCTGTCATCGAAAGTATTAGAAATCTGCAGACATTTTAACTATGGGGAAAAAAAACAGACACAAAGGGGGCAAAATGATAAGCCTAGTGAGTATAGACACTGGAACAGGGCTGCCTTTGCTGATGACATAAATGGGCAATGGGGTATCTGGCTTCTTAAAAGTCTTACTGTGACTTTTTAAAGCAAGTTCTCCATTGATGTAACATGTCGATTTAAGTTTCCTGATGTGTAAAGAAAGCACACAGTAGGGTTTACTGAAGATGAGTCCTGCAGATAGCCAGTTGGAATCACATCCCATGAGACAAGATTTGAACAGCATTTCTATGACCAGAAGTACTGTGTACTAAGGAAAAAGTCAGATTTACCAAAATACTCCATACCATTCCAGGGGTTTCTACACACAGAAATCAATCCACATTGAGGGAGAAGAGGTTTATATTTTAAACTGTCTATCTGTCTGCCTGCCTGTCTGTTTGTCTGCCTGCCCCCCCCCCCTCTGTGTGACTGTGTCTGTGTTTCTGTGTGTCTGTGTGTGTAGGTGTCCCTGTAGCTGGAGGAACTAGAGTTTTGAGTTGCCCCATATGAGTGCTGGAAGCCAAACTTGAGTCCTTTGCAATAGCAGTGTCTAAAGCAATAGCCTAAAACTAGATTTATCAATCACTTCACTAGCCCCAATCCATGCCACATTCACGGAAAGGTCTTGGGTTAAATCTCTGAAGATTAATTGTGTTTATAAGAGCATGGATAAAGAGAAATGTTATTTGACATTTAGTAATTTAAAACCACTGCTCAATATCTAACAATATTGAATGTAGTTATACTAAACTTTCATTGTCTTTTTTTCTGAAGGGAGAAAAGCTTCCTCACAAATAGCTTGCATCTGAAACACATGTGAGCCACCTCATTCTTCTCTGTAATGATGTAACGCATGTAAAAGAAAGACAAAGAAAAACAAATTCAGGGCTGGGCACTAGTAAAGTGACTGCCACCCAAGCCTGAGGAACTGAGTTTGATCCCCAGAATCCACATAATGCTTTATTTATGTCTATGCTTGTAATCCTAGAACTGGGGAGGTAAAGACAAACCAATTTCTGAGCTTTATTAGCTTTATTACCAGCTTGCCTAATCAACAAGCTCTAAACAAGCCAATGAAAAAATCTTGTAAAAAGGAAACACCAAAAACAAACAAACAAACAAAAAAATGAAAAACAGGAAACAGCTTCTGGAGAATGACGACACCCACTGTTGACCTCAGTCCTTTACATGCACACAGACATATACATATGATATGTACTCGTATATGCATGCATGGAACACACATACACACATACACACACACACACACACAACACACCACCCACACACACACCACACAATTTCATGGCATTATTCTTGATGTGACTGTTGTATAAATGGGGCTTAGAATCACTACATCTCAAAAGCAGGGGGATTGAGAAGTTATCATATCTTTGCTTCATAAGAAAAGTAGCCATTCTTAGAATTTGGGATAAGCAGGGCCACAAATACATTCAATAATCCTAATACAAAACTTGCTGAAATAGGACTTCCTGAAATGATAGATAGGCATTAGATAACCAAGCAGAAGATGACAGCAAATAAAAATGAAGAATATACAAGAGAGGATAGAAAGAAAATGGATGGATTGGAGGTGACTCAAAGTACAAAACACAGAGTGATCCGGAGGGGGTCTTCAATGTGGGAGAACAAGCCACAGCATTTGACCTTGCTAAATCCCTGAAAGTTTCTGAAATGTAGGGAACCAAATAATGCATAAGGATACAGGAAATACTGAGGTTGCCAAAGTTTAATTAGGTTCCCATGTCCCTCTGTCAGCACAATAAAACCTAGCTACTAAATCCACTGCTAGCAAGAATCATGAAGGATGTACTCTTTAGAGTGATGGTTCTCAACCTTCCAAATGCTGTGACCCTTAAATACAGTTTATTCTGTTGTGGTAAACACAAGCATAGAATTTTTGGTTTCTAATTCATAATTGTAATATCACTTCTAATTTACAAAATTTTGAATCATTATCTAAATAGTTTTGATAATGTGGTTGTGAGCCGCAGATTGAGAACCGCTGCTCTAGAGACATTGATCTGCTAACTCTTTAGCCTTCATGAGGTAGATATGAATAGTAAGGGAGACAAATACCCAGAGGAAGCTCCACTCCCAGGTGCTCTACCACGACCAGGATCAGAGATGAAGATGACACATCATCTTTCCAAACACCACACCGGGAGTAACTGGGACCAGCAAGATCCAGGGACACAGGAACCCCATCAGACCAGTGGCACAGTTTACTTCTGGACAGGGCTTATGCCCTGAGCAGACCTTGGGGCAAACTCCACAACCAGTCCCACAACACCCAGAAGAAGCTCCACTCCCAGGTGCTCTAACATGCCCAGGATCCCAGGATCTCAGGATCACAGGATCATAGCATCTTGGTCACACCAGGATCTCAGCGTCCCAAAGGCAGCTCAACTCCCAGGAGCTCTGACAATCCCAGGATCTCAGGGTCATAGGATCCTAGATTCACAGAATCCCAGAGACAGCTGCTCTCTGAAGAGTTCTGAAACAACCGGGATCACAGGAAGGACAGGTTCCAGTCAGATATAGGGAGGGCAGGTACCACTAGAGATAACCAGATGTCAGGAGGCAAGCACAAGAACATAAGCAACAGAAACCAAGGCTACCTGGCATCATCAGAACCCAATTCTCCCACCATAGCAAATCCTGGATACACCATCACGCTGGAAAGGCAAGATTCAAATCTAAAATCACTTCTCATGATGGTGATAGAGGACTTTAAGAAGGACATAAATAACTCCCTTAAAGAAATACAGATTTCCAGAGTGGCTGTACCAGCTTACAATCCCACCAGGATGGAGGAGTGTTCCTCTTTCTACACATCCTTGCCAGCATCTGCTGTCACCTGAGTTTTTGATCTTAGCCATTCTGACTGGTGTGAGGTGGAATCTCAGGGTTGTTTTGATTTGCATTTCCCTGATGACTAAGGATGTTGAACATTTCTTTAGGTGCTTCTCAGCCCTTTGAATTTCCTCAGTTGAGAATTCTCTGTTTAGCTCTGTTCTCCATTTTTTGATATGATTATTTGGTTCTCTGCAGTCTAACTTATTGAGTTCTTTGTATATATTGGATATTAGTCCTCTATCAGAAATAGGATTGGTAAAGATCTTTTCCCAATCTGTTGGTTTCCGTTTTGTCCTACTGACAGCATCCTTTGCCTTACAGAAGCTTTGCAATTTTATGAGGTCCCACTTGTCGATTCTTGATCTTAGAACATAAGCCACTGTGTTCTGTTCAGGAACTTTTCCCCTGTGCCCATGTGTTTGAGACTTTTCCCCACTATCTCTTCTACTAGATTCAGTATATTTGGTTTTATGTGGAAATCAGTTTGGCAGTCACTCAGATAATTAGACATATTACTACTTGAGGACCAAGCTATAGCACTCCTGGGTATATACCCAGAAGATGCGCCAACATGTAATAAGGACACATGCTCCACTATGTTCGTGGCAGCCATATTTATAATAGCCAGAAGCTGAAAACAACCCAGATGTCCCTCAACAGGGGAATGGATACAGAAAATGTGGTACATTCACACAATGGAATACTACTCAGCTATTAAAAACAATGGCTTCATGAAATTCACAGGCAAATGAATGGAACTTGAAAATATCATCCTGAGTGAGGTAACTCAGTCACAAAAGAACAAACACAGTATAGACTCACTGATAAGTGGATATTAGCCTAAAAGTTCAGATACCCAAGATTCAATTAACAGCACCTGTTGGACTGGGCGTGGGGGCCCAGATGGAGGAGTTGGAGAAGGGACTGAAGGAACTGAGGGAGTTTGCAGCCCCATGGAGGGGTCAACTGGCCAGACCTTCCGGTGCTTCCGGAGACTGGACCACCAACCAAAGAATACACATGGAGGAACCCATGGTGCTGGCCACATATGTCAGAGGAGGTCCTTGCTGGTCATCGGTGGGAGGAAAGGCCCTTGGGTCTGAGGATGTTAGATGCCCCAATATAGGGGAATGCCAGAGAGGGAAGATGGGAGTAGGTGGGCAGGTGGGTGGGGGAATACCCTCACAGAGGCAGGGGGAATGGTAATGAGATAGGAGGTTTCCAAAGGGGAGACCTGGAAAGGGGAAAACATTTGAAATGTAAATAAAGTATCAAAAAAAGAGAACTACAGGAGAACACAGGTAAACAGGTAAAAGCCCGTAAAGAAGAAACACAAAAATACCTTAAAGAATTACAGGAAAACACAATCAAGTAGGCGAAGAAAATGAACAAAGCCATCCAGGATCTAAAAATGGAAATAGAAACAGTAAAGAAATCATAAGGCGAGACAACCCTGGAGGTAGAAAACCTAGGAAAGCGATCATGAGTCATAGACAGAAGTATCACCAACAGAATACAAGAGATAGAAGAGAGAATCTCAGGTGCAGAAGATACCATAGAAAACATTGACGCAACAGTCAAGGAAAATGCAAAATGCAAAAAGTTCCTAACCCAAGACATCCAGAAAATCCAGGACACAATGAAAAGACAAAACCTAAGATACTAGGTGTAGAAGAGAGTGAAGAGTCCCAATTTAACGGCCCAGTAAATATCTTCAACAAATTTATAGAAGAAAACTTTCCTAACCTAAAGAAAGAGATGCACATAAACATACAAGAAGTCTACAGAACTCAAAATAGATTGGACCAGAAAAGAAATTCCTCCTGTCACATAATAGTCAAAACAGCAAATGCACAAAAAAAGAAATAATATTAAAAGCAATAAGGAACAAAGGTCAAATAACATAAAGTCAGACCTATCAGAATTATACCAGACTACCCACCAGAGACTATGAAAACTAGAAGATCCTGGGCAGAACTCATACAGACTCTAAGAGAACATAAATGCCAGCTCAGGCTACTATATCCACCAAATCTCTCAATAACCACAGACAGAGAAAACAAGATATTCCATGACAAAACCATATTTACACAATATCTTTCCACAAATCCAGCCCTACAAAGGATAATAGCTGGAAAACACCAACACAAGGAGGGAAACTACACCTTAGAATTTCCCTTATGAATATCGATGCAAAAATACTCAATAAAATTCTCGCAAACCGAATCCAAGAACACATCAAAACGATCATTGATCATGATCAAGTAGGCTTCATCCCAGGGATGCAGGGATGGTTCAATACCCAGAAATCTATCAATGTAATTCACTATATAAACAAACTCAAAGAAAAAAACCACATGGTCATCTCCTTAGATGCTGAAAAAGCATTTGACAAAATTCAACATCCCTTCATGATAAAAGTCTTGGAAAGATCAGGAATTCAAGGCCCATACCTAAACATAGTAAAAGCAATATACAGCAAACCAGTAGCCAACATCAAACTAAATGGAGAGAAACTTGAAGCAATCCCACTAAGATCAAGGACTAAACAAGACTGCCCTCTCTCCCCCTATCTATTCAATATAGTAATTAAAGTTCTAGCTAGCGCAATTAGAAAACAAAAGGAGGTCAAAGGGATACAAATTGGTAAGGAAGAAATCAAACAATCACTATTTGCAGATGATATGATCGAATATCTAAGTGACCCGAAAAACTCCACCAGAGAACTCCTGCAGCTGATAAACAACTTCAGCAAAGTGGCTGGATATAAAATTAACTCTAACAAATCAGTAGCCTTCCTATACTCAAAGGATAAACAGGCTGAGAAAGAAATCAGGGAAATGACACCCTTCACAATTGTCACAAACAATATAAAGTATCTTGGTGTGACT
>CM052717.1:44382109-44455540 GCA_028551405.1 Uromys caudimaculatus | reverse complement strand
CTCCAACATGTAATAAAGACACATACTCCACTAAGTTCATAGCAGCCATATTTATAATAACCAGAAGCTGGAAACAACCCAGATGTCCCTCAGCAGAGGAATGGATACAGAAAATGTGGTACATCTACACAATGGAGTACTACTCAGCTATTAAAAGCAATGACTTAATGAAATTCTCTCTTTATATAGGCAAAAATTAGAATCAACAAGATTAACAAGTTTAGTAAACTTTGTTTGCTAGAGCCATTTTAGGTACTGTATGTCTGCTGAGGAGCACTCCAGACAACAGGCTCCGACACTGTGAAGGTATTGCTAAGACAGTAAGATGGCCAAGTGTTGGCGTCTTCCAACTTCTTAGAATTTCGGCTAAATTATTATTATTTTTAAATTTATGCCTTTGAAATCATATGACTAGGAGAAATTTTGTTCACTTTTACTCTCCATACAAGATAGAGATTAAACTCATCAGAGTTAAGCCAAATAAATTAAAAATGAAGCATTTAATTTAGAAAATGCAGAAATTTCTTCAGGCTGAAATTGTTAATTTAAACAAGTCTATTAGATTCTGCTGGAATTAATAGGATACTGAATAAAACTGAAATTATCCTTTGGGGGACAATTAAATAAAAGACAATAACCCTCATGATTTCATAGGTATATATGTATATGAACACACATACACACAAAAACACTCTAGAAGAGCAAAGAATTCTCTTCCACAAAGTGCTAAGATTGGTAATGATGGTGATCTATGTATATGAGATACTTAAAATAAAGACAAGATGTTATGGTTATATCAGAAGCTAGCTTCTCTAGTTCCATAATATCCAATTGGATTCACCAGTAATTCTTTAATTACATTTTTAAGTGGCTTAAAATGGGCTCTGTGTTCTTCTAAGTTCTCACATTAGCATCTGTAGTACCTAATACACACATAAAACACTTGTTCTCAAAAGTTGGCAAATCACATACAGAACATGAAGGCCAATGGAATGATGCAGAGTCAGGGGCTGCAAAGGGGATAAATCTGAATGGAGTGAGCTGTCCATCTTCTTCGAGACATGGAAGCCACTCACACTTCTCACAGGCGATCAGCTTTTAAAATTTCAATGATTGAGAAACATGCAAATGGCATGCATATGTAAGGGTTCAGTAACAGAAGGTACCTTGGTTCTAGGCCAATGTGTGCTGCAAAGATCACGTCACACAACAGGTCTCAGGCGAGAGTTTTATTGGGGAAGTGAGGAATGGAAGGCTCTTAGAATGGGGGCATAAGAGAGAGAAGAGACAGACAGAGAGACTAGGAGACAGAGAGAATGGAGGCTGGGACCTGATGTCGAGATGAACCATGTAAATTGTTCACATCACATAGAAAAACTCAAGAACTGTAAGCTTTCAGATTTGCATTGAAGTTCCCAGTGACTTTTCTGTTGGGCTACCAAGTCCCTTTCCTCGGGGCCTAATCTTCACAACTGTTCAGGGCATAAAATCTGTCCTCCACAAGTGTCCTAAGGATTAGAAACAAAGCCAGAGGGGGCGGGTGTGAAGTAGTTACATATACACTTCATCGTGGTTTTCTACTTTCCATCCATACTGGTGGATATTTTTAAGTCACTTTGGTACTGAAATTGATGAATAGAATTGTTATAGTGACTGCCTCATGAACTAGTTGGTTTATTAGCAACACAAATTTATTTCTTAAGGTTCTCAAAGTTAGGATGAAGAAAAAAGATGTTCACAGGATCACTGTCTGGCAGGGTCTTCTTAGCAGGTTTCTGAAGCCACACAAGGTAAGAGAGAGCAGGGTGCCACCAGCCAGACCTCAGCACCTTTCAGAGAAAACATCCTTACTCTGAGAAGATTTCAACACATTAGTTTTGATGGTGGTGGGGGTGAGGAAGCAGAGCACTGCTTGGAAAAGAGTAAGTATTCGATTATATATATTAGTTATATACATATATAATACCATTTTAAAGGATTCTTTATTGTCATCATTGTTCAAACAAAACCAGACATGAAACTGTAATATTAGTCAGGATATTTTAAGTAGGTTTGTTTAAATGGAGTGTTTATTAGCTTTCCTTACATATAATATGCTATTAAGGGTTTCTGTGTTTTGGGGGTGGTGTGAGAAGTTTTTATTCTTTGCTATATAAGAAAAATATTATTCTCTTCTGTATTTCTTATTGGTTCCCTGAAAGAAGCAATTATTTTAATTATTGATTATTTAGGGCTTAAGGGAAATTGTTTTATTCTGGCCCACAGGAATAAAACAGCAATAAATGCAATGCACATGAGGCGGCTTGTGAATGCACATCTAGCTTAGGAAAACATGCCTCCTCAGATATGAATGTGCACGCAGAGCCTGGCGTCCTGCGAAGCACCCACCACGACACGTCGTGCTGTTCTTTGGCTTACAGTGGATCTTGTAGCTGAGTCTTCAACTAGAGTTGTTGGAACTCTACAGAGGCTGTCTGGAAAAATAGTAATTGCTTTGTGGCTAGTCAATATAACATTCATCAGATTGCCTCAAGCCAATCACATGGTTAAAGACAAGCTCCTTTTGGTTTGATTTCAAGTAGATTCCTTTGGCTCTTATTTATCTTGCCTTCATCATAGAGTTCACTGTTTATTACAAAGCTTTCACATGAAATACTTGTGTGTATGTGTGCCACATTGAAAAATGAGCAAACAGTGGTTTTAATTGAACTGTAAGCACATGACTTGAAAGAACATCAATCACCTAGTATTATTTATCTCTTTCTATGAACAAAGGAGATACCTTAATCTGTGTCCTTGTATATAATTTAAAAGAATTCCCTTGTAGAAGGATTCCTGGCAAAAATACAGGCCTTTAAATTTGTTTCTAATTAGAAAGAGAACAATTTCATTTTTCTTTCTTAGAGTATATGGCAGATTGTGATCAAACAACTTAAATAACTGTCAGCAGAGAGCTGATTGTTTAAACTGGATTATGACTTAGACTGTAAATTTTGAGGACTTTGGGGTATTATCCTTAAAGGTGAAAAAGAGATTTTCTTTGTGTTTGATTTTGTTTAGCTCACTCCCAGTACACCCTCCTACTGGAAAGTATTTTATTTTCCTAGATTTGCTCTTCTTTTCCCCCACTGTGTGTGATGACTTCTTTATAAATAGAAATTTCTATCAACAGACAGAGTTCTTCCTTCTACTGGCTGTTATTGGTGATCTCAAAACCCTTCTTCAGTCCTGCAACATGAAATGCCGCCTTCTCAGATCACCCAGGGCTCTCCTGATGCAAATGGATGAGTGTGCTCCAGTCTATTACAGAAGCAGAGACACTTTCATTTCTACTTTCTGAGTGAAATACAATCAGTTTGTAACATTACATCCAAGCTCATCTTAGAATTCTTCACAGTAAATTGAAGAAGAGAAAACAATCTGCTGTTCATATTAAGCAGTGAAGTAAAATGCATGGCTTTAAAGAACTGTTTGTTTTGTCAGGGGGAATGGAGTCCCTGCTCTCTGCTAAAGGCTTAAACCTTGTAGAAGAAACTTACAAGTAGCCTGCAAAATCTATTCTAGGACAAAATCACACCATAAGTATGTGACTAGTTGATATATTTAGACAATCATTCAATTTTTAATTTCAGAATATTTCCTATGTATTCTCTTTTGGTTTTATGGTTCTTTAAAAGAATTTATTTCATAATCTTATACACGTGCTTAATGCCGTAATACAAGAAGCATGCTCCTTCTCCATGATCTGGGATCTTCCAACTCCAGCCAACCCTTCCTCTCTTATTTTCCTAACTTTTTGTTAGCTTTTGTTGTTTCATTTGACCCCCTGAGTTTAAGCAGGGCTGCCTGGGTAGGCACGGGCATGGACATGGAGGTAGCTACAGAATCGTGGGACAGCTATAGCACTGAAGTTATTTGCTCCTGTTTGCCCAGAAGGCGTCACATGCCCATACCTCCGCAGAAAGGGTACAGAACAGGAGCCCTTTCCCTATCCTGATCCCATGTTTTAATGGTAACAGTTTCAGTCTCATGCAGGCACTGTGCAGGAAAATGTAGCAGATGTGACTATAAATTTGTATGTACAAGGGCCATGTGATATCCACAGAAGAGTACTTCTTTCCTGCCATCTGCTTATGCATTCCTTTGAAGCTTTTATTTACTATTATTGTTGGATGTGTGTATATGAGATATGTGTGTATGAGATGGTGTGTGTGTGTGTGTGTGTGTGTGTGTGTGTGTGTGTGTGTGTGGTGGGGGTTAGAGGTTAACTCTTAGGGGTCCATTCTCACCTTCCACTGTGGGTTCCAGGGATTGAACTCAGGTCAGCAGTTTGTCAGGCCTGTGTTCTTTTCCTGCTGGGCCATCTTGTCCTCTCCTGCTCTTATAGTCTTCATGTACAACTTCTGTCATGTTCCTGGAGCATTGGAAGGTGATACAGATGTCCCATTTAGACTTGAACATTCAACAGTCCTCCTATGTATTCTTGACTTTTCTATATACATTTAATTGAAATGAAAAATATCCCATAAGAAGTCTCATCTGAGAATAAACTGCGGGGATATAATCATAGTCTAATAGATGATTTTATGTCCATGTTATTTTAAACTATAATAGATTTTCAACCATTATTTATGGATAGAACTTATTTATACAAAAATTACTTTATTGATTTTATAATATATAATGTAACCTATAGGGCAGTTGATATGGTCCACTCTTCTATTTTTTGTAATCTAGTGAGTAGTCTCTAGCGTTAAAATAGTTCACATTCACAATTACAACTCTTATAGTTTCAGATAATTTTAAGAAAACTTAAGCATTAATTTGGTCCCAAATTTGGAATGATAGCTATCTGTGCTCTAACTTCAGCTACAGGTTCCCAATGAGCAAACCTAGCTAAAGGGCAGTACTAACAACATATTTCATAATAATTTACATATCTCATTCTGTGACATTTTGGTTTTCCCACATGACTTTGGCCATTCTATCATCATTGTGTATGGTGGTTTTGCTGCAGAGCCTTCACTTGCTTTTGCTAGACAGTGGTTCTCAACCTTCCTGATGCTACAACCCTTTCATTCAGTTCCTCATGTTGTGGTAACTCCCCCAACCATAAAATTATATTGTTGCTATCTCATGACTGTAATTTTGCTACTGCTATGAATTGTAATGTAAATATCTGATAGGCAGGACATCTGATGGGATCCCCCAAAGGGATCACAACCAAGAGGTTGAGATCCTCTGTGTCAGGAGTAAGGGGGAGCTATAGTCCAGGCTTATGAAAAGGAAGAATATAATGTGACAACAGAATCTTTTAAGTAAGGGCTATCATATGCCAAACCCATTATTGATACTATTTAATATCTCTGCCTTTCAGTGAAAACCATTCCTGAGATATGTTGAAAAACCTTCCTGTGGATGAAATCACTTCACCACAGCAGTACAGCCAATTATTTATTTTAAATTACCACAGCTCAAGGCAATATATATATAAAATTAGGTGCTCTTTCCATATAATGATACTGTTGACCAATGGAGACTGGGGAAAAAAATCCAGTAAGAATATGCATGTAATATGCATAGATTCTAACTGAACAATGGGTGAACAGTTGCTTCTCACAAATTTCAGCAATGCTGTCTTGACAGTGGCTCATGTTGCCTCTGTTGCTAGGCAACCTAAGAGGAGCTGGAGATTCAACTCAAATTTACTGATATATGTTAGAGTTATACATGTTTTATTAAGAGTGATTGCACACATCAAGACAGGCTAGTTGTACATGTCTATTCTCATCCTTGTGTGAGCTTTTCATTATCTTAATAGGAAAAAAAACATTGCCTGCATCCTTACTCTCTCCAGGTTTTTACTATTAATGTAGTTCTGTAAGGTGTGCCTTGTTATGACTCAATGTTGCAGCAACATGAAGGAAAATATGCAGCCTTTACTGATATAGAAAGAGTAGTTTTAATAAGGCTTACAAAATGTGGAGAGAGACAGAGATAGAGAGATTGATTTAGAGGGATTTCTGAAATAAGTTCTCTATGAAAGAAAGGGATCATCTTTCAGTTCCACCTGATTGTTCTCATAAAATTACTATAATTAACAGATACAGAAGTAAAGTTAATAGGGTTCTTAAGTACAAGGGGATATTGCCTGTAATAATATGGATATTTGAATTAAAGGCTAATCATCTCAGTTATATACTATGATATTTAAGAACCTGTTAGCATGTTAGTTTCAAGTTAGAGTTTTATATTTGATACTGGGGTAGTTTGTGAATCAAATTTTAAGAGTCAAATGTTATGTCAATGCCACAGTTCAGAGAATTAGATATTAATAAAAAGAAAGTTGGTGAAACTAAATGTAATAGATTGTGAAGGCTGAAGGTTTTCAAATTGATGGTTTGAATCCAAGAAGATAAGTAAGAAGCTTTGAAGGAGGCAGTGCTAAGGTAAGAGGCCAGCGGGTAAAGTGCTTGCCTTGTAAGCATGAGAGTAGAAGTGTGTCCCAGAAGAACTGTGCATTTCCATCTAGCGCTCAGGTAGGTGTAGCATACTGGTCCACTGGCACTGGCCTGGAGACCAAGGATGCTGCAGTCTGCCTTGTGTGCATTTCTCCTGGCCTGCAGTTGAATTAGA
This sequence comes from Uromys caudimaculatus, assembly GCA_028551405.1. NCBI lineage: Eukaryota > Metazoa > Chordata > Mammalia > Rodentia > Muridae > Uromys > Uromys caudimaculatus. Next base: position 44,448,904 of record CM052717.1, on the reverse strand, counting down.
AGGCTCCATTTCGTGCTTTGTTTTCCACTCCAATCCTCATTTAGAGGAATCTTTCTCTGTACTTTGTTTTGTGAGGCTGCTGGAAGGTGGTAGAAGGAGTGGGTTGACCACAGGCTAACAGAGTTTCAAATGCTCTGGCCATCAACACCAGCCTGGAAATAGTGGCCACGAGCCTCCACCCAATTGTCTAATCCTGTTGCACTGTGGTAGGTCTTGGACAAGGTCTCATGTCTAAAGCCTGGACTTAATTTTCATTCCCTGTCCCATTGTGGGAGGTGTCTTTCTCCTGCCTTGCTGGGAGTTAGGAGGGGGGTAGATGTGCATCTCTCTCCCTAGCTCCCTTCCTTCTTTAATGTATCTATGTTTTCTTGTTATGCTAAAATCACATCTTGGAATTCACACCAGACTTCCTTACCTTTTACAAAGAGTTTCACAAAAGAATGGTTCTCAAAGGCATGATTTTTGTCTAAAGAAATTGACTGGAGTTTCTAGACCTTCACTTTCTGACTTCACCACTAAAGCAAAGATATGCCAGTCTAATATAATCAACTTTACATCAGTGTCTTGGGCAGAGTTTTATGGCTGTGATGAGACACCATGACCAAGGCGATTCTCACAAAAGAAAGCATTTAATTGAAGGGTTGCTTACAGTTTCAGAGGTTCAGTCCATTATCATCATGGCAGGAAGCATGGCAGCATGAAGGCAGACACGGTACTGAAGAAGCAGCTGAGAGCTACATCCTAATCTACTGGCTGAGAGAGACTATGGAATTGGCATGGGCTTTTGAAACTTCAAAGCCCACTGTCAGTGACACACTTCCTTCAATAAGACCGTACCTCCTAATCTTTCAAATAGTATCACTCGCTGGTAACCAAACATTCAAATCTATGAGCCTATGGGGCCATTCTTATTTGAACTACCCCAAACGGACCAACAATAACAATAAACCCCTAAGGTTCTGCAGTGTCCATCAGCATCACTAGGAACTGATTGTAAATGTTCAATAGGTAATCAATAACTCCATGTTTGAAAAACAGCAACTTGCAGGCACTAAAACAAGGAACAGCTTGATAGCATAAACCCCCATAATTGTGCTTGGGAACAAGCACCATTTTAGTTGACATCTGGAAACATCTACAGGAATTAATAATGCTTGAACATGCCGGGCAGTGGTGGCCCATGCCTTTAATCCCAGCATTTGGGAGGCAGAGGCAGGCAGATTTCTGAGTTCAAGGCCAGCCTGGTCTACAGAGCGAGTTCCAGGACAGCCAGGGCTATACAGAGAAACCCTGTCTCAAAAAACCAAAAATAAATACATAAATAAATACATAAATAAATAAATAAATAAATAAATAAATAAATAAATAAATAATAATGCTTGAACATTTTAATGGCTTGGTCATTGAGTATAATATCTTGTAACTTGTGTTAATGTAAGTGTTTCAGTAAGCAATGTGAAATATTCAGGGGCTGAGGATTATAACTCAGTTGGCAGTGCTTACTCAGCATGCACAAACCACTAGGTACTGTCTTTCTCATCACTGCATAAAACAGGTATACTGGAGCACACCTGTAGGTTCCACACTGTAGAGGTAGAGGCAGAAAACATTGATCAGAAGTTTGACCATCATGTTGAGCTACACAGTGAATTTGGGACCAATCCTTTCCATGTGAGACCTCATCTCAAAAAATAAATAAAAGATGAAAGGATGAGCAATATTCTCAACATTATTTTTACCCACTAATTGTGTTTGCCTCAATGTTAGCAGCTGTTGAATGGATGGAGTGACTTGTGTCTCTTCTCCCACTTTTCTGATTTTAGTTCATTCGTCAATCCATCCACACTGCAAATTACACTGTAAAGGCCTATTTTACACTCAACTGTCATTGACTCGGGAATCAAGTTCTGTAGATACTGCCTCCTGAGGTCTGTCTGAAATCCATCTCCTGCTTTTCTGTCCTGTAACCATAATTTTATTCTATTCTCAACTGCCTCTTGAGTTCTTATAGGCAGTCCCCTAGAATACCCACCTTCAATTCCATATCATTCCTGATAAATGCTCTCTTTGGAGTCCCATGATCTCTGTCTTAGTTTGGGTTTCTATTATTGTGATAAAACACTAGGACCATAATCAACTAGGGGAAGAACAGGTTTATTTTAGCTTATAAACCTCAGGTCACACTCAGTTGCTGATCCAAAGTCAGAGCAGGCAGGATCCTAGAGGCCGAAGTTGATACAATGGTCAAGGAGGTGTGCTTCTTACTGGCTTGATCCTTTTGGCTTTCTCAGCCTGCATCCTTATAGTATCTAAAAACACTGGCACAGGGATGGCAACACACACAGTGAGCTGAGCCCTCCCGCATCTTTCATTACTCATCTTTCTTCATCCATCAGTCAATGAAACACCCTACAGTCTTGCCTACAGGCCAATCCGGTGAGCCCACTTTCTCAGTTGAGATTTTTCTCTTCCCAAATGGCTCTACCTTATATCAAGTTGACATAAAAGTAGCCAGCAAGGTGTTCAAGATAAATTTAAATAAGAGCTTAAAATAAGACATATATCCTCTGTAATCTGGTCCTTGCTCCCCAGGTCAAGCCAATCTTTAACAACTTTCTTACCTGCACAGTGTACCTGTCAGGCTGCATTTTGTCTTTCCTGAAAATTGTGCATGCATAGTGCCCCACAGGAGAATGACTATGTCTTTCTTATCTCATACTTCTTATTTGTAAAAGTAATACTCCATCACATTTAAAAATTTCTTGAAACTGTTTGGACATTTTGATCTGCAAGCAGCCATACTTTGTCTTTCAAAGGTCTTCACACTTATATCTTTTATCTGACAATGTCATCCTTGAATGTCCCCATCCTGAAAAGCTAGCAAAGAGGAAATTAATAGAAGAAATCTGGTGAAAAGGACTCAAAGAAATGGGTCCTTTTTGTCACACTATCAGTTTAACCATAGATGATATTCAATGAAGATGGGTGTAGGAAAGCTTAGGAAGATTATTGGAGGAAGGGGAAATAGGAGGAACTCTTAAGCATCTTCCTGCCCCTTGTTCCTTCAGTGAGAATCTAGAATATAGGGACTATGCCTGCCATCTATATGTCCCCTAAATACCACAAAGTATCTGTCAAATAGATTATGTGATTTATAGTTAGGTAGGCCCTTAATAAACATTCTTGAATCAAGAATTGCAGATCCCATCATTAAACTCCTAGTAAGTCATTTTCGAAAGACAATGTAAAGTATACTTATTTAATAGATGTTTTGTCAAAATGCAGTGTGAGTTGACGAAGATGTGTGGGATTTAAATATATTAAGCTAAACCATCAGCATCTGTATGTAAATATTGCATGACCATCTGGTCTAACTCCATCCACTGATGGTGACTATGAAATGGAACCTCTCTGTCAAGTACCTTCTGATGCTGGAATAAGTCAGGAATACCAACAGCCTACTTGCCCTATTTCAGGTTGTCATTTTCCCCCGAAGAGCTGTTGCACATCAACCAGACCCAACTTGCCCTTGGAAATACGGAAACACATTATATTGCCAGTACAATGGTATTTATTGATGTATTTGTCTTTGGAGTATATTTGAATCAGGAAATTATGGCACTGAGGTGGGGAGAAATCCACAGCTGCTACTTGCTACCTTGCTACCTGCACAGTTAGTGGGTTGTTTGTTCCCTATGGACAATTTTGACCTAATGAGATACATCCTTGAGAAATTTCCATTCTGGTTGCAATGTAGTTTGAGAAATAAAAGAAGATCAATTTAATGCACATAGGGACAGCTCAGGGTTCAAATCATGGAAGACAGGACACAAGGCTTCTGCCTTTTACCTGTTGTCATGGATGGCACAGTAGATTGGTTGTGTCACCCCAGATTATGGTACTGATCTTTGCCCCAAAGCTTGCAGAAACCCCGGTACATTCACTGGTTCAAACACTGCTCTCTGTCTTCTGGGTCTTATGGTTGCATCTTTAAGGCAGAAGGTGATACAAGGTTGCTGAATTCCCCAAAAAAGTTTAAAATTAGTGTAAGTAAGATTCACTTTCAGTATTGATAGGTGAGAGTAGAAAGCATATGATATTCACAAAAGTTTTACCACTGTAAAGTAATTTACATACATGATATAATTTATTTGTAACCCCAGAAGACTGGAAATGTTAGTATCTTTATTACACCATCAAGATACTAAATGGTATACTGGCATTTGATCCCAGGATGGTTTAAACAGGATTTATATTCTAATTAGTTATTGAAGATTATCAAAGCAGTCATTTTTTGTTAATTTTTTTATTTTAAATTATGTTGATGTATGTGTGAGGTGGGCTGAGGTGGCGATTGTATGCCTGAATGAAGTGCCCAAAAGTCTAAAGATCAGGATTGGATGCTCTGGACCTGAAGATACACAGAGCTGTAACTCCATGTAAAAGTGTGGGTGCCAGGAACAAAATTCTCATCCTCTGTAAGAGCAGGATGCCCTTTTAATTCTTGAACCATGCTTTGCTCTTTATTAAACATAGATGTGAAAAATAACATTTCTCAAAGTAATGGAATGTTGATGGAAATTTATGTTTAAGAATATCTATTTCACTTTTTTAAAGCCTTTCAAACTTTCCTGAAGCTGGCTGATCAACTCAGGATCTACATGTTGTCAGGAACTTTGGCAAGGAGGGAAGATTATGTTTTGGACAGGATCATTTGCAGGAATTTTCCAGATGATTCACACAGAATTAACTACATATCTTGGAAAACAATTAGGGGATAACAAACACACTGTTCCCAGGATTCAATGTGCTTACTGCAGTGTGGTCTGTGAGCTTCCACCTATATGCATAATCCAGAGGCTTATCTTGAGATCAATGGCTTTAGCAGTTCTAACTACAAAGCAAAGACTTTCTTTAAAATGTCTTCATGATGTTAATCATACTAGCATCTCTAATAAGCATAATTAATGAGCAGGTCCCCACTGAAGCCTCCCCTGGAGGTCATGGGGAAAGTTTTCATCATCAGGAGTCTTTGGAGAATATACTATAGATATAAAATTTTAATTAAATTAAGGCTCATTTGGCGAATTAAATGATATAGAGTATAATTGATTGACATTGTAGAAATAAGTTAACTTCATTCCAAGCCAGATCAAAATCAGTCATATGAGTACAAATGGATTCTTTTTTCTTCTCCTAAGCACTGGGAATTGTGGCTCATATCCTATAAAAATCAGATGTTATTAGTTTTATTTTTAAGCTAAAAAAATTGATGAAAATTCCACATTTTCTTCTAATTAAGAGAATCATTTTTAAAAAGTCACAACACGCTTGATCCAAAAACTCAGATTGAGAAATATAAATTAAATGTAATAGAAGTAGAAATTAAAATATAGTCTTTAGAAAAGTGAAGGAATATTTTTTAATAAAAGAAGTTTGAAGTCATTAATAAAATATTTGACCTTTTTGTGGCTTTTCAAATGACCGTTTTATAAAAGGAGAGGAGCCATTAGAAGGAAAGACTAAATGTAGACTAAAACTGTTTTAAATGCCTTAGTATAAATTCCAAGATGGCAAAAGAATACTGTTTACAATTTGAAACCTGGAGTACAACATCTCAGCCTTAGAGTATACATATAGTGATTCTTCCTGCCTACTGGCAGTGTTCAGATTTCAGAATATGACCTTTCTCATAAATTTTATATCGAAGTCATAAAATGAGAGGCTCAGGAGAACAATTATGGTGACGGCAAGTATATTTTCTTGATGATACAGTGGGGTCCTGTTTTCCGCCTCTGTTTCTGAAAGATATTAAAGCAAAGATTAAAAATACTCTAGCTGTAACAGGGAAGACCAAATTGATTCTGGCTCATGGCTCAATGTGTCAATGTTCTTGGCAGCACCTGTTGGCAGGCAGCTGCTGATGATTATTGCAGGGTTATTTGTCAGGTGTAGTGTGGCAACAATAATAAATCAGACTTCAGCTGGACGCTGAAGGGTTTGTTTGAAAGGCTTAAAAATCTCCTTGTATAAAGATGCTTCTTTTAAGTGGAAAATTGGCATGATCCTCTATATATGTTGTGACATGACGGACATATTTTCCATACTTGGGAACTGATATTCATGTTCTGAGACCAGGACAGCCTTCTCCCAGTAATATCCCATATTGGAAGAATATCTATCAAAAATGTTGGAAAGGAAAAGGCAAGTGGATGGTTTTTTTTTTGTAGTTTTCCCAGTTTGTGATTTAAGTGCATTGGAGGGTAATATTAATTAGAATTTTGCATGGAAAGTGCTCACAGACTTGATGGAAGTAATTTTGACTATTCTAGAAAATTCCCTCCTTAACAGAAAGGGATTTTAAAATACTTTTCATGATCAGTTTTAATGCAACACATCTTCTCCCTACTTTGAATAAGGTAAAAGAAACTCATAAGGTCAGAGTATAAAACCACTTTTGTCTTCCTAGTCTATACCATTGCATATTGTGTACACCAGTACACCATAGGGAAAGCATCTCAGGTAATTGGGAAAGCAAATTATTTTATTATTCATCACAGTAATAATGCTTTCTGCAACATGTTACTCTACCTGAGGCACTTGCTTTCTATAAAGGAAACTCTCAATAAACTCAGAAGTAAATGATCCAAACCAAATCAAATGGCACAGGACTCACATTTCATATCTACAGCTTTATATATTTATACACAGATAGCAACATCCAGACATATTCCAGGGTTCCTTTTTCATATTCAAATGTTATTCATGAGAAAGACAGATTTAGTCTTAATCCTGTTCATCTCTGTATATTCCCCTTTTGCCTTTCACTCTCTCAGCATACTCTCCTTTCTTAGAACCTCTCGCTCATACTCCATCTTTTATTCTTTTACAAATAAAGCCTTCACCTAACAGAGCCTTCAGTTACAAAGGTACTTTACCCACATAGATCATTTTGGTGGCAAATGTTACAGTCACCATATATTTATAGTGCCAGGTCCTTGCTGTTTGAGTATCACTGGGCTAGAAATACCTATACTGCACAGGCTTCCTGTGTGAAAAAAAGGGACCTATACTGACTGTTCTCTTATTTGGAAACCATGGACCCATTCCTGTGCCCTTGGCACAATTTATGAAATTGCTGTGATTTGTGATTTGTCCTCTATGTCTTTTCAAGCATTCATGTAATTAGTTTAGGCTCTGCCTAATGGAAGGGAATTATTCTCCTGCGCACAGGTGACTGGTTCTTCCCAGGCTTTTCAAGCATCGAAGGCAGGATTAATGCACTAGGCATCAAGGTTGTACAAAGAAAAGATCTTCCCAGAGATGACTGTGACAATCTCCCATTCTGAGCACACATGTTTCTCTTCATGCTGTTTACTTTGGGACTTTCAGGGTCAGTGGAAAAGCTTAGCAATGAATTTCACTTCTTTTTCAAAGCCATTTTTGCTAATACTGTTACATACACCGGGTAATTCATCTTAAGTGGTGAAGAGATGGAGATAAGGGGTAGACAAAAATCTAAAAGTTGTTAGGCTTTTAAAAATTGTTACAATTTCAAGCAAATTTCATCTGTAAACAGGTTTAATGTTGAACATGGAACATTGGCTAAAATAGAATGAAAAATATGGTCCTGAGATTTTTTCACTCATATCCTTTATCCCTTTGTGCCCTTCTACCCTGGAATCAATTGAAGAAACTTACGATTTATTATTATTATTATTATTATTATTATTATTATACAAAATTCCACATTATACTTTATTTTTCTGTAAAGCAAAAATGAATTGGCAGTTCAAATCTCACTTATCTACAAACCACAGGAAATATATCATTCAGCAGAAATATGTTTTGAACTTAGCTATATTTTGTGTTCACATATGTTGCTAAAATAAACAATAGGTAATCAAGTTATCTATCTTTTGTGGCACACTGTTTTTATAGCTTCATTTCTCATCTGAATACAGTCATGATGTTATGCCTTGTTAACTCATTTAGAACCATGCATTTCCATTACATGCAACACCAACTCTTGTCCTGTTGTCATCATGCACATTGCATCATGGTTGAGCAAAGAAAAGACCCTCTTGTAATTATTTATGAAGGAAGTATTTTCTTGTTGATAAAATTTACCTTCATTGTGTACACATATTTTAGTTTGCTTTAGGATACTTCTTCCTCATTGAGCATTTGTTGCAGACTAATAATTTTTACATAAGTCTTTCAGAGTTATTCTGGCCTCATTAATATAATTTTTGAAACTAGTTGGTTATTTTTGTTTTCATTTCAGAAGGAAAAATGTTCTACAAATATTTACTTCCCAAAGGCCAAATATATGCCATGCTGTTTGTTTCTATTGCTTCATCAGAGTGATAATTCTTAGACAATATATAAGTATTCCATTGAGAATGCTAGTTATGTCCTTTAGTTTAAGAGAAAGGCATTTGGAACTTTCTGTGCTCAGCTTTGATTAATCATGCCTTTGCCTATGTGATTTAGATTTTTTGGGGGTGTAATTTAGATTCAATAAATTACTTCTGGCTAAAATAATATGAATTGTTCATTTTAAATAGGGAAAACCATCATGTTTTCACCCACATATCAACATAAGATTGCACACATCCTTAAATGGCTAACTGAATTCTGATCCCATCCTGAAGCATTAGTACCTGTAGACATCAGGCTATGATATAAATGCCACATTTGAAGATAAAGCAAATATGATCAAATGTCACCAAATTATTGAATGTGGGCAGAGGGTATTTAGTTATTTGAACTACTCTTTCAGTATTTCTACATGACTGACAATTTTATTAAAATGTTTTGAGTAAATAGAATAGTACACTAGAAATTGACCAGACAACTACTAAGGATCAAGAGACTGTCAAGCAATCAACATATCCACTGACAGGAGACAAAAGATGACTGGTGTGGCTGAAGCATAGAAGATGTGTGTCGAGAAGCCAAATATCTCTATAGTACAGACAAATGCCAGAGATGGGTGGAGACTAGAATGTGAAACACTTGAAACAGGAGGGATTTTTGATTTGATTTGATGTAAATTTTAAACTTTAATGTAGCTGGATTCTTTCCTGAATTTTGGAAATGGTAGCTGGACTACCATAAAGATAATATATTGTTGAGGCATAAAATTCTATATACGGTGATAAGTTAGAGAGTTGTAGGATGCCAGGAGTAACAGTGGCTTAGATGGGGAGGATTTCATGGAAACTGGCAAAACCAAGTATATATGGATACTTTGTCAGGTGGAAGCAATAGTACATACTGACAGACTATAATAAGGAAGTAAGAGACCAAGGGAAAACTTCAATCAGCATTATTAGAGAGGGAGAATGAAGTATGCTTTTTTTTTTTTTTTTTTTATCTTGAGCAATTCCATAGATGCTGATGGAATATATCAGATAGGGAACAAAGTTTTCAGGAAGGGAACTCCAGGGAATAAAGCATTCTGATGACGCCATATTGGATTTGAGATACTTTTTTAGACATCCCAATAGACATGCTGTCTTGATATTTGAATAAGGTAACTATGATTTTCTAAAAAAACCTTAACCAGCAGATGCAACATTGGAAATCTTTGGATTATAGACAGTATTTAAAGCCATAGAACTGAGATAAAGAAAAGTCATAGACTAAGATTGAATAGGTGGATAAAGAATGGCTCCACTTCCCAAGCTTTGTGGCACTTCTGAAAAGACTGTAAAACAGTAGACAAGATGTTGAGGTTATGGCTATTTTGACAGAGAGAAACTGATGAGTGCAATTCAGTTAGGCTAAGAAGAGAAAATTTATCCATTGTGACTTGACTCCACAACTCTGCAATTTGATTGGTGGTGGTTCTGTAGTCGTCTCAGGTTATTGTAGGGGTGATGTTGATGAGGAGTGAAGACTACCCCTAAGACTAAGAAACTATGTTTATAGATTGTTGTTAGGGATTGTTCTGAGTTACTAAGTAAATAGTTAAAGGATTTTCATTGAATAACCATGATTTCACTAGTGCTGACTGGTTAGCTATACTTTTGGATTTTTGTTTTGTTTTTGTTTAACAAAACTTCCCCGAACCTAAGGCTCAGGGACAATTGCTGAAGATGGAAGGATATATTGTAAGAGACAGTGTCAGGAATTTTGTTGCGAGACTGTGTCTCCTTACAATATCAAAAGATACACCATAAAGTGTTACCAACATGATCTCCTAAATATGAGCTTGACCAAGGAGAACACATGAACATGGCAAATTGGATGAGGAGAAGTTCATGAGTCCTCAACCTCACACAAAGTTCTAGAGATGACCAAGTAAACCTGAGAGAGCCTTCCTAAAGAAGAACACACCCCTTGACTGCCCAGGGCCAAATGATCACCACTGAAACATGTATACAAGTAACGTTATATGGACTCAACAGGTTGTATATGCAAATACATATGTGTATGATGTAACAACTGATGACAAAGAGGCTATGGATTTGAAGGGCAATATGAAGGGTGTATGAGAGGTTTGCAGAGAGGAAAGGGGAAAGGAAGAATTTTGTAATGAAAATACAGTCTCAAAAATAAAGAAATAAAAAAGGAAGAGAAAATGTATAGGGACACAAGTCAGTACTGCCAAGTGTTATAGGAGGTTCAAGCCAACTAGCAACTAGTAATAGTGAATAGCTGGAGATTAGTGTAAGGGAAGGACATTTTTTATGATATTGTGTGTTCTAGGTGGGAGTGAGAAGGTGACTAGCTAGTTTCTTCAGTGTGGTTTCCCTGAGAGATAAGAGGGAAAAGGCAAGAAAGAAGGGAAGAGAGGAACAGAGGAATTCATTCACATGTCTATCTCTTTTGGATATTTAAATATTGTGTATCATAGACTGATTGGAATGATCAGAAAGATTGATGGTTTAGGGCTGAAAGCATACCGATAATAAGAACAAGGCCTTTGACCAATGCTTACCACATGGGAAAGATAAACCTGGAAGAATCACATTCACTGGAGAGATAGGAGAGAACACAGAGCATGACGTCTTTGTGACAGTAATGCTATGGGAAGGGCACTTCACATTTTGGGCAGTCAGAGGAAGGTGTGTATATTTCTTCTGCACCTCCCTTTCTTTGGTTATTTTGTATTTGTTCTTTAATGCCAGATATTCCAGTAGCTAAATGTTAATCCATAATTGAATTGTTTAACCTATGATTTTTAAAATAAGAAACTGAAGCTCTAATAGTGCTGATAACATGACTATAGCAAAGGAAGGTTATACAGATTTGAAATATTAATAGTTCAATATTATCATTAGCAGCTAATGAAGCATGGCTGTACCAGGTATTATATTCTGGCAGGAGAATTAGCTAGCCTTAGTGTTTTCAAGTATAACTGAGAAGTCTATTCATAAGGTATTAATTGCTGTTTATTATAAAGTAACCAATTAAGGCTTTTCCATATTAATTGAGAATGCTTTATCTGAAACTGAACTTAATACATATTGTTTATCAGTAAACTTATAAGCACCTTAGTTAAAGGATACAAACATCTGCATTCAGAAGTGAGGTAATATATGTGGAGCCTAAACCAAAAGTATGTGTAATAAAAGGTTCATAATCATATCGAGTCTCCACGGTTCTACACCCTAAATCACATGTGGGACAAATATGAGATCACCAGGATCATTGATGTCTTTGATCTGAGAGCATGAAAGCCATGCATCAAATCTAAGACATAGTGGTGAGTCAGAGAATGGTGATAGGATCAGAATCAGAAGCACTTCTCAGACTAGGGATCTAGACTCTCAAGCTGCCTTTGTAGCCCTCTAGAGTTTATTTAGATTATGAATTATAGGAGTTTTTAAAATATGAGTATAATAATATTAATATATTTATCATTAAGACCACTAAACACTTTAACTATGAAACATGAAATCTACACTTTTTAAAAATTAGTTCTCCTTTTATTAGGAAATTTAATGTCCAAGACACTCTAGAGCTTTGAATTTGTGCTGTTTTATTAGGGGTTGAGGGATATGAGTGATAAAGGCAGGTATTTTAAGAATTAGAGCATTCCTCGTCACTTCTCTTTATAGAATTCCTTCCAGTGTAGCCTGATTGTACTATATATGAAGCATGGCTTGCTGAGCAGCTTGGCTGCTTATGCAGCTTCAGCTTGTTATGTTTGCTAGTGTTTGCATTTACAGTCGCCAGTGGTATCTGGAGTCCTTCTGTCTTTTGACGGAAGTGGAATCTTTAGTTGGAGTCCGTGGCAGCTGTGAAGTATAGTATACTTGCATCCAGCTGAGAAAAAGCACCACTCTTGTCTGCACTTCAGCCAGCAGGAGATCCTCTTTTGGTTTGTTTAGTACTAGGACCTGTCATCTGCATGGCATGCTGTATTTGACAGAGAAAATGTTTTCTCCTGCTTTTTGTGTCTTAAGTGGTGAATGCTTCAGAAATTTCTGTCTAGCTGAAGAATCGTTTATGGTGTCATGTACAGCAATGTTAAAAATAAAACTAAGTTGCATTTTATATCATTATGTGTAATAGGGCAAGGCCCATTATCTGGGGAACCAACAGCCAAATAATTCTCTATGATTCAGATTACACCTAAAATATTTTAAAAACAAGCATGTGGCATAAACCACTTTGGAAAGCTGTTTGACTTTATCTGTTATACTTAAGATATATGTGCTCTGTGACACTGCAAGCCAACTGGTAATCACAGACATGAAAGAAATGTGAACGTTTGTGCACAAAAGCCATACTGGAGAATGCATTCAGTGGTGTGGTTAGGAATGCAGAGCTGGGCATAATGACATTATAGTAACATGGATAAATATTTGGTGGCATGTTGATAAAAGGAGTACTATAAAGCAGCAGAAGTCATGGCCAACAGCACAGATGAGCTCTTAAAAGTAATATTTAAAAGAAGAAGGCAGATGTAGAAGAATAGATATGGCCTGATTTCATACATATAACTACAGATAAAACTTGGGTTTCACATTAGGTAGACGAGAATATTCATCTTGGAGAGAGGAGAAATTAGGTCTAAGTGGGAAATAGCATGCACGCGCGCGCGCACACACACACACACACACACACACACACACACACACACACAGTGTTTATTATTGAAAAATTTAAGTAAATAAGAAAGTCCCTATTCCTCTTCAAGGCACGCCACTCAGCTACACCAGTATCCTCTGTGTACCGTCTGTGTTAGACACTGCCAAGTAAGCTGTTCTGCATCTGCATCTGCAGAAAAACAGGCTTAACTTCATCTAATTTAGCTACTTAAAGAATTCAAATGAGGCTTTTGTTAAAAAACAAACTTCAAGTGTGTTGACCATAAACAGATTTAATAGCAGTCAATTGTTTTAAAGCTCAGTCTGTTGGTTGTATCTAATGTTTTATCTAGTTCAACAATTCATTTCAGTTTTATTTATTAAATAACTTCATTTTGCTTTTGTCCTTTGTGAGACAATGTATAATTTTTATGCATGTGTCTCAGACACATGGTAATTCTCATTCAATTTTGTTAAGGTACTATGGATTTCAGTAGTGAACAGACATGTTCACACACACACACACACACACACACACACACATATATATATATATCCCATCCACACATGCATACAGACATACTCTCTGTCACACACAAGTGCAAACACACACACACTTATTAATTATGTACACACAGTTAAAAAGTATATCAAGTAAACTAAGGACTTTAGTCAACTTACCTGACATTTAGCAGTTGAATTTTGGTAACAGAAATTCTAAGAAAAGCTTACCATACAATTATTGTGTTAAAGACCTATTTTTTTAATCTATCAGGATGTATTTTCCAACATAATACTAAAGGCAACACTAATAGTCATCTTTTACCAGACACACATAACGTGGCAAACACAGAACCATGACTGAAGACACACATGACAGATGTCAGACAAGAAATAAAGTATATTTTTGTACTTCAAAATCAGTAATTTTTTCCTGAAACCATGGCTTCTTTCATCCTAATAAGGAGAAAACTGACCATTTTAGGAAAACATTGAAGGCTATCACTAATGATAATTAAAACCTTGTTTAAAGTATTAGCATCAAGGAGCTGGAAAGCTGGGGTAATGAGTAATGTGCTTGGTGCCATCTGCTTACCAGCCAGATAAGTTTGCCTCTAATCCCAGATCTTTGGGAGATGGCAGTTGGGCTGACAAGCTAGGCTAGCCAAACCTGTATGCTCTAGGTTCAAATGAGAGGCACTGTCTCCATTTATATGGTGGGAAACAAGGAACACACCTGGGTCAACTGTTGACCTTTACATGCATGTACACTCTCATAAATATACACATGAACATAAACATGCATAGGCATATGCAAAAAATAAAGCTGCATCATGGAGGATGGCAGTAAATACAGTTGTTTTGGGTTACATCCTGCACAGCTATGTCGTCGCAGGGACGCTAATATCCTGATTTAAGTAGCTTTATCTCAACTGGTGTATTTTCCTATTGTGTTCTAATTTAGAGGGAATATCCTGTCTACTTTCCATGAACAACATAAAAGGGAGATTAAAAGTATTTCTTGGTCAAATTTTATTTCTTTGAACTAAGAATCAAAGAGGTATGTTGGAATGTCTCACTTAAATATCCTAAGTCACATTTTTGTTTATTAAAAAAAAATCAAGTCTATTTCTTATCCTCTCTGTTCCATTTCTTCTCTCACTCTTCCCACCATGGTCAACCCCAACTTAATGTGTTCTTCTTCCCTACACTCCCGAGCCCACTACACTCCTTGATTACTTTCAGGAGACACAGTGTCTTAAGGGAGGTCAGACAATGAGTTTGAATCTGTCAATTCAGAATAAACCAGAAGCCTTATCCCCTCTGAAAGAAATGCACAAGAAATGCAAAATGCTACATGTTGTGTAACAATAACTATAGCTTAACTGATTTTTATATCTTATTTAAATCATTGTCATATTGCTTTCTCCTAATTTTTCTGCTTTTTAAAATCTATAAGACTTCTGTAGTTACTTAACATAAATATGTATTATTCTGTTGTGTTAACTGGCATAGTTCATCAGATTATTTTCACATAGTATAATCTGCATCCCAGAATTTAGAAATCAAAGTTTAGTTTCTGTGTTATACTTCTTTATTTGAGTGATAGTTGGAATTTCTTTTATTTTCAATATGAATTAATCCTTCACACTTACTAATTAAATCATTTATATTTATAGTACATTCTCTGCATAATTTTTACAATTTATCATTGATGTTTACATTCTGTAGGGATTATTTTTCTATGCTACTTGACGTTTTACCAGGTTTACTAATGGCAATGTTTAAACAAGGCTGTGCAACAGATAACCATAAAACCTGAATATTATATACTAAATACTATACTGTAGCCCCAGGAGGAGCTTATTAAGGTTTTCTAGAAAGGGGAGGAATGATTTGTCAGGAGTGATAAATGATACATAAATCGAAGGGAAATTTAGCAAGAAAAGACTGTTTTGTGTACTTCACCCTTCCCTACTCCTAACTTTCTTTTCAGTTCTATATCATTAACATTTCTTGGCTTTTGAAACATATTTCTTATACCTCATCTTCCGATCTAATTATGTTAAAATTAGTCGCCTCACAGCTTCAACCATATAAAACCTGTCCTCTCCTGCAATGATCCCATGAGCTCACATCTCAGTTTTAGTGTGGTTTGGTCATCTCTTTTTCCTGGCTTTCCAGTCCTCCTTGTTCCTTCTACTCTATGTTTTCCATCAACACAACCATCTCAACATACTATGTTCCTAATCTCCCTCTGTTCCTTTGCTTTATCTCATTTCCCACAGCACATCCTCAGATCTGTCATTTCCAGCTCCTGCCACGTTAGCCCTTTCTTTCCCCAGTATCTGCAGAACCTTAGCAATGTATCTTTTAAAGACACCATGGACCATCTTGGTTCCTCTTGTCCATGAGTGAGTCTGATCAGAATATTTCATGTTTCTCTTTGTCTTTTTACAATTTGTTGTGAAACCCTTGGCATAACTCAAGGGGCCAATTGACATGATTGACATCACTTTTTGATAGGACAGGGCAGCTGGTTATCAGTTACAAAGTCCCGGTTCATATTGGGCAGCATCAGCAAGAATCTCAAGGCCTTTTTCCTCTGGGCTGTGTCTTGCCACAGAGCTGACTTCCACACTTACTCTTAGGAAATGAGCAGTTACAAGTGCTCTGGGGTCACAGCTCTTTTGGGGTATAAGTGTAAGAACTGTTTTCCTGTACAAAGAGTTCCATTATTTTGTATATATTACATTTCTGTTTTTTCTTTTCCTTGTGTATTATTGTACAAGGCGCTATTCCATAGGAATACCTTCATGTAAGTATGTATTGTCCATTGAACAAATCATCCCATAGTTCTCTTCTCCCCACGTCACTTTTCCTGCTCCTGTTAGCACCCCATTTCCCCTAGGCAGTTCCATGTACTCTTAGGTCACATACATATTTATAATTTCATGTATCTATATAAAATAGGAACTACAAGTAGAGAAAAACATCCTGTTTGTAGTATAATCAGATCTCTCAGGCCTTATTCCACATAACAGAACAAAAGCAACTGAACAAACAAGACCTTCAGCTTGAATTCTCCAGTAACTCTTCTGAAGAGTTTCCATTTTGAATTTCCCTTTAAATATTTGTTAATCTTAAATATTGGTGTTGAAGAAAATTGTAACTTTGATTCACAGTCCAGTCAATTTTGTTCATAATTTCTGGGAACTAATTTATAATGCAAGAACACTGGCCAACACGTTGGTGAGCTGCTTCGAATGTTCTGTCACTTATCCAGTCTAAAATGTTTCATTTATAGACTACTACTCTTTCAAGTAGGCTTTTCTTTATATAAAAGTTAAGATAATTTTGAAAAGTAAAGCAAATTATTCTGAAGCTGAAATTAGATTCTCATTGATTTCAAGTAGACTGTAGGTGGAATTAAATGTATGTTGTGTATAATATAGCTCATTTGTTGAAATTACTTACAGAGTTCACGCATTCTGGAAATGAAAATGCCAAGTGCTAAGAAGGTTTCTCCTGTTATTTGTCTTCCATTTGCTATAAGAATCTTATGGTATGGCTGCTTTTCTAACAAGAATTAGTGTTGGTTTTGGAGAGAAAGGGTAGGGGAAGCATGCCCAGAGCATCTCTTTGAATGGCTCAGGCAAGAACAGGTGTTATTATCCTGAGAGGAACCCATAAGTGACTTTTGAGTAATTGGAAGTGTGTCTTACTCTGATAAGGACTTGTGGGAAAAGTAGCAAGAGTCTAGTAAATAGCCAAAGGGAAAAAAGCCAGGACAGTATGCTGTGTTCCTCCTTTTAAATCTATGTCATTTCTTTAGGGTCTTCAGGTTTCAAAAAGACATGAGGACTAATTTGGAAATGCTACTTGCCTCTGTTTCCAAAAGAAAGTCTCTACAACTTGGCTTTAAGTAGGTCACAGAATAAAAATAGCCCACAAGACATGCCAGGAAGCTGGAGGAACAAGGTTTGGGGATGCTGCATCCATTCGAGTTCCCAGCCCTTTTGACAGTGTTAGGAGTAAAGAGAAGGCAACCACATTTTAGGGATTTTTTTTCCTGCAAGAAATGATTGGGTGGCAGAGCCTAAGTACATGGCCATCCACCTTGTTGTTGTTGCTTAGTTGGCATATTGGTTCTGGACATTTGTTAATTTTTTTGCTTATTGATTTTTTTAGCATACATATAAAGTTCCTTGGGCCAGCAGAATAACATAATCTTTTAGGGGCTTTCAGATAACATCATACATTTTTGAGGTTTCTAAAGGCAAGTTTCTATTTTGTTGTACTTAGATGGAATGTTATGGGGCTGCACATTTTTGCTTATTCTACATTGCTGTTTATTCATGAAGCACAGAAAAAATGTCGTCCATTGACAAGCTCCCATTGTGTACTCACCACAATACCAAACCCCCATTTACTCTAAAATTTAGCATTCAATGATATGCATGTTATAAATTCCTTCTCAGTTGCAAAATTTTCTTGGCATTTAAGAAATTGTACTTTAATCACATTTAACCACAAAGTTTAGCAAAAAAAAAAAAAAGTCCTTTGACATGCAGTGTCAGCCTTTGGCTAGATTTTGATAAATGTGAACAAAAATAGATGGATGAATATGAAGAGCCTGAATAAAATCACCATACCTCCGATGTGGTCTCAGTGTAGCTCAGAGGGTAAATTTTCATTTCAGCAATAAGAACACTTATTATAACAAAAAATTACCCTCTCAACTTCCTACTCCAGCTTTCTTTATAGAAGATAGACTAATACTGAACAGAGTAGAATGTCTAACTTGAATATCACATTGTACACAAAAATAATGTGAATTCAGAAATGATTGTTTCTAGTCTAGATATTTAAGAATGAATTCTGCATCTACATTCCAATGTAGATTATCTTTCTCCACATCATTGTCATGGTTTCACTTTATTATGTTGTTTTCATAGTTACATTTTGTATGTTACTCTGTGGCCCTATAAAAATCATAGAGTGGCCAGTAGCTCGATGAATGTCTGGGTTCTAGGAAATTTCTCTTGCTCAATCCTTTCAGAATTTCACTTGTGTAATTTCTTTGTAAAGAGAAATCAAGCTAGAATATACGTTGTCACAGCCATGTTCTTCCCTGTTGCTTTATATCTATTTGTGTAACTGGTGATTGTCTTCAGGTTGTAACTATAAGCCTGTGCCCCCTAACTCCTCAGTATAGTTCTTACAAGGCAGTGTTCTGGATTCTATAGTATTCCTTGTTGTTGTTGTTGCATGTGTATCTAAAAACAGGACTATATTGCTAATTTTAAGTTATCATTAGACATTTCTAGTTTCTAGGATTCCAATGTGACCTGTCACTTGCTAAGTACCAGCCCAAAAACCTGGATAGTCCTCCAATCACTTTACATCTTATCCTCATATTAATGGACCACCAATATCACTGCTTGTATATTGTAAATGTCTCTTGATTTGATTCTCCTTCTCAATGCCAGCACCATCCAGCCATGTTTGCATCATGCCCAAGATATTAATGCACTACACCTATTGATTTTCTGCTGTTGGTGTGGCAAGTCCAACTTAGACAATTGCTCAGATCTCTCTCAAATTTACACCATATATCAGCAGGCACTACATCTGATTTTCATTAAGATATATGAGTCAGATTCCATTAGCTTTATGAGGTATCAGGTACTGCTATTATCATTAATATTTTGTATTTTTTATTCATTCCATGCAATAGTATTTGTGTGTGTGTCTGAAAATTGTATGTAAAAGTGAACACATAGATGAAAAATACAAACTTACTGATCCTAAACTAAATGATAATAACCAAGAAAATATGGAATGAGGATGACCTGCTGATCATAGATATTAAAAGACATTTTAAAAGCTGCATAAACAACAGCAGAACAGTTCAAGTCTTTCTTACATTTGTTACAGTTGTGCAAGATAATTCATAATTTCAAAAATATCTAAAAATTAAAAAGGTGTGTGTATTCAAGTGTATCTGTGTGGGCTTTTGCACACTTGTCCAGTACACTCAGAAGCTTGAAGAGAACATTAAATTCCCCAGAGCTGGAGTCTCAGACATGGTTGGTGGGTATTGGATGAGGTTCTCTGTAAGAGTATTACGAGCGCTATACAACTGAACCATCTCTCCAGTACCCAGAATTTTTACATAGACCCTATATTCACCCTCAGTATTGAACTTATTTAAGCTCCATGCTGCATACATATAAGATAAATATACCAAACCATGTGGGAAAATGTAGACAGCATGACAAAATTACTTTTTAATTTCTAGAGGAAATATACATCAAATGAACATATTCAGACTGTGTAGCATGTACCCAAAGATATTTGTAAATAAATTTACATGGTTTATAATGTAAATGTATCTTTTCATTTTTTGATTAAGCAACAGTGTGGTAATATCAGAATAAAAAGTATAAGGTCTTAAGAATTTCTTTCTTTCCTCCTCATAGTGTTTAAACATTAGCCTATTGCTAAATAGTTTCAGTGCCTATAACATTTTGAAATGAATTTTGCAAGAGTGAATGTGCCCTGTTAAACATTACAAGTGTCTGTAGCGAGGACTTAACTGAGAGTCTAATTTAGTTCCAATCATTGAGGAAAGAGATCACTGAGATGTAGAAAATTATATGAAATGCGTTCTATTTTTATATAAAGGAGACTTTTCACTTTCAATTACAAAAAATAGCAAATCTTTCTCTTAGTTTACTCTCTTCTACTCTAAGTTTGCATATTATCTGTAGTTAATGAATTTCCAAAAATGTACTGGTGCACATTTGAATAGAAGGAATGGTGTCTGGGTACATGCTATTCTTTAACCAAACTCATGAGCTCAGATCACCAATTTAGCTGGAGGATATTTTTAAATTGGGGTTTGAGAATGATTACTTTATTTTCATGGATGGGGATATTACCTCTTACTTCAGTGTGGCTGCAGTCACCTTATTCACCAAAGGCATTGCAACTGAGTCAAGGAGGAATCCTACATAAACTGAAGGGTCCTCAGAGAAAAGAGACTAACCATATCAGAATTCGAAATAAATTGAGAATATTTAAATCATGGAAACCACTTTTGCTTCTTTCAATAGTGTGGGAAAATTCATACATTTTTAAATAGGAAATTGCTCAGCCACTGAACAGCAGAGATGGGAGCTCTCTGGTCAGAATCTACCTATGGATGCTACCGCTCATTTAATTAAATTCCATTTGCATTGGGGAGCAACAAGAAAATTCACAGTGATTTCTTTTTGGTGGAACAAAGTATTTGTTCTTGCATCCCAACTTTCAGAATAGCTTACCACCCTTTCTACACTTAAAGTACATAACACATCTGAGCATACTCATACATGCAAGGTTATGATATTTTCCTTTATTGTGTCAAACTCAGGTATCAACTGAAATTTGTGTTCTTCTCTGTATTCTAGTGTACTTCCTCAATAATAAACATTTTATGAGGATATTTCCTGTAAGATATCTTAGTGTTTTCATGTTTAATACAATCTAGCATAAAATAAAGTATCTACCAAAATAAAATTATAATTATAATGGCAATTATCTTTCTGTTGTGTCAAATGAAATATATATTTTGACTCAACAGACAAAAATGTATATGGTAGTTACGTTCACTATATAGCAACTCAATTTGTAGAATGTGTATTTCTCTATTAAGTTATGTAACATTTTAATTAAAGCAAACAGATTGTTGAATTTCCAGCAATATGGTAGTAAAAATATCTTGCATAAATGTGTACTAAGTTGAACCTAACTGCACAGAAGAATGGAGCAGCTATACTCTTAGGAAAAAACCCTAAGAAAGCCATTTGTGAACAGTTAGTATATATATGATCCCATAGGGGAAAGAGGGTCTATTCTAAGTGTGACGCATTAACTCTTTCTGCTCTCCAATCATCTCCATTCATGTGAGTGCTGGGCCTCATTGTGGGAGTCATATTTTAGCTTCCTGCTGTTTTTTAAAGTTGGAAAGTGAAATGCAGGGATGTGGAATAGTTCTGGGGACAGAATTTTTTTTCCTGTCAGGGATTCTAACAGATGCTGATATACTTTAATATCCATGGAAGACAGGGCAAATATAGAATTGCATCAGATTGATTTTGCAGAGCTTTCAAGCCAGATGGGCATTGCCATTTACATAGAAGAAGTCTATACTATGCACCAAGTTGCATATTTTTGTGTGCAAGTTCTCAGCCATGGTGTGCAGTCATTGGTGTTTTGACAGCCATCTGCTCAGACCTAACTTTCTCTATTCATGTGTAACTAAAACTGAACATTTTTAAAACTGGAAAATTCCAGCTAGTTTTGATTTTAAGACAGTAAGATAATGTCAACTGTTTGGTATTAAAACTTAAAAGTAATGTTCCTGATTGAAAGAGAGGATCTTAGAGCTGTTAAAAGAAAAAAAAAAAAAGAGTTGAGAAAGAAAAAAATGGGGAATCTCTCTATAAATAAAAGGCCTTTAGTTTATTATCAACACATTTTAATTTTTCCATAGACAGGGCTTTCTCAGCCAAATCATGAAGAAGTTAGATAAATTAACAACCACACACTCTTGTATATAGCAAGCACTTGTAAATGTTTGTTGAAAGAACAAATGATTCACACATAATAATTTGCTATATGTATATACATTGAGCAAATTGATTGGTAGGTTTTTATATGTGGAGATGAGTCTGTGAATATATATTTTTATAGGAAAAATTATGTTATTATGTTGTAAGTGAATGAAGTTATGCTAAGTAGGAACTTTTGCGTGTTAACAATACACCTACAGATATGCTAGGCATTATGGAAATTCAAATGAGTAGAAACATGGCTTCTTATGTCACATGTCCATTTGCATTAAAAAAATAAGAAAATTTTAAAATAAAAAATTACATGTTATAAAGTCATTGCTGAAGGACAAGAAAGAATGAAGATTTATTTTTAGTCCAAAGAGATGAATTTGAACAGATTTTGAAGGAAACACTTCTAGAATTTATGAGGAATAATTCATGTGCAGACATGAGCAGCATCCAGAGAAGGTAGGAAGTTGGGTGGCGCATTCAGAGAGAAGACAGAACTCATTTAACTACAAAATGACACTTTAATTGAGAATTAAATAGGAAAAAAATTAAAATACATTTTGATAGATAATGTAGATTATAGTAATAATGTAAAAATATTTCGATTACTTAGAGGAAACCATCATATTTCATCTAAGAGTTAACCTAAAATTATTTAAGGTTCTAGAGATCTGTGGTAATAAAGAAAGTGGACTTCTGTGAGCTTTAATCTACACCAGTGCACAGGAATCTAATAAATTACGTTCATCTCTTTTAATGTAAATGAACACTGCTGCAGTATCATGGAGAAAAGTTGGAATGTAAAAGAACTCTAAAACTAACATCTGCAGATTATAAAGAAGGAAAATCTGTTTCAGCTAGATTCCAAATTCTGTGAGCATACACCTACAATCATGCTTCAAATTATAAACCATTTGTATCACTCTATGCAATGTTTGTGTCTATGACTGATTTGTCTCAGATGTTGTATTTGTGTTCTGGTTGATTCATTTGTCAAGTATTTGAGCATTTTTCTAGGGTCTGACATTACATTGAATAGATAAATTATTAGACAGTGTTTTCAATCTGCTTTAGAGAAAGGTAATCAATAAATATTATTTTCCTTGTAATTTTGAAGTTCCAAATTCACCTATTTTTTCATAAACCTGATTTCCAAACCTGACAAAGTGGACAACATTTATGTTTCTAAAGAATAATGTTTTCCTGTTTGTTGTTGTCAAGCAAATATGTAGTATTTTCAAAATGGTGCTTATATCCCTTGTTTCAACATGCTTGGGACAAGTTAATATTTATAATTTTGTTAGTGAATAAATCCACAAACTGAAAACACACCATTTGATAAGTTAACCTTGAATCTGAGTGTATTTAGAGCCCAAACAAATGTGGTCTCAGGCTTAATCGTATAGGTATATTCTTGTTTAAGTACTTAGCATATTTTTCAACTTTTAATTATTATTATTTTGATTAAATGAACCATATTTTGGAATATTTTACTCTAAACTGTGACTTCTAACTTCCAAAGTTCCTGTTGGTGGCAATAATGATATACCATAATAATAAGAAAAAATGGCCAGCCATTGGTTCTAATACCAGGACCAAATCCCCAAATACATTTTTCCCTTAAAGTGACTTCAGGGTATAATACCTACCTGCGAGTTGAGATGACATAATATAGTTGTAAATTAGCCAGCCGTACAAGAATAGATAGAATGCTAGTCAAGATTCAGGGGGAGAGCAATAAACTCATGAATTGCATAGACATGAATCAGGTGTCTCACACAGGAAACAAAAAAGCAATTTACTGGGAAAGCAAAAAATCTTATGGCACTAAAACAGGATGATGAAGAAATTACTTTACATGCAAGTGTGGGGGAAAATAGCTAAAGTGATACTGGAGTGAACTGAGATCGAATTAAGCATCAGCAACGGAAGCTCTAATGATCATGTAATTACATACCAGAGAGTATAAAAAAAGTGCGCTATGTGTGGCCGAATGTAAAACCTCAGAAGTACATAGAGTTTTATGCAGTCATGTTGTTGGGGTAGGAAATGCAAACTGATTAGAAATACTTAATTAGAGGACAGTTGCATGAATGCTTCTGTAGCAGATTTCAGATACAAATTTCTCTCCTTGGGTATCTTTCTTGTAGGAAGAGTAACACTCCCAATTCTTACCTTCCTTGGACACATTAAAGAGATGTTTCCCTTTATCCCAAATCGGAAAGCCAGAATGCAGCATCTGCCTCTACATGAGTGCCAAGCTGTTTGGGAATCAGTCACTTTAAACAGGAGCAGCTCATTTTAGTGTAAGAAGCACTTTCTTTCTTCATGTTGTAGAAAGTAATTCCCCCTGTCCCTGCAACATATCTCTCTTCAGAAGAGTTGACGTCACAGACCTACCCTACCACATTGGCTTTAAATGGGTTTGAGGGAGCCAAGCACAGTTCCACACTTGAGCTCAAGTACTTTACCCACTGAGCCGTCTTCCAGCCCCCGGTGTCCACTTACTTTCAAAGACCTTAGGGTGACCAGTTGTAAATGTCTTATTTCTAATTATAGAATTAGATTTGTTTACATGTTAAAAGTTCCTCTGAGTCTCAGCTGCTTGCTGAGAGGCAGATAACTGGCTCAAGGTCTGTGTTCACTTTGTCTTTTTCAAACCTGTGTCCTGATCCCTGCCTAGGAATGTAAATAACAGCTGGGGCTTGTTTCCCTGGATTTCTGTCTACTGTTATCACTGCTCACCTTCTGAATGACCTCAAATCAGACTCCATTTCCTTATCTTTGAGACTCTCATTAGCTGTCAACTCCACTTGCGATCCTTTTTGTTTTTAATATGGCAGTAGCCATTCTGACATTTATTCAGAAGCTATGTTACATAATTACATTGCACTTCTCTGTAGCTCTGTGGTGACAAAGGACTTTGCTTGTGTCCATCACTTTGTGATGTTATGTCTCAGTTGAATAACAGCTGGAGAAATTCAGTGATCACGTGTCGGATACTTTCAGAAGAACCTGCAATGGATAGAAAAGCATGTCTCATATTTAGAAAGCTGTCTTTCATTGTTGATTTTCCTTTATTTGCTTTCTAAAATTGAGTTAACAATGCCTACCTAGTATATGTTAAGAGAATTATGTATGAAAGAGAAGGGGGTGAAGGAGGGAGAAAAGGAGGGAGGAAAGATTAAAAAGAGGGAGGGAAGGAGGCAGGGAGAGAGGGAGTGAGGGAGAGAGGGAGATTGAATCCAGAGCAAAGTAAAAATACTTGTGTAACATTGAGTGTTCCATATGTATTACCCACAATGACTCAAAGGTTCACGGTTCAAGAACCTGTTAAAGACAGATGCGCAATTTGTATTTTGTTTTCGCCTTTATTTTAGATCAAATACAGTATAACAAAAGTACTCCATGTAGAATTCTTTAAAGGTCATAGTCTCAGGTGATTCACTCATTTTAAGGGATATTTAATGAGTTTTTCTTGTTGTTGATATTGTGTGTATGTGTGTGTCAAACACTAGTATCTGAGGATGAAAAGATTAATATATCACAGACCCAGATTCCAAGGAATTGAAAGTCAGCTGGTCACAGAAGAGTGTTAAAAGACAAAAATAAAATTCTGACAGAAAACTCATTACGTGCGAGAGTTTATGTGTACTGGGTAAATGAAAAGCATTATTAGCAAAACTGTGCCCAATGACTATAAAATGCTGGGGTTTTTTTTTCCTTCAAGTAGTTAGAAGAAGAAGCAGAATATTTGTGTTTCCTGCATTTTTATGTGTGTGTTCAAACAGCTGCTAGAGAACAAAGTGTTTTCCTATAAACACTGTCAGATTTCACTTTAAAGGGAATTTGCTATAAAACAAGTATTTCCATAAATGTACTAAAAGTGCGTAGAATTTGCCTTGATAGCACAAAACTGAATTAGATGCATATGTCAGCTATAAAGCCCCTATTCGCCTCCTGTCCTCACCCATCTCAGATTCTAACTCCTCAGTCTACATGTTAGAGTAAGGACTTGTGCAGTGTGAAATGCAGTGGGAAAGTTCTATAAATTATATCGTACTGAAAAGTGTATTCGCTTGAGTAATCCACTGTGTCTTGTAATCTGCGTTAGAGACATAGACTAAGGTATATGAACAAATTAAAAATAACTCATTAAAAGCACACAAAATATGTAAAGCTTTGCTTCTGTTCCAGCACAGAAAATGTTAAATCTATCAAGAAGAAGAGAATAGGGTTTTAAGAAAACAGTTAACAAAGTAAATAGGAAACACTGGCTTTAAATACTTCCTATGCTGCCTGTCACTAGAACAATGAAAGAAATATCTCTTTGTATCTTGTTTTTATTGTGTTGGTTCCCTGCTTCCTTAGTTTTAATTTTGTGAATAGTATGTGTAGGGGTGTGCTGGGTCTTCAGAACCCTCCAAAACTTTATACAGAATTCTGAGATAATTTCAAATGGGAGAATATTTCCCTGGATCTCGTGTTTCTCGTTCCCTGGGTTCTGAGAATTTGGTAATCAGCACCAGCAGAAAGAAAAACATATATCATTTCTTCTATCATAGAGTTCATATTTTGCACATTTCTTTTTAAAAAAATACACGGTGTATTTAGTTCTTTACAAGAAAAAAGATATATGGTCAGGCTTTATAACAGAAGATGCTATCTGGTGTCTTAGGCCTATGATTATAGTTACTTGGGAGGCTGGAGGAGAAGGATGTCAAGATCAAGAAGAATGTACATAAGCAAGTAACCTTGTATTGAAATAAAAAAATAAAGCCAGGTGTGGTGGCACATGCCTTCAATCACAGCACTTGGGAGACAGAGGCAGGTTGATTCCCCTGAATTCCAGGCCACAAAGCAAGTTCTATAAGGTCTACAAAGAAAGTTCCAGGATATTAGCCAGGCTGTTCTACAGAGGAACCCTATCTTGTGGGGAGAAAAAGAAATGAAAAATTAAAACAAAGATAGGTATATAACTTAATGGTAGAATGTAGTCTGTACAAAGCTCTGAGTTCAATCATTCAATTTCTCTCTCTCTCTCTCTCTCCCCCCTCTCTCTCATATACACATGCACTAACATATACTAATATCTCTTGAGAAAACAGAGAGAACAAAGCAGAAGGAAGAAATACTTTTAAGTGATCAGAAGGCTTGAGGAGTGGATGAATGTTACACAGAAAAGACTCTTCTAGAGTCATGAGGAAGAAAACCCAAAACACCACGTTATTCTAAAGGCTGCCTACTAAGGATGGGAGTCTTGATAGTGTGATGGGAAGACCTTGTCAGTTACGACAATAATACTATGTTTTCAGGCACATACAGTAAAAGTATGTTGAAAAAGTCTTTTAAAGGAGAGTGATCTAATCAGATATGTGACTTTCAGAGGATTCATTTTATGTATTAAGGAAATGTTAAAAGAAAAGCAAAATGCTATCAGGAGTCTTCCAAGTGGTGACTGAAGAAGTCCTGATGGTACAAATGCTTGTGACTTGCCTCCACATATTGGCAGTGGTGCTGGAAATACAGCTGAATTTAAAAGTGGCTTAGAATTAGAGTAGTATTTAGTGGTGAAATGATGTGAACATTTATTGATTTCCAGTTCTCATCATGATGCCCTTGGTGAACTAAGTAGCATACTTCACACTAGAGAAAATGCAGGAGTAATGAGTCCAGGGTGTGTGCTGGGTAACGTTTCGAGCTTGGGAAATCCCCATCTTTCCTTTGAGCAGAGTTTTGATGTGTCTTGGACACCTGAGAGAACTTGACAGGCAGGATGAGGATAAACAGGTCTAAAGCTTAGAAACCTTTCTCGCCTGGAGCTACAGTGAATAGTTATTGACTCCACAGATGACTTGGAAGTATATGAAATTATTGGGAGGGAAGAATGAAATAAGAGTTCCCGAGGAACTTCATTACTCATAGAAACAAACAAACTGAGTGTGAAGTAAACGAAAGCACCTTTTATTTTCACTCCTGTAGGAGTTTTAAGCCTGGGTAAACAGAACACATAACCAGATTTTCATGTAGGTTTCATCAATAGGTATAAGAAATAAAGGAGCAGACACTAAAGATCATGTAACACCACCTCTCCTGAGGGAACACACATGAGTCCCATCTGATAGTTTTGTTCGAAGGCTCTAATGGCAAGCATGTACTCCTGGTAGAGCATGTGGTATACAGAGGTTTTCCAGTTTTTATTTTTGAATGAATAGCAGCAGAAATAGGCATGAAGTTTTTATATTTATTTTTCTGTATTACAAAGACCTTTCCTGTGCTATTGCCAACTTGAATCTCTCGATTTAAGCGTTAGTGAGATACAGACCTGCCAATGAGACATACGATTTGAAGGGCTGCTTTTGGAACAGGCAGACAAGAGAAGGTGCTGAGCATATGTTCTGCTGATACTGATGAAGTGGGGCTGGAAGGAGCCTGGATGAAGTTGATTCACCCCAAGTGCTACCTCCTCAATATATATCTGGGTACACTTGCTAGAACATTCCAAATAAAACTCTCAACAAAGATAATTATTTTTTAACATACTGATTATGAACACCATCTGGATGCTTCTTCAGAATTCTCCTACAGGAAGAACATAATCAAACCCAAACAAAATGGTGGGTGGATTCCACTTTTACCAGGTGGCAGGTAGGATTTCCATCCCTTTTGTACGGACTGGAAATGTAAGCAGAGCAGTGTTTGCAAGACAGCAAAATTTTTTGGTAAGGGAAGGGAGCAGAGTGTGGTGGGGACCTGTTTCTAGGGCAGTTCCGCTTGAGATGAAAATATGTTCAATCTAGTCACAAAGATATCTTGCTAAATTTGATTTTTTTAAACTTCAAGAAGTGTGTTATAGTAAGTACTTTGCCAAGCATAGCATAGTTAGAATTGATTTCATAAAGTATATTCAGAAACTAGGAGAGATTGATATACAAATATCATTCTCTGAAACCACTGTTTTTAGACTAATATGATTTTCTGTGTATATGAGTGTTCCTACTAAGTATTAGGATTGCAATGACAGTTATTTTCTTAGGTATATCTAAATTTTAGGCCTCTCAAATTGATAAGGTAATTCTGCTTTAATTAAAAGAATAGTGTCCTTTGTTAAGAATGAAGTGATATCTTCTAGGCTGGACCAAGTGGGTGAAAAGCCATTTGTGTTTGTAAAGCTATTATGGTATCTATTTTACAGAATTAATACAAATACTTCTCACCTGATCTTGTATACAACCAATAGCAGTTCACATGATCATGTCTTGTTTATTTCCCTTTTGGTGATGAAAAAAAAAAAAAAGCCTACTTTTCATCTTTGTCTATTAAAAGAAGTAAAAACCCCCAACAGATTAGGAGTTACGTGACTTTTAAAATTAATTCATGGGAGGAACACGAACTACTTTTTTTTTTTTTTTATACCACATACCAGCTGCTGCACTTAGAAGCACACAGAGTTGTCCTTTCATTGTCTTTTTTTTTTTAATTTTTATTTTTTGATATTTTATTTACATTTCAAATGTTTCCCCATTTCCAGGTCTCCACTTTGGAAACTCCCTATCCCCTACTCCCCATCCCCCTGCCTCTATGAGGGATTCCCCCACCCACCTGCCCACCCACTCCCGTCTTCCCACCATGGCATTACCCTATACTGGGGACTCTAAAACCCTCAGGCCCAAGGTTCTCTCCTCCCCCTGATGTTCAGGAAGGCCCTCCTCTGCCACATATGTGGTCCAAACCATGGGTCCCTCCATGTGTATTCTTTGGTTGCTGGTCCAGTCTCCATGAGCACCGTGGGGTCAGGCCAGTTGACACTGTTGCTCCCTCCATGGGGCTGCAAACTCCATCAGCTCCTTCAGTCCCTTCACCAACTCCTCCATCTGGGACCTTACACTCAGTCCAACAGTTACTGTGAAGTGAAACTTGGGTATTCCGAACTTTTTGGCTAATATCCACTTACCAGTGAGTACATACTGTTAGTTCTTTTGTGAATAAGTTACCTCGCTCAGGATGATATTTTCAATTTCCATCCGTTTGCCTGTAAATTTCATGAAGTCATTGTTTTTAATAACTGAGTAGTACTCCATTGTGTAAATGTACCACATTTTCTCTATCCATTCCTCTGCTGAGGGACATCTGTATTGTTTCCAACTTCTGGCTATTATAAATATGGCTGCTAGGAACATAGTGGAGCATGTGTCTTTATTACATGTTGAGCATCTTCTGGGTATATGCCTAAGAGTGGTATAGCTGGGTCCTCAGGTAGTATTATGTCCACTTTTCTGAGGGTCCTCCAAACTGATTTTCAGAGTCATTGTACCAGCTTGCAATCCCACCAGCAATGGAGGAATGTTCCTCTTTCTCCATATCCTCGTCAGCATCTACTGTCACCTGAGTTTTTGATCTTAGTCATTCTGACTGGTGTGAGGTGGAATCTCAGAGTTTTGATTTGCATTTTCCTGGTGACTAAGGATGTTGAACATTTCTTTAGGTGCTTCTCAGCCCTACGAATTTCCTAAGTTGAGATTCTCTGTTTAGCTCTGTTCCCCATTTTGTGATGGGGTTATTTGGTTTTCTGGAGTCTAACTTCTTGAGTTCTTTGTAAATATTGGATATTAGCCCTCTATCAGACTTAGGATTGGTAAAGATCTTTTCCCAATCTGTTGGTTGCCGTTTTGTCCTATTGACAGTATCCTTTGCCTTACAGAAGCTTGGCAATTTCATGAGATCCCATTTGACAATTCTTGATCTTAGAGCATAAGCCATTGGTGTTCTGTTCAGGAACTTTTCCCCTGTACCCATGTGTTCAAGACTTTTCCCCACTTTCTCTTCTATTAGATTCAGTGTATCTGGCTGTGGGGCAGTAGTCTGTGGCAGGGAATCTGAGCACAGGCTGAAAATTCTGGGAGACCCAGTGGAATATCCATGAGCAGTGGAATATCCATGAGGGACCAGATTATGTTTTTGGCCAACGCTCCCGGAAGACTCCTGTAAAAACAGCTACAGCTTTCACAACCCCTGTAAAGAGAGGCCTGGCATGTGAGATTTGTCACGTAGAAAAACTCTGAGTCCTCCCACAAGCAAATGAGGCACTACAAAGTCCACAGACCAAGACAATGGAAAGTATTGGTTGCCAAACCCCTGACCCTTCCCAAACAGTATATCAGACCATCCTGACCTGTGTAGCCCCTCTGCTCTGCTCTCCCTGCCCTGCCCACTTCTGCCCACAGCCGCCCACCATCCAGAAGGAATAAAGGTGCAAAACTACTCCGGCGTCTGAGAGCTTCAGTCTAAAGAGCTGTAACACTTTTGGCCCTGGAGGAGATCTGCTCTCCTGGCTCAGAGAGGGAGAGTGGCTGAGACGGCTGGCAATCCCATCCCCGCTTGTGCTCCCTCCCCCTGCCGCAGCCCAACATCTGGCTTTATGTGGACGTCTTTGACACACTTGGACTTGAGCTTTGTACAGGGAGATAGGAATGGATCAATTTGCATTCTTCTGCATGTATACTGCCAGTTGAACCAGCACCATTTGTTGAAAATGCTGTCATTTATCCACTGGGTGGTTTTAGCTCCTTTGTCGAAAATCAAGTGACCGTAAGTGTGTGGGTGCATTTCTGGGTCTTCAATTCTATTCCATTGATCTACTTGCCTGTCACTGTACCAATACCATGCAGTTTTTATCACTACTGCTCTGTAGTACAGCTTGAGGTCAGGAATGCTGATTCCTCCAGAAGTTCTTTTGTTGTTGAGAATAGGTTTTGCTATTCTGGGTTTTTTGTTATTCCATATGAATTTGAGAATTACTCTTTCTAAGTCTATGAAGAATTGAGTTGGAATTTTGATTGGGATTGCATTGAATCTGTGGATTGCTTTTGGCAGGATGGCCATTTTAACTATACTAACCCTGCCAATCCATGAGCATGGGAGATCTTTCCATCTTCTGAGGTCTTCTTCGATTTCTTTTTTCAGAGACTTGAAGTTTTTGTCATACAGATCTTTCACTTATTTGGTTAGAGTCATAACAAGATACTTTATATTGTTTGTGACAATTGTGAAGGGGTCATTTCCAATTTCTTTCTCAGCCTGTTTATCCTTCGAGTATAGGAAGACTACTGATTTGCTTGAGTGAATTTTGTATCTGGCCACTTTGCTGACGTTGTTTATCAGCTGTAGCAGTTCTCTGGTGGAGTTTTTCGGGTCACATATCTTCTGCAAATAGTGATATTTTGATTTCTTCCTTTCCAATTTGTATCCCTTTAACCTCCTTTTGTTGTCTAATTGCTCTAGCTAGAACTTCAAGTACTATATTGAATAGATAGGGAGAGAGAGGGCAGCCTTGTCTCGTCCCTGATTTTAGTAGGATTGCTTCAAGTTTCTCTCTATTTAGTTTGATGTTGGCTACTGGTTTGCTGTATATTGCTTTTACTATGTTTAGGCAGGGGTGGAGGACAGCAAACCATGATAAAACTTTCCTTTATTTTTCAATTAGTGACAATGCTTCCTTCAGTTTTCTACTATTTGGCCAAATATAAAAACAATTCCATATTTTATCATTCCAAGACTCTAATAAACGTATGGGCTTTGTTGGATGTGTGTCCTCTCCAGAAGGATTGTACAGTGCATGTTTTATTCTCATCCAATGTATTTTCATTTCAGTGGTATGACTGTTAGCTAGTTTTATTGATATACTCAGTCATGTTATAGATTAGACATCCATTGCACAGGATTAAAACATTATGAGGTTTATAATAAAATGTGTTAAGTCATGCCAAGAAGGAAACAAATTCAGTGTAGCAAAATCAGGAAACACATCCACAGAGTAAGGGATATTTGAGCTAGGTCACAAGAGTTGGGGAGATGAGCATGTTACACAGATCTGTAGAAAGAACAAAATGCTCTCCCACAAAGGGGGTTTTAAAGCACTTGCTATATTTGTAAGCAGAAGCACGTCAGCCAACTTGCATTCATAAGTGTATATAGTCTGATATTAATACATAGCCAACCATGAGACAATGGCTACTATGCTGTATCAGGAGGAAATTCATAAGTGCCTTAAAACAAGAGAGCAACAGGATTTTTTAGAAAGGTCACTTCAGTGACAAAGGCAGTCACACAAAATGACTAGTTAGTCATTATGGATGTTATATAAGCATAAAATGTTATATAAGGATACAATAAAAATATGGTGTGTAGTTAAAGTTAATCTGGAGGCGTAGATCAATGAATTAGAAGTAGACACCTTACAATGATGAAATCAGATATAAACATTTACAAACTTTTTAACATTTCTAATTTCAGCAGATTGCATTTTTACTGGCTAATAATTACCAATTTGTCTGAAATGGTCAGAAATGTGTGAGGATAAAAATGACTAAATCAGGCACCACTTTGGGTGCTATACGAAACTACTTATTGTGAAAATCACTATTAGAGAAGAGTCTATGGAAGAGGAGGCTATTTGAATCTTGGGAAAGGCATTACTGTGAGACATGGGATGAGCTGATTTGTAAGTCCTTTACTAGCCAGAAGGATTCTGTAGAACAACTATGGACCCATTGTGAAGACCTCCTGGGAGATCAGAAGAAATATAGATGTTAGAAGAAGGCAGGGATTCACATTACAGTGAGGAGTGATTTCTTAGAATGAAGCTGTTTGGAAATGAATAATGGGGCCTGCAAAGCTAGCAGAGAAGTGGCCAGTGACCCTGAGGGCATGCAGACAGGAAGGGGGAAAGCAGAACAGTCACACGTGACTCAGCAGGGAAGGACGCAGCTCACTTAGATGAATAGGAATGAGACAGCAAGGCTTTGGAAATAAAATGAAGTTTCAGGCCTAAGAGACCACTCAGTCAGTTCCAAGCTTGTTGATCCAATAAAAGGCCCTAAACTTGGATCCTCATCATCTACATCCAGGTACACATGAGGATGGGCTGTAATCCAAGGGCTGGGAGAAGCTCTCTTGTCAGCCAGTATGGAGAAGTCAGTGAGCTCCAGATTTAGTTAGAGATCCTGTCTCTTACAGGCAGCATATCAAGAGGCTTGATGTTGACCTCTCACCTCCACATGTACTCGTTCATATGTGCACAAACACATGCACATGCAGACAACACACACACACACACACACACACACACACACACACACACTTCATTTTGGGCATCTATTGCATGAGTACATCTACTTTGAATCCTTCTCATTTTTGATATGTTTCATCTCAATTTGGAGTTTGAAGTAGCCCTTTCATAACTAAAAAAATGCAGTATCATATCGATCATTAACAGAATTTAAGTATTACTATACTTCTTTGGGGGGGGGTTAAAATTACCCACAACAAAACACATAAGCCATTCCTGAATATAGCATTCATTCACACCAGGTAACAGTAAATTTTAACAGCTTCATATGCTTGTATAATACAAACTATTGGCAGGATCACTGCTATGTTCAGAGTTTTCTTTAAGCCTCTTCCCAGTTTTCCTGTGCCTTTAAAGGCAGCAATTATTTTTCCATTTGATTTTCCCTAGAGATTCAGTCTGACTGCTTTTATTAATGATATTTTATTTAATTTTTTATTTATTAATTTTTCACTTATTTATAAGTTTATATTTTTTTCTGTTATGCCACAATTTTCATTTATTAATTAGTCAATTAATTCTATTAATATGTGATTGATTTAAACTTTTCAGATAATTAAATTATGTTTTTGTTATTTCAACTTTGATAATAAGATTCTTAAATTTCTTGCCATTGCAAGCACTATCCATGTGTCCATCCATGAGTATATATCAGTTAATATAGCTTAAAAAACAGCTTTAAATGCTCATTCCAGTATCTGTTTGATCTCAGCAGTGATCCCTATTGAGATTTATTTGAGTTAAATTTTATCATTTCTTTGTCTAGGAAATTTTTTTAAAAAATGCATATTGGATTTTGTGAAAGATTCATTCTAGAAAGTCTGGATTCTGTCACGTTCTTGTGAAGAATGCTCACCCATCTTCTGTGTTGGTAGTTGTTAACTGGATTCACACATCTGGCTCAAATCTGTACCCTCTGTGCAGTCCTACAACCCCCGTTAGGGTGGAGCTCTTGGCATCTACTATTTAGGGAGTGTGTGACATGGTTAGGGAACATTTCCTGTGCTCTTCACCGTTCCACTATTTTCCCACATCACTTGAGCACTGACTCCTCAGTTTTACTCTTAAATCCTTCCAGGGAATGAAACTGTGGGATCTGTGAAATGATCGCATGTCATTTCCTCCTTGTGTACACACACATGTGTCCTCTGCCTGTAATATTCACAGTTCGTCAGATTTGACAGCAGCTCCCATGTCAACAGACTGTCAAGTATTTAGGGAATTTACCATTTTATCTGTGGAAGCTTTAGTATGTAGTCCACACATGTATGGACATGCCATGTTATAAACAAGCAAATAATGTAAATTTGTCCACCAAACCAGTGACCTTGTAGTGAATTTTCTAAATATTTGCCATATGGGAGTAAAATTTTTACTTGTTCACTAACTTAGACTGAAACTTTTCCAAGCTGCCTAGTTACTAAATATATACATAAGAAAAGTAAATATATTACTTTGTAAGTAGTATGCACATTATACCTTTTCATATACATGATATATAAAAGGCAAATATTCATTTGGCTTATATCAGACTTGGTGTTTTATGACTGTAAATCTAGCTAAATTTATTTAGTTTAGAGTCTACTCAGAAAAACATCAATCATGGTTATATAAAAAAATAACCACTGGGTTTTATATTATTAAAATTACAGAATCTCAAATTGAATTGAACGACTCTAAATCAATACTCTTACAATGGTCATCAGCTATTTGTAGTTTACTTACATTCCTAATGGTTACATAATCTGAGCGAGTGACCCATATCAAATATGACAATAAATATCACCCTGATGCTTTTGAGAAGGAATGAATGGGAATAGTTTAATAGGTTTAGCATATCATGAAAAAGTATTGTAATCCATAATATGACATGCCAAGGATTCAATCAAAGCTCAAATATTGACCAATTCTTTGAATTGGTCATTACCAACTAATTGAAGGACTTCCAAAGCCAATACCTTTACTGATTTTTTAAAAAATCAAACAGAAAATGGTGATAAAATTTGTTAAAGCAGCTGTTTCCTGACCTTGAAGTCAAGCAATTATATTGTAAAGAGGTTAATTTTGAGTATGTGATCAATAAGTATGGAAGAAACAAATCAATGGGAAAGAAGTGAAAGAGGCTAACTATTAATTGTATTAATATTTTCAGTATAATGTCTAAATACCCTATGAAGCAATAGTGGAGTGATAACAGTTATATATTTTGTGAAGTATATAAATTATTAAGATTTTCCGGAGGATCAGAGTCTGAGTCTTCCTCAAGCAATCTGAGCTTTCAAGAGCTAGGTACAAATTACATTATCAGTCTTAACTATGGGTTACTCATCATTGAACTATACTTCTTTGTAAAGGTGCAATTACACAGTAGGATGATTGGGAATTTACTTTATGAAGAACAGAGCATAGTTTCTCGATCAATGTCATACATCTATAATCCTCTATGGTGCCATCTTTCTCATTCATTTTATCCATATATCCCTGTGGAATATGGAATTCAATTTCCCATATTATAAACCTAGATAGAATACAGACTAATTAGTGTGATCCTTCTTCTCTCTTTCTGGTCCTTCTTTTATGATAGCTTTGGCCTTTGATAGCACAGGCCTGGTCTCAAATTAAGGCCTATAGCACTCTACCACTTGAGAGAAGATGTCTGTCAATATTGGCAAGCCAGGAACAATGGCCATATGAAGTTCAAGACTTCATATGTTAGGAAGAGACATATAGTTAAGGAAGAAAAAGAAATGGCAGAATCAAACTCATAATGTCCTGAGTAAGTTTTAGACATGTCCCAGCAGGCCAGAGGTAACAAACAAACAAACAAACAAACAATCTGGCTTTCCTAGAAAGTGTTAGACAGAGTTTACCTAGCTAGCCTCATGTTACTATCCATAAAGAAAGATCTTACTCTCTCCCAAACAGAAAATGAAACATATGCTTTTCTTCTTGCACTATCATTTTATACTTTAAATCTTTGAAGAAGAATGGAATGAGAAAAACAAGTTGTCAGAGATGACAACCATGTGATGATCTGCTTTGATGAGCCACTGTGTGTATTTTATGTATATCTGTGTATCTATGTCCATGCCACATAACTACCTAAAGACATTCTCTTATGTGCTAGGACAAAGACTGGTTCAAATACTCTGACAGTTTCCAAAAGACCAAATAAGTGTCAAAAGAGTCTAGCCCAGATAATATTTCCTCTGGCTGGCACACTTGTTCTTTTCTGTAAGCTTCAGTTTCTCCCAAGAGCTTATACATTTCCCTGCCTCATAAAACTCATCTTAGTACTTCTCAAGTGTTTGGATATATGGCTTAGTGCATGCTCAAAATATCTCTGAAAGAATAATTGTACAGTAGCACAAAGTGGTGAATAATGACAGAGGAGAAAGATACCTAGATGAACCTTAATTTTTTCATCATATATAATTTACTAAACGAGGGAATAAAATGTCTAAGATGTAGAAGTAGTTCTATGGAGACTAATTATTTAAAATTTGCAACTTCATAACTTCACAAAATGGTGAGACTATTTCCCATAACATTTATTTGGCAGGAAGAAAAGATAAAATGAAAAATATAATGCCTGCCAGTTGTATTCGCTCTTTACTTTTAACAAAGCATTCTCTATTTTTTCATAAACTAAATATAATCTTTTGGGGACTGGCTAATATTTCTCTGAACAGTGATCATAATAAACTGCCCATGTCACATGGTTAGAATGGTTCATTGTGTGAGGACCAGAGGATTTTGAGATGAACAATGTCAGCAGAAAGAATGGTCAAGCTAGTGAGTGGGGATTACATAAAAGAAATTAATGTTAAACTCTCGAAAATGAGGGAATGTTGTAAATGCCAGATAACCGTTAGCTGAAAGCAAATGAAGACAAGAATGTTATGCAGGGCAGTTCATTGGAGGAGAGGAGACAGGGGCGTTTAGGGACAAGAGTGTGGGAACAAAAGGAGTAAGGGTATTGCTTGTGTATATCAATCTGTGAGTGATATTTGAAAGCTGAGATATCACTTGGGTTCTACTAATTTACATCTTCAAGTTTTGAGACTAATTACAATAAAGATTGCAATATTTAAAATTATTTTTTCTGTTTTATATTATTTTTCTGAAGGGAAAATTCAGTAATTATATAAAAACACTTATGAGTCCAATCAAATATTTTAAGTACTCTTCCTGATTTTTCTTTTAAAAAATCTTTCAGTGCAATTCTAAGGTCAACTCAGACTATAAATGAACACGAAACGACACAACGTATGTTTTACATCACATTGTGAGCATTGTTAACAGGCTAGACTCTGGGGTCAGACACCTGGGATATGAAGCACAACCCTGCTGCTTGCCAGCTGACTCCCAGGCAAGCTGCTTAGCAGCTTCATAAAGTGGAGGTAAAGTAGCTCCACGTGACTGTTTTGTGGCACAAATTAGTCCACAAAGATGAAAAGCATAAGGACAATGGCAGATGTGGACAGAGTAGTGTCTGGTATGTTGTGGATACACATTAATAGAGAAGGTTACTATTAACAAAGGCAGCTGGTTCAGACTGATGTTTGAGCCAAGATGTCATCTCTCCACCTTGCAGATACACTGAATCCCAACTATGTCTTCACCATGTGTCAATGCCTGAAATTTAAGCATAAAGCATTCGTGAGCTAATGAATCCATGGGTCTCAGAAAAACACCATGCATAAAATATAGTTACAAAGGACTTTTTGTCAACAGCCCAAAGGATACAGACTTAGCTGCTACATTTACAGAGCCAAAAGCATCTAAGTGATTAGTTATAAATGTTCCATTTGTAACTCAAGTCCACTTATTTGACATCTCAAATATGTCTCTTCCACGATGAGGTTTCAGTTAAAGAAGGGCTTTTGATGATTGGCTTTATTGCACTGTTATTGAAAGGAGGTTCACAGAATGCAAATTGTAGAGAACAGTAAAGGCATCATCTAAGGGGCAGTGAAGAAAGTCCACCAGGTTCTCAGTGTAAACAAGAGACTTCTCCACCTTGCACTGAGATGGGCCTACATGAGTCAAATCCTTCCATTAGATCCAAAGCAGCAATTTCTGGCTTATGACCACTAAGTACTATGATAAAGTTTTGGTGATACAGAAATGAATAACAAATAGTTTTCTCCAGTCTACATATGAAGGTGTTGTAGCAGTGATCTATACTAAATGG
This sequence comes from Uromys caudimaculatus, assembly GCA_028551405.1. Classification (NCBI taxonomy): domain Eukaryota; kingdom Metazoa; phylum Chordata; class Mammalia; order Rodentia; family Muridae; genus Uromys; species Uromys caudimaculatus. Next base: position 44,409,418 of record CM052717.1, on the reverse strand, counting down.
TAATTGAAGTATACAAGAACCATGGAGAACATAGGTACAAAGTTGGATAGAATTTATACATGTCATAGCTTAATACTGGGTATTAGATGACATGGAATGATATTAGAAGATTCTGTTAGAACAATGCCATCATATTAGATATATAATGCCTGGTTTGAATAACTATTTAAATTAAATACTAGAGGCTAAATGTTAGGAGAGAACATCTTAAAACCCAGAAAGTATTTTAAAAAATTATTTTAGTAGAGTACTTTTGTTGCAGTATATTGACTTTACTTTGGTATTTTGTGACTAATTATTTCCTTTTGGGCTGATTTAATTCACTGAAAAATGTCAGTTAAATTGTACTTTAAAATATAGCAAAAAACGGTCTGACCCACCTTTATTTGTCACCCTTTCTCAGGTTTATTTCCTGCTGTCCTGAATCTTGCTTCGAATGCACTCATCACAACCAATGCTACATGTGGGGAAAAAGGACCTGAAATGTACTGCAAGTTGGTGGAACATGTCCCTGGGCAGCCTGTGAGGAACCCGCAGTGTCGGATCTGCAATCAGAACAGCAGCAATCCATACCGTGTGTATTGTATATGTATTTGCATGGCACTGGATAGAGTCAATGATAAGAAAGGGAAAAAAAAGACATTGAGGCCAAATTGCATTAAGTTCAAAGGACTCACACGCCTAAGAATTCCAGAATTTTCTTTTACTGTGAGCATTTTATGAATTCTCTTAGTCATTTTATACACATTTAGCATTAGTGTCCCATACATATACAAAGTTCAGTACTAGAGGGGAATTCACTGGTTGAAGTTCTGAGGCAGTTATTAGACTCCCTGGCTCCAGAATGCTCTCTGGGGATTTGGTGATTCATGTGAGACTTGGCTGTTACTTATTTTCTAGGTACTATTCTTCAGACCCAATAGGAAAAAGGTATGGTCCAGCCTTCAACGAGTGAGCCCAGGGTTAATGAACACAGGTCCTGAAGTGAGAGAAGAGGGTCCTAAATTCAGTGTCAGTGTTAGAGAACTCTTGCTGATGAAACCATGATGAAGTGGAAACAGGTCAAACATGAACAAAAGAGTTTAGTAAGTACAGAGGGGAGGTGAAGAGAGTGGTGAGGAGGAAAAATCAGAATAAGACAGAAAAGTTTCCTTGTCGAAAAGATGTATAAGTATTTAAGAATGACAAGATTTGAAATTTTCAGACGGCAGAGTCTTGACATGTGTGGAGTGTAGTAGCCAGAAATGGGTGAGGAAGGGTCCTCGACACCAATGAACAAGTAACTGAGAAGAGGTGCAAACCAGATATCCATTTCACAGAATAAGGACATGTACTATGATCAATACTGGAGCATAAAGTAACATTACAAATATTCTTTGTCATAGAGAAATTGAGGAAATTAGGGGAAGACAAAAAGTAAGTCAGGTATTAAGAACAGGCTAACAAGACCTACATTTAGGGAGAGTCGTGTGTCGACAGAGGCTGTGAAAGTTAGTACGATTAATTTGATTATCAAAATAAGTGACATACAAACCTAGAGGATATGACACAACATGGCAAAAAGGGAATTAATCTAATAATTTTAGAGATGGAGGTTGACTTAGAGATATGTTTTAGAAAATATGTCTGTATCTATATTGATTATCTAGAAAAGAGGTTGATAGAGTAAATACTGGAGGGAAATTGAAGTGCTGATGAAAATATAATTTCGTAATTAGACAATTCTCAGAGTTTGTCAATTTAAATTTCCTTTGCATACCATTTTTAAATACTGTTTTGCGTTGGCAGCAAAATAAAGAACAAAGTACCAAGATTTCCCAAATATTCCTTCCCTGGCATGTGTGTGACCTCCTCAACAGCATTTCTGTGTTTTCTCCCCATCTAGAGTGCTGATTTGCATTGGGAAACCTACAAGTCACATTGGGTCTTACTCTTAGTGATACACTCTGTGGGCTTGAACAAATATATAATGTTCTTTTACCATATTGAACTGTTCTTAATGGATGAGAAAGGAAGAAAACTTTATTTTGCAATTCGTGGATTGTTTTTCAACTCAGAAAAAAATGAGAATAAATACACACACACACACACACACACACACACACACACACACATACACGGAGAGAAAAAATAGTAACTAAATGACATTATATCAAATTTATAAATTTAAGAAAATTGTATATATAGATACTTCTGTGATTAAAATTGCTGATCTTATATATCCAGAATATTTGAAATTTCCTTATCTTTTAGTGACTCTGATGTAAGCATGGGAGTTGGGAGAGATAGCACACATCACGGGTTTTACTATCTGTGTTTTGGTATGTTAAGAACCAAAGACCAGTATCAGAGCCTGGAGAAGCTTTACTAGGGAAGAGAATTACTGTGAATAATCTAGGGACAAAGATTCAAAAAAAAAAAATCAAGACAAGAAATTAGTGGGCTGTGATAGCCAGTTGAGAGTAATGAAGGATGAGGAGAGGGGTAGATACTGAGTCAGGTAAAAAGAGAAGTTAGCAAATAAGTGGATGAACCCTCAAGGAGAATGCAGAGACGGTAGAAGGGAAAAACAGCAAAGAAATGAACGGATGGATAATAACTTGCCTCTTCACTAGGGATAGAGATGAGCTCTGGTAGACACAAATCACCATCTATCCAGGGACTGGTAGTTCACAGTTTTCATTAAGACATGAAAGCCTAGAAGCCTGAACACAGTAGTAGTGGAATGATGAATGTGGGGTGGAAGGAAGGTGTGCTACGTGCTTAGAGTAGGGTAGGGGAGAGAGGATTAGAAGATAAATGTGTTAACAGCACTGTTTATGCATATATAACTTATGTTTTAAATATTAAATTAAAATGTTCTTTATATTATGCTCTAAGTATATTAAATATACAAATACATTTAAGCATGTAAATATTTTACACAAAGCAGAGAAAGCTGGAAGTGAGTAGTGGCATAGAAGCAGTGTTAGGGATGCAGTTTGGGATGGAATGTAACTGAGTAGAGGCTCCTGGTTGGAGAAACGAATGACTCATCCCCTTGCCCAGCAGAGCTGCAGACCCATCTTGTCACCTGTGTGCTTTAGAGTGCTGTATTTGGGGCCTCTTGCATCTCAGTGGAAGATGCTTATATTTGGATGAGAACATACCAAAGTTTTCGCATCAAAGCCAGAACTGATTCTTTTAATGAAGCAAGGTGCATGGGCAGAGTGCTGCAGGCTTCTCTGCTCACCTGACTTTTGAATACTTGTCACAGATGGGATTTACTTTGTGTTACTTTTCACTGTGAGCAGCTTCATTACATTTCAAAATCAATTTTGATACAGGAAACCCAGAAAAAATAAGCTCTGACAAGAATAAAAAAATTGGCAATAAATTATGTGAATATGCTTGAGTAAAAGTTGTTGTAACAGATGATAAATTTCCACAAATTCAGGGACCTTCTAGAACGAATCTGCAAGGCCCATATTGATCATGTGAAGAAAGTGAAAGGTGAACTCTCTGGCTTTTAGTAGTTTGTGCTTCTTAATTAAAACACAAACAGTTTGAGAAGACTGCCTTATGACACTCCAGCCAATTTTCAGATGTAGTTGCCTCTTGCTTTGACTTGTAGAGTTTATTCTGTTTGAGGATAATGATATTTCTATCTTTTTTAAATAAGGGAACTCTGCCAACAATTAATCAGTATATGCAAATTATAATTATTAAAGTGAGAGTTATGATTAATTGTTGATAAGTATTCCCATCTTTTTTTCTGGCTAATTCTCACATCAATTTGACCCGAGGTAGCACATATCAGGATTCCCATTTAAACGTCTTTTCTTGGCAATTACCGAAAACCTATGAATTCTGTTTGGAAATCTATCTATCTATCTATCTATCTATCTATCTATCTATCTATCTATCTATCTACCTACTATCTATCTATAAATCCATCCATTTATCTATCAATCATCTATGTATTTAACTTTCTGTAAGGGCAATCTCAATATACTTCATGAATTGCTCCCAATGTGCTGGTTTTTTAATTCACTCACACTACCAGAGACATTTTTTGATATTAAGTTATGCTCCCACTGTTTGCCATTCTTATAAAGGAACATTATACCTGGCTTCAATAGAATCCAACTGGAACTTATTATTAAATCATTCACCAGATTTCTTTTTATTAATGAGATAGGATGCCTCATCACAATAGCTTTATGATGTGATAAGACCCAGAACAAAGTCAAGTCCATGGAACCCCGTAGTTACACTGAGCATTTACCAGTGACAATGCTATATTACCATTCTGTCCACTATTGTCATAGCCAGATTAAAACATGAATATCAGACTTTAAATTTATGTTTGTAGCTGAAGATTATAAAGAAGTCTAAATAAACAAAGTTAACATCAAAATTTTCGCTAGCTAAAATGGTGAATTTAATCAACCTTCTTTCATGTATGTGTTTGTGTGTATGAGTACACAGATATATGCTGTGTGTGTGCCCTGTTGCATGTGAAAAGGACAGAGGAAAACCTTGAGTGTTGATACCTAGACACTGCCCACCTTTGATATTGAGGTATAGTCGATCATTTTTTTCCTGGAGCTTGCCAAATAAGCTATGCTGGCTGGTCAGCAAACCCCAAGGATTCTCCAGAAAAAAGTTCCAGCACAGTCCAAATTCTCACAGATCTGGGGATAATTCTTTCACAGCTCTGAGAACACACACACACACACACACACACACACACACACACACACACACACACACACTACTCTGCTTTCTTGGGATTACCTTGCTCACAAAATAAGCACTTCACTGACTAAACTATATTTCTTTCTTTTAAAGATAATTTTTATATTACTATCAGATTTTTATGTGTGAAGACCATAGTTTTGATTTTTATCTTCAATTTTATTAAGTAGAACATGTCTATAAGATTCATAACAATATGGATTCTCAACAGGCTTGTAATTTATTCTAGTATTATGTAAACATGTTCCTCATGAGGAAGCCTCTGAAGATAGGGAGCTCACTCAAATATCATTACTGATCAATGGCTAATAAGGTCAATAAATGAGCATTCCATAGTCTTCATAAAAGTATAAAGGATAATTTTGACTAAATTTTCCTTAATTTGAAATTATTTTTGAAGCTAATATAGGTTTCTAAATGTCAATTAATTTATGAATGAATTTTGAATTCATGGTTACATCAGATGAAGGCTAATCAGACTCAAGATTACTGTTACTTATAAAATTATAAGGGTAGAATATTAGCTCCTAAATTTCTTATGTGCATATTGGTTTTCCTGATTTTACTTTTCTCCTGGAAGTTGGGGATCTGGAAAATGCTACTCTGAGTGAAGCATTGCCATCCTCATTTTAGGGATAAAATGAATTTAAGTGATTAGTCTATGGTCAATTGGGTGTTAAGTGGTGGGGCTAAGAAACAACTAGCATCTTACATGCCTGCTTTTTGTATACCAAGTCTTATCATCTTTCATTCCATATCATTAGACAAAATACATATCCTGCCTCCTGTATTATTTTGGCAAATTAGGAGGGTAGGATTGATCCTCATAGTGACAAAAATTACGTCAGGTTTCTCCATAACAGGTCTAGTAAAATAAATATATATTAAAGCAACATTTCTTACATAATATGGTCTGGATAGACCAACAATCTATCTTCACAAGGGAGAAACTGAGAAACAAGTAGCTGCTCTGTTTGCCATCCCAAACTGCTGCTGAAGTTCTGGCAGGTTCTTGCAGAGCCTCTATTCTTCAGTGCATGTGGGAAGCCCAAAGAATTTGGGTTCTGTTATCAAAGAAATGTAACACCAGTGGCATCAGAGGCAGCAACAGAGTAGAAAAGCTTGCTAGTGAGATGCAAAAACAATGAGGCAGGAAGAATAAAAATTTTCTTGTGGACCTCCTTTTATCTAGGCTGCCATTGGAAGGTGCATCCATATTCTGCCTAGGTATGTCAGAAGTTTGTCAGTTGATCTCAGATCCAGTTAGGTTGAAAATAAAAATCAACCACCACACCATATCTCTGAATATTGTTTGAGACAATTAATTTGTACAAGATTCCTAGGCTGGTATTGCTGACCACACTTCTATCAGAAGGAAAAGGAGGATAGCATGCTAGCAGAGACTCTTGTGACACTTGGTGGACATTTCAGGGAGTAGATTTTTTGGCTTCCATGTGAGATTTGACAGAGTTATGGCATCTTTATTATAACCCTGAGAACAGAAAGAGGAATGCCAACAGCCTCTGCTCCAGTTGTCCTCAGCCAGGTGTGTTCTGTGTATACTTAGATGAGGAGAAATGACTCAGAACCAATGAAATAGGAGAAAGGGTTCCAATACAGCCCAAAATTTATCAAGGCTGGGAGAAATGAGGATATTTCTACTCTGATATATGTGAGCTGAATTTGAAGACAGGAGAATCTCGGAGCTCTGGGCTTATAAGAAAGAAGAGAACTATACTAAAAGACAGTCATGGTTGGAGGAGTTTCTCACACATCCTTACTGATTCCAGGCTCCCTTTGAATCCCACAATAGGTTTTCTTCAAATCTGTCTAGATTTGGTTTGTGTGGGAAAGCTTGTGGTTGGTTGGTACATTGGGGTTTCATGTGCCAGTGTCCTCGCTTGCAAATGTTAACTAGATTCCTCCTCTGGAATTAGTGATACACAGCCAAGCAAATACTGCATAAGGTGTTTGGGGAATCTCCCAATATAGCTTTACATCATGATAGAAAGTTAACAAGTTAAAGATTTGTTTGAAAAAACCTCATAGGCAGAAAATGGTATCATTTTATAGTAAAGCCACACATATACTGGACTGCCCAAGTCTCTGCAACGAAGAATATGTATGAATAAACATTATTCAAGCACCTTTCCAACCAGAGAGATTTTCTTTATCAGATAATCAACATGCTATCTGGATTTCTGTACTATTTATTTGCACTTAATTTCTGGAGGTATCTTTAAGGATGTCCCTTGTTGCTAGTGGTCAGTGTTTAGTACCTTCTTTTGTAGCCCAGGCATGGTGACATCATTTCCTTCATGTTGGGTAGAGTATGAAATCACAGAGGTGGTTTGATGTCTAATTGTTCTCCTCCTTTTCATGCTCCTGTCACTTCCATAGAGAGGCACCCGATCACGAATGCTATTGATGGCAAGAACACCTGGTGGCAGAGTCCCAGTATCAAGAATGGAGTGGAATACCATTATGTGACAATTACTCTGGATTTACAGCAGGTAGAGTATACCACCTGTCTCTTTCCACTTCTGAAATTCTACCTTGCATCTGCTATTTGTCTAGTTAACAATTTTTAGATGAAGGGTGAATAGTGATGATTTTTATCACTATTATTTTCTTGATATTGTGACAAAGGGTCCTGTCTGTTTCACAGATAACCATTTATTGATGTTTGGCACTTATTTCGAAAGCACAACTCAAACAGGCCCATGTAGGTGGTTTAGAAATAAATTAGAAGCTGAGTGTGAGATCCACAGTGGGGAGTGATGCTGAAAATATGAATCAACAAAATTTTATGTGAAGGGAACATAGCAGCACAGTTTAAAACTTGTAAAACCAATCTTTGATACCACTTTGCTGATAGCGTTGTGCTTATAAGACTCTTGGATAGCAAGGCACTTGAGCTAATTTTTTCTTGTTCCTGAGAATTGAACAAGCTGTGACAGTTGGTTCTTAAATTAAACTTGGGCCACTAAATTTATGTTAGAATTCAGAGATTGTCTTACATAAACCTGCATGCCTTCTCTTAACTTTTTAATTTTTATTCACAATATTCACATTAGGCTGAGTTTAATAACCAGGACTTATCCACATTCCCAAATTGTTTAGGCTTATATATGGATTTGTGATGGAATTTGAAGACATTCATATAATTTTCCCTCAGCATATGATAGTGTCAAGACAACAAATGTTGAACTTTGATAGTTTATTATTAGGTCTGTCTTTCTTTCATTCTCTTGCATCATCATAGAAAAATCATCCAGCTGCTTCTCCCGGTATCAGTGTAGAGATAGACTAGTCAGAAAAAAAAAAGGGATGCTGAAGATGTTTATTGACACAGACTATACAATGAGGTCATAGTCATCATCGGATGCCGTAGTGTGAGGAAGTAACAGCTAACAGAATAGATCCCAAGAATTAAGCATTCCTTCTATAGGATTTTGACGCATCTTGGTAATGGCAGCATACATTCCTAAATTACAAATGGTTGCTCTCAAAATGAGGAAGTTAGTAGGTCTCAAAAGAAGAGCCTCCTTTATCCCTCCAGGGACTCCTTGGCACCTGAGCAACTGGGTAGCAGCAGGGTGCCAATGCTACTGCTAAATGACCAGCTAACCTGGGTTTATTTCTACCTATTAGCAAGGTGTCAGCCTTGAGTTTAGTTCTTAATTCCTAGGAAGTCTGAGATCATTGTCTGGTCGTGGAGTGGCAAATGCATTCCTTGTAATATGATTATTCTTTAGATTAGATAATCTGTGGCTGAGTTTCCAGAGGATCTTACCTTCAAAATGGACTTTCTATTTTTTCTGGGTAAAGACAGTTTGGACCTTTATTGATCCCAGCAGCCATGGGATCATTAAAAATCAGCCTTCCCATCAAGACAGATTCAGGCCATTGCTGATGATAGGGAATCAATAGATAGTGAAGATTTATTGTTAGCATTTATTCTCCACTTATTCTTTTAGATTGCACATGGATCAAGAAAGTCAATTATTAATACCATCTGCACAGATTACTTAAATTCTCCTTTGAGCTCAACAATAGCATTTCTCCGTTATCAAGTGGAACATTATTTCCCCTCCAGTTTACCGTCATATTGTGCAATCACAGATTTTACCTTCATCCTGTATAGTTAACTAGTCTATCATTAACTTAGCAAGTCAGCGTTCACCTGAAAACCATGTTTCTTTAGGGAAGGAAGGGATGCCTTCCTAACTGTATTTCATGTATTGATTTCCACATGATCACATGATGTCTTCTTCAGAAGTAGATGGTGTTTTCTCTGTCTGTGCCTCCTCCCATGTAATAACCTTAAGATGAACCGATGTTTTGAAGGGTCTTCATAACAATTGAAAAAGTTATGCTTATAATAAAGGTCAGCCCAACTCCAAAGTCTACATTCACCAATTGTAATTGATTCAGAGGCTATGGGGTCAAATGATCAGACAGTATGATGCCCATCCATTTTGATGTTTGTATTACTTTCTTTTACTTCTTAAAATTTATATGCATTTAAGCAGAGGAATATGCATATAATCTATATTAAGAAGAAAGTACTCATTTCTACTTGACCCTAGATTTTAGTTTAGTCAATTAACTCATGATGTAAAATAATTAAGCATGTTTTGTAATCAGGGTTTTATAATAGAATTCCTTAGACCATGCAGGAGTTTCACACTTTCATGTATCCTCAGTCTGTGGAATAACTAGATTTGGAAAATCTTTTGCTACTTACTTAGTTACAGGACAGAGATATTGGATGGTATTTCTGAATGTAATGGTAACTCAGGACATGTAGACATTCTCTACTCTTTCACTCACTTCTCACAACAGCTCCTCCAGGTAGCTGGTTCTACCACTCCTATTTAATAGCTTTTGGAGAATTTAAACTCTGAGACATTTACTTTCCCAAATTATTAGTATTATGTCTTCTTAGAAAATCAGTACTATTGAGTGATCTGGCTTTGTGTGAAGAACTTCAGTCATTGGTCAGAATCCAAAAGCTCCCATTTAATAGTTGAAAAACACAGAAACTTAGAAGGGTGAGCTGGATTTTTTATAAAGCTTCCAGCAGGCAATGTTGTGGTTAGTACCTAAAGAGTTCAAATGCAAAATTAGAATGTTCCAGTCTATCTAATAGGATTCTCAAAAACCAGGCTCGCAAGCTCACAAGAGTTAACACTATTTTTCATATATTTCTTTGCATAGCTCAGGCTCAAGGAGTGACAACCTACTGTTCTTCTGGCTTCTATCAGGAGAATTTTACTAATGCCTATTCTATCAAAGACAACTAGTTATATCTCTCATTATTTGACACATACCATTATGCATCTAGAATGATATAACTTCTGTCTTTTTACACATATCCCAAAGGGACACCTAGTCACTCAGTGTTATGCTAGCTATTGTCTACTGAGAGTCAAGGCAATGATGTCAAAAGAAATAGGCAAATATAATCACCGACTTTCATTGACTCAGGAAATGGCTCATTATTTTTTTATTCTTATGCATACAATCTTGGCAAGTATTAGTAATTTTGTTTACATATTCTTGACCCTTCTGTAAGATGATTTTTAATGAATTACTTGCAGTCATTGGATTGGCTTGATCAAATCTTTACCAATTACACTTAGAAAATTCTTTAATGTTTTAGCATTTGCAATAAGCGCTAGAAAAATAAAGACAATTTATTTAGGAAAAAGCAGCTCCTTATTTTATAAACAGATAGTTTTTCAGACATTTATTACTAAGGGATGGTAATATTTCCCAGCTCTATTTACTCACAGCCTATCGTGAGCAAATGATTTAATCACATTGTGCTTCACCACTGAGATTAGCAGAATAAATATTACATTGTGGCAAGAACATAGGATAATGATTACAGCAGTATAACAACTAAATTCCATCTGGCAAGCAGGGCCATTATTAGGATGTAGAATCTGCATAAACTCAAGTAGAAACAGTGGAAGGATACACAAAATCATACAGCAAGTTAGAAGATGAGTTTTGGACACTCAAGGATTAACCAGGATGTCCAAAACATTCTCTTTACTCCATTTCAAGATGCCATGTGACTATGTCATGATTTCGGGTCTCATCTTGTGATTTATAATCTGGTTACCTCATTATTGCAATCCTTGAATTTGCTTAGGGAGAAAGCTGACTAGTAGGTAGAGTAACACAGAGAAGCAAATTTGTGTTAGAAATTTTTGTTTGTCTTAAAAACATCTTTATTATATGGGGGCTGGATAAATGGCTTGGTGATTAAGAGTGTTTAATGCTCTTGGAAAGGACTGAAGTTGTGTTCCCAGCATCCATTTTGGGTGGCTCACATCTGCTTATAGCTTTAGTTTAAAGGAATCTAATACCCACCTTCAGTCTCAATGAGGACTTATACACATATGCACATACTTCCTCTATGCAGATATGTACCTAGAAATAAACATTACAGTAAGGTTTTAAAAAATTAATTATTTTTATATTGAATTATTTGTTAATACTCTTCTGTATTCCCATGGCTCAAAGAGAAATTTTGAAAATTTACAAATATTCAAAAATTAAGCAAAACTCTTCCAAATAAGTAACACGTTGAAGAGGATATTAAAAAAAAAAAAAAAAACCAACTAAATTGTGAGGTGAGCATGGAGATACAACATATCAAAACTTAATGAACAAAGCAAAAGCAGTTCTAAGAGCAACCTGACTAGGAACACATACATTGAAAAGAAACAGAAGTCTCTATCAGCCTTCTGCTCTTCCTCAAGAAATAAATAAACAAAAAACCAAGTCAACCCCAAATTAACAGAAATCAGGAAATAAAAAAGTTCAGAGCAGAAATAATTAAACTGAAGTGAACAATAAAACTAGAGTTAAAAAAAAAAAAAAAGAACAATATTGGTAGACCAAAGCAAGATTACTAGAAAAAGAAAAGATTGAAGTGCAATCAGAAATAAGAAGATAGATTGCAACAGATACAATAGGTACTGAGCAGGTCCATGACTATTGTGGACAACAATTATATATATACAAATAAATTTAAAAAGCTTAGGAGACATCAATGGATTCTTAGACATAGATAATCATTCTCCCAAGGCTAAGTCATGAAGAAATAGAAAATCCAAATAGTCCAAAAGAATACAGAAATTACACACTAATAAACACCGACATGAAGGACCTAGATAGGTCAGTGGACAAAGTAATGTGCCATGAAGGCTGATTAATCTTTAGAACCCACATAGGGAATGGAGGAAACTGAGTCTCACAAGTTGTTCTCTGATCTCCGCATTTGTGCTTTGATACACAAATGTGTGAGCAATTGCGCATGCGTACACATACACACACATGCACAAACGCACATGCACACACACACATGCACACACATAGATGATATTTTTTAAAGTCTCCCTTTGAAGAAAAGCCCAGTATCTGATGGATTGCTGGACTCTACCAAATATTTAAGGAAATGACACTAATATTTCTCAAACCCTTTCCTAAAATCTAGATGTTTTGTAACACTCTGGAATGCTCTTGTATGAGTCTATTGATATTAGAACTAGATGAAGACACTGAAGAAAAATTATAAGTCAATACCATTGTGGAACCTAAAATTAAAAAAAAAAAAATGCTTGAAAGTTAGTTCAGTATCACGTTCAAAGAGTCATTCACCACAACCACATGCAATTAATACTTGCTATATAAGAACAGCTCAACAAGTGCAAGTCCACCCTCATGATATTGTTTATTAACAGAATAAGAATAAAAGTCATGTGATTATCTCAATGGCATAGAAATAAATTGACAAAATCCAATCTTTTTATGCTAAAATACTCTTAAGAGTGGCTATCAAAGGCAAACATGTCAACAGAGTAAATTCCATATAAGATTGACCTATAATTAACAACATTGTACTCAAGAGAGCAGATGAAGGAATTTTGTACAAAACAAAGTCAAGAAAAATAAATACAACACCCAAATTTTTAAAAATATGTACATTTTCGTAGTTTAAAAATTCCTCATTTTTTTATACAGGAAACTGAAAGAATCCAGCAAAATAGTTAGAACTAAGAAAAAGTCAGTAAAATCATAAGTTACTCTGCATTGTCAATAAACTAAAACAAAATCTAGAGAATATTACTTCATTGGATAAACAATGTAAAATGAAATATTGAGAGATATGCATGAGGAAGGAAGTGAAGAAGATCTGCTCTAAAATCTATAAAACACAGATATAAGAAATTGAAGAAGATGGAAATAAACACGATCTGTCTATTGTAGCTTCATGTGGCAGAAGGAGCAGTTAAATCCACTGGCATCTTTCCTAAAAGGCCACTAATGAGGGCTTTGGCCTTATATGCTCTATGGCTTATGCAACTCCTGAAGGTTTACCTTGGGGGTTAGAAGAACACAAATATTCAATTCCCAGATAGCATAAAATAAAAGTTCTCAACAATTTTCTTTCCAAACATATTCCAAATGTCAGTCACCTTTCCACTGTCCTTGTGACTCTATCATATTTACAGCATTTTTTGAGAAATTCCCTAATGATTGTAACTCTCTTTCTGTAATGAAGTTGAGAACCACAGGCTATATTTACTTGTCCATTTGAATTTGTTTTGCTGTATATTGGCATTTTTTCCCCAAATGGTAAACATCAGGCAAAATACAGAGCCAGGAAAGACCGATGTAATGCTACCGCAATACCATTTAAACATGTGTTGACATATTAACTTGTTTATTTAATTAGCAACACAGATAGATTCAAGTCTAGCACCACCATGAAAACACTAAATATTTGGAGATGTATACCTTACTGCAACAAAGCTGGCTGCTGAGAAAAAGTTTCTTGGAGTCACTGTTTAAATTACATTACTTAATAAAAATAGGAACAAAAGAACACAGAGACACAAGTTGCTTTTCAAAAGGCTGTGGGAAAGATCTGTTAACATTTTAATTCATACCAACATTATGATGGGAAGCCTGAATAAGACATCCCAAAATAGACGAGGGCAGTTTTCACAGCTGTCTGATGGCTCTCACACACAAAACATCTTTATTTCATCATTTTACTGGCGTCTTGTGTGTTTCCTTATTTTATTCTTAGAATTTATCTTTCTACTTTTTATATCTTACTATACTTATACACACATGTCTTAGACTTGAAAATTTATATCATTATACATATATTGATTATAATTGCAAGTCATATTTTTAGATAGGTATGAGTTACTTTCATCAATATAGCTACTTGTTTTAGTTATAAGATAGAATTTATGTGTTTTATTTCATAAATGGGACATGATTTTATGCTATCCTGACTATAAAATGTAGGGAAAAAAGTCAAGGAAGACCAAAAGAAGCTAGGAAAACATTAGGAAACAGGTCTAACATTGTCACAGCCTTACTGATCTAAGTTCATAGTCAGTAAATAATACTTCCTGGTCTTCTATACTGAAAATTTATTGAGTAGAGAATAATTGGGCTAGTTGTGATGAGTATAATATAGAGAAGCCAAACCCAAACTAGAGTAAGTTCAGAAACAGTTTAATGACTGCTGTTTATGATAGCACATATTTTATGTCATATGAAAAATATTTAATTTAATTCAAATTTACATAGATAGGACCTAAAGAGTATCATTTTGTCATTGAAGCACTTTTACAATTGTTTGCATTATATTTTATTCTATCCTCCAGATTATTTGGTTATAATTAAGAAGTAACCTCACTAATTACTGCTTTGTTCTTTATATAAACACTTTAAATGGCTGATCTTTGCCTTATTCTGTTACTATTTACATGTTCATTTTCTATTCCTTTATTAATTCAAACATTTTTTCCAATTTTTGTTTTATCTGATAACAGTATATAATTGAGTATTAGGTTTTATTTTCTCTGAATATGTGCTTTTTAGTAAAAATCATGTATCTCATATATATACACACGTGCATAAAATAATACAATATCTTTACCATAAAAAAATCCAGAAATATTAAAATGTAGTGAAAAGTTGGTGAATATTTGCTAAAATATTTGCTAAAATAGCCATCAACCTATACTCTCTCTCCTGCTCTACCCTCCTCTTTACCTCATTAATAGTTACTTACTTTTTAATTGCTGTGATAAGACACCGTGGCCAAGGCAACTTACAGAAGATTTAATTATGGTCTAGCAGTTCCAGAGGGTTAGAGTCCTTGATGGTGGATCAGAAATGGCAGGTGGCTAGAGCCACATTTGAGAGCTCACATTTAGAACTACAAACAAGAAGTAAAGAGAGTCCACCGGGATTGTGTGCAGTTTTTTGGGACTGGAAAACTCATCCCCAGTGACAAACTTCCCCCTGCAGAGTTACATCTGCTAAGCCTTCCCCAAACATATCTACCAAGCATTCAAATTCCCAAGAATTTGGCACTATTTCATTAGAACAACCACATTTACTCCTAGCCACTCAAACTTTTATAGCTATATCATAATGCAAACTATATTTACTATAAATTCAGAAGGCTCAAAAGTCTTTCATATTTTCATTAAAAGTCCAGAGAGTCTTCTAAGACTCAAAGCAATAATTGTAACCCTAAGTAAAATCAAGAGTAAATTATGTATTTTCAACATTTAGTAGGATAGAATATATATAGCCATTTTATAAGGTAAGATTGGAGTATAGTGAGAAGCACTGAACAGTAAGTTCAGACACTAAGTAAGACAGACACTAAGCAGAGTAAACTTCATATCTTGTAGTTCTGGCCCCAGCGTCATAGGACTGAGGTGGCTCCGACCCACCAGGTTTGATGCTAATATTATCCTTCTTTCTCTTGAACTGGTTCCTCTCACTGTATACAGTTCTCCTTGGAAGATATCTCATGTCACTGGGACTTCTAACAATGTGGGCTCTCCAAAAAACTTCAGGCTTTTCTTTTACAGCATCACACAGTGGCATCCCAGGGCCTCGTTCTCTTGCCTGAGACACCTCTGTCATATTATCCTCTCACTAGCCCTCTGAAGCCACAGAGGAAGAGTCCATGACATGCCTTTAATCCCAGCACTCAGGAGACAGAGGCATGCTGCAGATATCTGAGTTCTAGTAAATTCATTTGAGTCTTAGTTGAGAGACAGTACAGTGCAATAGAGTCAGTCCATGGCAGTTCAGTTCGTGGAGTTTAGAGGCAGATTGCAGAGAGAACAAGCTAGACACAGGTGAAGATAGAATGAGAAGGAGCCAGAAGAGTAGACAGATTGTCAGATTAGTTAGAGGCCAAGCAGAGCAATTCAGTAAGAAGCTGAGAGAGCCAGTTTGAATCAGTCAGCTCAGAGAAGAGTTTGAGCCAAAACAACTGAGTTGAACCAGCCAGCCAGAGTTCAGAAGGAGCTAGAAAAGATGAGCTTATTCATCAGTAAACCTTTGAGATGACAATTATATCTGGTGAATAAAAGTTACCTTTACAGTGATTACTAACATCACCATGACAGAATCAGTATTAGGCTTTCTTGAAATCCCTTAAGCCAAAAAATTAGTCCATTATTTTAAAATTTAGCCTTATACAGGTTCTTAGGACAGGACAGAAAGCAACTCTAGCCAGAATATCACAAGAACAAATGGTCACTACTCCAGTTGCTAACATTTACCTCTGAAACCTCTTGAACCTGGCTTTCACAGCCCTCATATTTCTTAGCTCCTCCAAGGATACCTCCATAAGTTCCATTTATAACATTTGACAGCTTTTCTAAGATAAAATTGTTCTGCATTACTAAACACACACACACACACACACACACACACACACACACACACAAACACACACACACACACAGAGGATTATACCTGTTATAGAAATTAAAGATGTCTATTCATTAAATTAAAAATTCAGCTACAGTGAAAATACATATCAAACTACCTCACTGAATAGACCTGAGCACATTAGGAAAGAAAGGAGTGTGTTTGTTTAAATAAGATATTCCTCATATTCTAGGAAATTTGAATAATTGGTCTCCAGTTAGACCTATTTGGGGTGGCTTAGGATGTGTGGACCTGCTGGAAAAACTATGTGGAAGATATGTGGAAGAGATCTACTGGGGATGGATAGAAAACCCAAATGCATTTTGAGTTGAGGTTCAGCATTCTGTTTATGATTCAAGATATGAGCTCTCAGTTATTGTTCCAGCCACCAGCTTCCTACTCTCTCATCAATAGACTCTAACCTTCTGGATCTGTAAGCCCCAAACAGTTTCTTCTGTAAGTCATCTTGGTCATATGTTATCACAGCAATAGAAAATAACTAACAAAAAGTTGGAACTGTTTTTTATAAGTTCAGTAAATCAGCCTTTTGAAACATCTACCATTCCCTTTACAAATACAAATACATTGGTATATAATTGTGTGTCATATACTATTTTTACTTTTCTATATATAAAGGTTTTATAGTCATTTGCCCACCCATTGCCATATGTGTAACATGGGTAATTTTTAATTAAGAGCATTGCTAATATGTTTTATTTCATCAGTCTTTTCAAATAACTGCTTGCTTGGTTGATTTTAATCTCTTATCAAATCATTTTATTAGGTTGATTTTTGCTCGTATATGACCTGATATTTACTTTCATTTAGTTCATTTGGATTGTATTTTTACTATTTTTCCTAACTTCTTGAAATAGATAAATAGATTATTTATATTTCAGTCTTTCTTGTTTCCAAGCATATTTAAATAAAGTAACATTTTTGTCTCTACACAGCTTTAACTATTTTGTAACTTTGACACTAAGATTTTACTATCATTTATTTGAAAACATTTTAAAGTTTCCATTGTAATGTTTGCTTTCTTGTGACTTTTTTGAAAAACTTTATTATTTTATATTTATTTTTTATTGATTATTTTATTTATTTACATTTCAAATGTCTCCTTTCCCAGTTTTCCCTCCACAAACCTTCTATTCCATCTCCCTTCCCCTTTGCCTCTATGAGTGTGCTCCCCCACACACTCACCCACTCCCACCTCTAGCATGCTCTAACATCTCCTTATGCTAGGTATCTAACCTTCACAGGACCAAGGGCCCCCCTCCCATTGATGCCAGATAAGGCAATCCTCTGCTATATATGTAGCTGGAGCTATGGGTACCTCCATGTGTACTCTTTGGTTGGTGGTTTAGTCCCTGGGAGCTCTGGGTGGTCCAGTTAGTTGATACTGTTGTTCTTTCTATGGGATTGCAATCCACTTTAGCTCCTTCAGACCTTCCCCTAACTCTTCCATTGGGGTCCCCAGGCTCAGTCCAATGGTTGGCTGTGACTATCTGCTTCTGTAGTGGTCAGGTGCTGACAGAGTCGCTCAGGGGACAGCTATACCAAGCTCCTGTCAGCAAGCGCTTCTTGGCATCAACAATAGTGTCAGGGTTTGGTGTTTGCAGATAGGATGTATACATAGGTGGGGCAGTCTCTGGATGGCCTTTCCTTCAGTCTCCAGTTTTTGTCCCTGCATTTCCGTTAGATAGGAACAATTCTGGGTTAAAATTTTTGAGATGGGTAGGTGGCTTTATATCTAAAGTACAGAATGTTTTCTGACTTTTGAAAATTTTTTCTCACTTAATTCTACTGTAGTAGGTATAATTTTGATTCTTTGAGGCACAACATTTTTGAAATTTGTTTCTTTTTATAATGTCATTGCTATTTGTGTTGCAGGAGTGCAGATTCAGCAGCTATTGGCAACAGTATTACATATACATCAGTGAACTATTATGTTCTTGTTTCTATTTGAAAAAAAAGAGCAAAGACATACAGACTGAGATTGGCACTTTATCAGCACATTTTACCATCACTATTAGCAATATTTCTCTGAGTTGTCTTTGACTGCAGTCACTAGCTTCTTTTCTGTAACTCTTAGACTCTTGGATGTCTTTGTATATTATAGATGTGTATTCTATAAGCATTATATGTTTTCTTGATTTAGAATTAAACAATTCTGCAAATCCTTCCCTTAAATTAGACATTTATTTCATTTATACTAAATGTTTCAGCTGGTATTCAGATTCATTTCGCTATAGTGTCATCTACACTCTGTTCATTCTATTTCATGCTAATATTTTACTCAGGGCTTTCCTCCTTTGGGAAAATTCAAAGTTTTTCTTTGTTTAATCAAACAAAGTATCCTTTATATCCCCAGCATTTTTGTGTCTCTGCCTCCCCTGCACGGGGCTACAGGTTTACACCAAGTTGCTCAGCTTTGTTACATGTGCTAGGGCTCTGGACTCAGGTTTCCACACTCCCATCACAAATTCAATATCTACTGGGCTATCCCCCAGCTTCTCATTTTTTTTTCTTTTACTAAGGAAGGTATATTCACAAGAAAACTCTGTGATTTCTCTCTCTTTTTTTCTTTCTGTGATGTGTTTATTTTTGATGCTTGTTTTTCCATTAAATACAGAATTGTTGATGGAAGTTATTTTGTTCTAGAATCTTGAAAATGCCGTAGTATTATTGCCTAGCTTTCATGCTTTCTGTTCTGAATTCAGAAACAGATATTACTGTTGCTTGCTTTGAAATGCTCTTTTTCCCTTGTTGTTTTATTTCTACTGCATTATCTGCGGTATTCAGAAGATTCTTTTTATATACCTAGGAGTGATTTTTAAATTTTAGTTATTTCTTTTCTTGTATGCATGTGTGCATCATATGTGTTCAGATATGCATACTGTGGCCAATGAGCAAAGGTCGGAGGATAACTTTATGGAGTCCTTTCTTTTCTTCTAACTTTGTGTAGGTTCTGAGGGTTGAACTCAGATTGCCAGACTTACACTATAAATGCCTCTAGTCATTGAGTCAACTTGTTCAATTGTCCAAGATGCTTTTGATTTTGTTTAATAATTTTGTTTTATAAAAATATCCTGAAATTCAAAACTTCTAGAATGTTAGGTAATATTTTTCATTAATTTTGGAAAATTCCAAGAGATTATTTTCTCAAATATAATTTCTCTTATTCTCAGTGGCACACCAATTATACATTAGGGTGATGATGATGATGTTTGTTGCACATGATATATTATATTATTTTCTTCTATATTTTTTATTTTGGGGTATCCTCCTTCTATGCATTTTCTAGTGACCTGTCTTTCTGATAATATCACTATCATCCTGATTATTTTTTAGTCTTTTGTTAAACATACTCAATTCGGTACATTCATTTTGTTTTTTTCTGTTCTTAAGCATCCATTTCATACTTTTAAAAAACAAATTTTGGGCACTTTTTTCCTGTGACAATCTGTTGCATATTATGTATTTCTCACTACATATTTAATGACTGAAACATTTGAAGTACCTGGAAGTCTGTGTGAATCTTCTTTCCCCCTTTTTGCCCCATTTGCTCATTAGTGACATGCATGATGGATTTGAACCAAATACTCTATGTCTGAGACAGTGTTGTTTTCCCTTGAGAGGATTTATTTGCATCTTCACAAGAGCTAGAGAGGGATAAGGTGGCCTTAATTTGAGGCGTAGTTTAGAGCCTCCATAGTCTGTGCAGGCAGGAACTCTAGTGACTTGCTCTAGTTGGCACTGGTTCCGGAAGTAGATCCGAGAGCTTATCTTTTAGCCAGAGCCTTTCCTGTTTGACTATCCAAGTTCAGATTCCCTCAGGTAACTAAGTTTCTAATAGTCAGCTTAGCTATTTGTTAACCAGAGGTCACATTTTGAATGCTCTTTGTCTCCTGACCTTTATCTCTTGTCAAATCTCTCAAATCCAAAGCCGAAATACGACCTTCACCCCATTTCTCTATAGATTACCATCTCTCAAGCCTTAGCTGGTGGTGTATCCCTGAAATACAGGGTGTAGCTTCTTGCCTGTGTAGCTGTGGCTTATTCTAGGGAGGAAGTTTTCTCCACCACCTGTTCATCTTTGCATAAATCATTGAAGCTGCCAAGAGCAACATCTAGTTCATATGGGTCTGTTGCCCTTTGCTCAAGACTGGAATTTGCAGTAATTTCTTGGTACCACTGAGCAGCTACTCTTGGTATCTTATTTAATTTTTATGTTTTATTGTCTTTGGGAAAGTAAATAAAACAATAAAATATATTTACACATATATAATATAGCTTCAAAAACAAATATCAGAATACAGTATGTGATAAAAATTTGTGCATATGAATTTAAGGAATATTTCAAATATCTGTCCTGATAACGAAGCATGCTAATTATTAGAATATTTTGAGAAAATAAGGGAGGTATTTAAAATTATGATCACCCAGGAAATGTGGAAAAGGTAAAATAGTTTTATTTGGTACTTTAAGTAGATGCTGTACACGAGAGAAATGATGTCCCTTGATCTGTTGGTGTCTTCCCCAAGTAAATAAAAGAAAATAATCAAGCTGATTCCTGATCTATCTATAATCCCAGGACCTAGAAGGTTGACGGAAGCTGATTATGTGTTTGAGGTTAGGTTGAGTATGAGGGCATACACAATGAGTATGAGGGCAGTCCAGGTTACAAAGTAACATCCTATCTCAGAAACATTAACAATAACATTCCTGAAAATTCTGTACTGTGAAGGCTATGGTTAGTGTTAGAGGTCCCCATGGGAGGTTTGAGCATGAAAGAGACAGGGATTTTTGCTTTCCATCATTTTAGTCACTGTTAAAGGATGGAAAATTAAATAAACATTTAGAACAGCGATAATGCCAAGTACAAAAGTAAATAAGCATTAGGACCTTATTGGGACTGACAGAGAGCGTCTTCATTTGCACATTCTATGTGTACAATCTAGAACAGGTGCTATTGGAGCTGAGGATTTAGAAACAGGAAGTTCTAACCCTCAAAAAGTCTGAGTACATTTATCTCCAGCAAAAAGAAATAGTAAGATGGCCGGTATTCTCCAAGCACAGAGATCAGAGGAGAAGGTGATGTCAGGTGATGTTGGGGAAATAGCTCTGTCTGCTTAGCCACTGCAAGGAGCAATCAGTCACCAGGAGGACTTAAGATTTATCGCTGAGAATAATGAGCCACCTACCATTGAGATTTGAGCAGAAAGTAACCTGGTTTCCTTTATTTTGTTAGCATCACTGTGGGAAGGGAATGGCCACCTGAAAGGCAGTTAGATCATGCTGTTTACCGGCAATAAGCCGTCTTCAGGGAGGGGGCAGTGGCAGGGCAGAAGAGTGTTGGTCTGGAATTTATGATGGAGGCTGACATGACTAGATTTAATGGTAGAAGAATCCAGGAGGGAGGCGAGAATGAAGACCGTGGGTGTTCTGGCCTGAGGAGTGCATCTTCCTATGATAATGTTACAGACAAGAAAGCAAGTTGTATTAGATATTGGTGGTAATTACTATTCATGATTAACTTGTTAAATTTGAAACATACATTCATTCAGTATAGATGTGGAAATAGGAGAGAACTGGATTGAGGAGCCTCAATTCAGAAGTGGAGGTGCAAGCTTGGAGATCATGGGGCCAGGGATGCTTTTAACAAATTTTTGTTCTCTACTGTCAGCTAGAAGGGATGTTGAGAGTTAAAAGGAGAGCCAGACTAAACCCTGGGCATTCCAGAGTTATAGGTGACTAGGTCAAGAGGGAACTGAGGGTTGAGAAAGATGAGCCAACTGCCTGGGTACCAGAAATACCAGAGTGTAGGGGGAAAAGTGCATAGCAACCCCACACTATCTAGATTTCAATTAGTAACATATCTAAGTTCTTTTAGTTCTGGATTTGATTCTTTTGGAGAATCTTTAATAAATGTCAAGTGACTACAAACAGGGCGATGTAATTTGGAACCTTTTACAACACAGTACAATCTACCAGCAACTAGTTTAATTATTTGAGTACACAAATGTTTACACTGTGATTTTTCAATTAAGGCAATAGCAAATGAAGTTATTCAGAATAAAATAGAGGTGATAATATCTGTGCTTATTAGCCAGCTTGTATCTAAATATTCAAAGGAATATAGTACTTTGTCAAAATATCTCACTAATATTTGTTTTTACAAATATTTTAATGCAGTTTTCCTGCCAAGTTGACTGCGGGAAGCTGATTTTAGATTAATCTCAAATTAATGGAAACAATTAACATGAATTAAGGAAATTTGGTAAAAGTCAGGAAATCAGTGCAAACCTTACAGAGTAGATGCTTCTTAGCAGTGAGTCATCATTACTCTGATACAAGAAGTCAGATTCAGGGGCTAGAGATAGTTTGGGAGGTGAGGTGCTTGGTTTGAGTTATAAGTTCTATCCTGACTGCACATAGGAGGCTTCTGTCTGTAATCTATACACAGAGGAGGTAGAAACATGGAGATTTTGAAGCTTTCAGCAAACAGCAGTTTCAATGAGAGACCCTGTCTTAAAAACAAGATGAAGAGAGACTAGGAACAACACCAGATGTGGATCTCTGGTCTCAGCATGCATGCACACAAATGTATATATATACTCGCACATACTTTTACACATACAACAGATATACACACATGTACATGGTATATACACACACAGACATGCACGCCGATACAGATAAACAAACACATACACACATGCACATGAGCACACAGACAGACAGACATCACACATAGATACACTCAGACACACAGAGATACACATACATACAACAGATATGCACACAGACATACATATTCACAGACACACACACATAGATACCACATATACACATATGCACACATAAACAAACATATACATACACAAACACACATGCATATTCACAGACACACATACACACACACACACACACACACACACACACACACACACACACACACACACAAGTCAGGATCAACATAGAGGCCAGTAGGAATACTCCTCAGAACACAGGTAAATTATTTATGCAACTATCTGTGTTCCTAGCATTTACTCATTCCAGGCTAAAGTCTTTCACTAATGTAAGTTTTTTTTTAAAGTAAAATATTAAAGTTAAATTTCAAATTTTATATTATGGTCATCTTCATTGATACTCCTTTCAAGAAACTCAAATGACAAATATTTATATCTATCAATATGAAAATTAGTATATTAACTTAGAGATTCTGGAAGAAGCACTTATAAAGCAAAATACAGAAATTAAGATATGGGATATGAAAATAATTATTATTTCCCCAATACTTTTAGATTCTGCTTAAGAAAATTAGAATAGTGATAATATATTTCAGTTCTTAAAACAATTAATAAGTTAGATTTTACATTTCAAAAAGATTACATCTTGATATTATTATTAGTGTATATCTGACAGGTATATCAGAGTTCAAGCTATCTTGCTACCATTTTGCATATGTGTCTATACACATATGAACATTTGTTGAGACAGAACATGAGCTATGAAGCAATTTGTCCTCCACGTGTCTTTATGATAGAAAATACTACATGATACATACTACTTTTTCTAAGTTGTGATAAAATACCCTGACAAAAAAGCAACTTAAGAGAGAAAGGGTTTATGTGGTTTACATCTTAGACTGTAAAAGACATAGCCAAAAGTATATAGATGAATGAATGCATACAGGCCTGTTTGCTTGTTTTCTTTACTTTTATACAGTCAAGGACTTCAGACTAGCAAATGGTGCCCCTCACTGTGAGATGGGTCCTCTCTTATCTATTAATACTAGTAATCACAACAGTCCCCAACAGCTATGCCCATAGACCAACTGCATGTACACCGTTGCTCATTACAACTCTCTTCCTGATTCTAGGTCACATTGACAACTGAAGCTAAAGCTAAACACTAAACATACTGCACCACAAAAACTTTTCTAATAAGGAAGACTCCTGGAGCTTGGGAAGACAGAGTGACAAAGCTCCTATTTATTACATGACTGTTGATAGGTCACATTCTGAAGATTATTTCACCAAGATAACTGCATGAATAAAATTAAAAGCATTTTTAAATTGTATTTTAAAAAGAAATCAGGGTTTGAAGAATATAAGGATAAATTGGCAAAGCATGAGGTTTCTGAGTAGTGAACATTATCTTGATACTAAAATGTTGTATACAAATATGTTCTTGCACAGAATGGCCCCTGGTAAAACCTATGGATGTAAGATAATGATGATGGTCACAATGTATTACTTTCAAGGGATGTTGATAATGTAGCAGATTCTCTAATTACAAGGTCAAACATATTTGAAAAAATATTCTTACTGTCTCTTCAGTTTTGATGTGAACTTAACAATCTGCCCTTATTTATTTGGTCAATTAGCTCATTACAAAGACAGGAAAATGGTCCATGTATCTCAATAATTTTTTTTCTTTGAGGTTACTATTTTCAATTTAGAAAACATTTAATATTTTGAGTGATCTTTTCACTTACAGTTGGCTTCTCAGAGTGAGCTGTTGTGGTTCTCTTTGTAAACTACTGAGGTCAACAACAAAGGAGATGATAAATTATTTATAGCATAAACTTGGTAATCATGACCACTGTATCTGTAAGTTCAGTGACATTTAAGACATTGATGTTGCTGTTGGAACCATAACACCATCTGTCAAGGGAACCCACTGCATCTTACAAAACTTGAACATAAAACTCATTAAATGAAAAACCTCCATTTCACCTCAGACTCTGTCAAGTAATATTTTCCATCCATTAGAATGGATGTGATTGCCATAGGTACCATGTACAGGTCATCCTAGCTAGAAAAGGCTACTTACTGTATGTTTACATCTCACACCCCCACTTTGCTGATGGATTGTTGGGTTATGGTCATGTTTTTTCATAATGTCATTTAGTATGATTATCTGTTCAAGTCCCAGTTTTCTTCCCTTTCTTTCTGCTTTATGTATATTAATGTATTTATTCATTTGCTTTGTGTTTGTGCACCTGCAGGTAGACTTGCTAGTACAAAGGATACCCAACTTTTAAAAAGGTTCTTTGTTTAAGGTACATACTATTTCCACAGTGGCTAAACCATTTGACTTTTCTACCACCAGGACACTGGAGTCGCAGCTCCTCACATACTTCCTGTTTTCTCTTCTCTTCTTACACTTTTCCAAATTGGTTTAAGAAGATAATGGTTCACATTTCCAACCAGAGTTCTCTAATATTTCACGAGGTCATTTTTGACAAATCCTGAGAGATACATAATAATTTTTAAACTACCAGCTGTTGAAAAGAATAGCAATGAAAGTCCTGAATCATGATAGATACAACCTTGCGCTAAAGGAAATTAAATCCTGCTCAATTTTGTTCAGTCTGCTGAAATATGTCATCAGTTAAAGGCTCATGATAAGTCAAAAAGAGTCAGGTAGTAAATGAGCTATTTTATTATTTGCATAAATTATAGTTTTATCATACAAATATAACGTGTGCATGTGCTCATGTCTAGAATTACAAGAGGGGTTTGTGTCGTTAAGGAGTTGCTGCAGGCACTACTTGAAAATCTGTTTTGTCTTGGACGGTGGACAAAATGTTTTACATGAATTCATGAATCATCATTTGGACTTTTTTCAACTTTCGAAGGAAGATAATATTACAAATGAGAACATTTGCATTACAGAGATTAAGCATCTTGCTGAACATTTAACAATTGGGAAGCAATGGAACCTGAGCCCAGCTTAGTGTTAACTTCATACTGGTTTCACAGCTTGCCCTCCAGACTCAAAACAGATATTTTTCAATTTCATATGCAAACCTCAAAATTTAAGAGCTTCAATATTTTCTCTGTTGTTCACAGAACCTTACCGACTGTTTTTCATAACTACACTAAAAATTGAATTAATGTAAAATAATATTAAAATTCTATGTCTAGGTGAAACTTTGGATTTATCAAAAGCATTATTGTCCTATAACATACATTTATAAATAGAACATCACTTCCTTTATTGACTGCTTAAATGTCTGTCTGTGTTGATGTCTCTCTGAGAATAATTTGGATGAGGTTACTGCATTAGTGTGTTCATTGGTCAGTGTAATCACATATAAGAAGCCATATAGTCTTGGGAACTTGATAAGACAGCTCAGAGAAACTAATTGCAACAAAATGAACACCAGATAGATAGAACTGAACTATTATTATCGATCCGATTAGTCAAGATGATTTACAGAAAATTAAATCCCCCTTTCTTCACTTTGAACGTGATTTGTTGATTTTGCTGAGAAAGAACATTTAACTTCTCTGCAATAATCACACTGAAGACTTGAATGTTTCCATGGCAACATGGCATTTAATGGTCTTACTGTTTCAATACATTATGTGAAATTCTACACTCAATATTTTACAATGGAATTTCTGAAAATGTAGTAAACGAGATAAATGAAGTTAACACAGTATCCTGAAAGAAACTGATTTATCATAAACTTATTAAAATTATATACCAAACATCTGGGGTTTATAAATACACCAGTATCAAAATATCCCTAAAAACCCAATAAGAACTTTAAGATAGTGATATTTTATATATGAAAGGAAACAACCACTAGATGATTAGGTTAAGAGATAGTAAAAATGGTCTGAACTAGAGGACGACCAGGGGGAGGGTCAGGCCCATTGACGCTCTTGCTCCCTCCATGGGGCTGCCAATTCCCTCCGCTCCTTCAGACTTTTCTCCAACCCCTCCATCTGGTACCTCACTCTCAGTCCAGCGGTTATTGTT
>CM052717.1:44144863-44381609 GCA_028551405.1 Uromys caudimaculatus | reverse complement strand
AGGGGCACCAGTAAAAGGGAATGTCAAGGTGGGAATATGGGAATGGGTGGGCGGGTAGGTGGGAGGAGGAATTCCCTCACAGAGGCAGGGAGGGGGAGGGGACACGGGGTTTCTAAAGAAAAGGGGAATCATCGGAAATGTAAATAAAATATCAAAAAATAAATAAATAAATAAATAAATAAATAAATAAATAAATAAAAAAAGAGATAGTAAAAATTATACCAACCTCTAAATATGAAAACATATAAGTGTATTTGACAATTCTTTTTCATGTTTCACTTATTTTTTCAGTATCTGTTGGAATCTGGGAACTTGATATAATACTGTTGCTTAACTGTTGTAGAACAGGTCAGATTTGTGATTTACCTGAAATGTAAGGACAATGTAACTGAAGTTGAATTAATTCAACTTCAGGCAACTCTGCTTTTCTATGGTGTCTGCTCCTACCATGGGTGGGGATCATCACCATGAACTTTCTAAATAAATATGCCTGTCCATAACTAAACACATGTAAAATCCATTGTACCATAGCACTTAAAACATATTGTCTTTATTCTCCATTCAGTATCATAAGTTTTTGAAACATTCAGCAAAAATTAACTGCAACTATAATGACTGTTGGTGCATTAATTAAAATTACAGATGGAAGTCCAGATGTAGACAAACTGATCCCCAATTAATAAGTACTTAACCACAATTCTAATTTCTTTCTCAGTTAAAAGTTTTAAAAAATACTCAATGAGGATCATTTTCCAACTTGATATAAAACTTCCCTTTGAAGATTATGTAAAAATATAACTTTAATCCCATATATCAATTAGGAGATAAATAAAGCAGTCTCTGATTGTAACAATTTTCAATGAGGATTAGTATAGGTAACCCTTCTCTCGGCATGTCAAATATGTCCCAAAGTCTATTCTTCAGAGCTGCATATTGGAATTATTGTTGTTATTTTTGTTGTTGAGATGGAAAAGAGATTCTCAATGAATAGAAAGTTTAAAAACTTTGCCTATTTGACAAAACCTATCTAATACATAATGCATCGATTTCCCAATGAGCAGCTTCATGTTAAATGTCTCACCCCATACCCCAACGTTTGTTTCAGCTTTATTCCTCAGTACTCTTCACAAAGTCCATCCTTAGTCGCATCACTTTAGGGCCTCAGACTCTGTACATAACCACTAAGCATCATTTCTTCCTCCTGCTTCTCATACAAATCCTTAAAAAACTACTATATAATACATCATGGATGCATCTGACACTCTCTGCATCACCCCTTCCTAATCTAAACCACTATCCCCCTCTCATGAAGGCAGGTAGAAGAACCTCAGGTCTAACTCATTCCCTTATCCCTGTCTGCTGCCAGCTTGCCCTTCAGTAGTCAGAATAGCCAATTAACATAGAATTGGATTCTGTTATCCTCTGTTCAATGCCCCCTTGTAGCACCTCAGTCTGTGTAGACCCAAATTCCCACACTCACTCACTTCTTGTGTGTCCCTATAACCTGTTCCTGATGGTTTCCAGCATCATCTCTGACTACTTACTCTTTTTTTCTTTTTTATTGTAATCACACTGGATTTCTTTGGATAAAATACATTTATTCCTACATCAAGCTTTCCATTCCTGCTGTGACCTTGTCATCAAATGCTATTCACTAAGATATAACATAGTTCCTGTCCCTTGTGTCATTAAGGTCTTTATTTTAATGTCATCTTCTTAGAAAAATCTTTGGTGACTATTTTGTAGAAAACTCTACCTAAAACTTGCTTACTTGTCTTGTTTGTCACTAAGGTAGCATGTTGGCAAGTGCTTAGCAACTGGCTCTCCAGGGGATTGCAAAGCCTTGAGTTAAACTGTTAGCCATTCTCCATGAGGAAAGCATTCCTACAGTGGCTGATTGCACATTACTTCAGGAAATGTCATTGGCAACAGTGTTGATGAGAGGTGCCCACATTGGCTTCTGAAAATCATGTGAATTGATTCTACCACAGCTCTGGCATGCTGCTTGTTTTCCCGGAACATAACTCCACTGAGAGAAGGATTTTGAATTTGCCTCTGTATTTCAACTCCTACATTACAGGCTGCCACAGTAAATGATGTGTTACTCAATAATTGCAAAACAAATGGATTAGTGGGCTAATTAAAACACCATTCTGTGGGTCTTTAATATACATATGCTCATTCTATAATTAGTACCTTGGAAAGCAAAAATGAGCCTAGTAATCTCCAAGTGGATTTTATTTCAAATAGAATTGTCCTTTCTACCCCGCTTATTTTGGGAGTCACCCTAATCCTTATTTTAATATTCTCTTGTTTACCAAGAATAAGAGCATCCCCAGGTACCCTGTTCATATTTAAGTAATTCCATTTATGTTCAGCAGGGAAAGCCTGATCTGAAGTTATCTCACTTATATTTATGTACCTTAGGTACATAATACATTACTAAAATGTCCATATCAATCACATGTGCAATTGAAATTATGACCTCTTCCCCCTCTTATCTTTAAACGTCAGAGTTTCCTATCCAGATGTTAAAAGGATTATTTTGAAGAATCCTAGAGAATTTTGATAGTCATGTGGCTTCTCTTTTTTCAGTGTGATATTGGCAATGTCAGATGCTTAATGGGGAAGGATAGAGGCGGCGTTTACTCCATACAACATGCATGTAAAATGAGTTCAAATGACTACCCATGTTTACAGCATAAACTCAATACCCATCCTACAGTGACTGCTGGCATAGAGGCAGGTCTCCTGGATGATAATTCTCTACTCTTCATCCTTCTTATAGATCGTCACTGATAGTTGTGGTAACTTCTTAGCTGTTTGCTGTGTGGTCTCATTTTAGAGTCTTGGCTTCATGTCACAAGACACACAGCAAGACTTGCTGTTTTGTATTTCCATTTGTGCTTTTCTTCTGTGTATGTATTTATCTGCTCTACTGTCTGCTTTGCTGGGCAGACAGAGGTCTTAGCATCTGGTATGATCCAGGCCACTCAGGAAGCTCCTGGATTATGATTCCTGCCTGAATCTTCACATCTGGAACAAAACTTGATTCCATGCCAAGGGAAACACTGTCCCAGAGATGTGTTGTTTTTATAAAAATTTACTTCTCATCATTTGACCCAATTTTGGGGATGGGGTAGCTAATGATTTCAGAACCAGAATTCACAGATAATAGTCTGTAATTCTTTAGAAGGAATTGAGTATAGAATTTTTCTAGAGATGCTTTTTCAAACAAGTTAACCATGTTAGGAATGGTTGAAGGCTCACAAGAAGACACTTGGAACCACAATTTTTTAAGTGATAAGATTGCAATTGTGAGTTACCATGCCTAGAAATTAAATATCCCCCTTTTTTTCTAAAGGGAAAGATTCAGAAAGTTGGAGGAGAGAGAAGCATAATGAAAATCTGTAGATATTTCAAAGAAGATAAAGGTAGAGAAAAGTAATATAAAATTTCCCAAAAGGTCACTGGTTCTGGTGTTGTTACTTTAGGGTGGTGGGATTGTGATTTAGAAGCTGCAGATAAATAAATAGGGAAAATATTTACCAAGTCCATAAAGAAAGACATGACAGTAGAGAAACAGACAAATATGAAAAAGGCTGGTGCTGTTTCATTTGTAGTAGGTAAATTGGGTAAGTATCGAGTGACTGACCTGTGGGAAGCAATCATGAACCAAAATCAAAGTTTCCAACCATTTTGATTTTTTTTATTCTGCACTGGTAAAACTCCATTTCTAGCTCTTCTCATCACTACAAATCTTCCCTATTGTTCCCCAAATGCTTTGAACTACAGTGACTCATTCATTTCTATAATGTCACTATTGGAGAACATGTTGGTTGTCCTTACCCTGCTCACTGTAAAAGTGGTGAAAAACAATGCAAGGCTGGGTATTTCTCTAGGGTGAATAATTTTCAGGAGGCAGGTTTTAAAATGTCACAGTTTTGATTGTCTGTGATTCACACCAATATTGCGCTCTGTGATGGCTCTGCTGTGAGGACTGGCATGCTCTGTATAGAACTCAGCCACCTGCTCTTTTTACCAGTAGCTGATGTGAAAACCATGCTGGGCCAACGACTTCCTCACAGGAGGCAGGTCAATCTTTTGAAACCATAGATTGCCTCAAATGAGAAAGAAGCCTTGTGAAGAGAGAGGAGATGTCAAGTGCAGTGCTAAACACAAGAAAAATGCTTGCCTGGGTTTCCCCTGCAGCTAACATTGTTAAAAACGACAGCAACTTAATGAAGCATGGGTGACTGGATGTGTTAATAAGCAGAGGGAGGGCTGTGCTGATTCCAATTTGGAGTCTACTTCCTCTTGCTATAGTCTTAGTAAGTCTGGGCTAAAATACTGAGACCTTATGGCTAACAGTGCCATTGGAGTTGATAATTGTTAAAATACCTTCTTGGTCTCTGAATGGAGTATAGTCACAGAAAGTGCCTAGCAATTTTTCAAGGTAATTAAGAAAATGTATTAAACATTTGCACTTTAGGAACAAGCACTAAATTACTGCCAGTGGTAATACTGTTGTGTAAAAGAGAAGCATTTGTTTATTAAAATGAGATATATTAGTAAGCCTTTTATTCTAGCCATGAAAAGAATCCAAATATACACAAAAGCGTAGAGAATAGCATGAGTGTGGATGGACCCAATGCCCACCCATTTATAAGAATTAACTCATGGCTTCCTTCATGTCAATTTTTTATTTTTATTTTTATGTGTGTGTGTGTGTGTGTGCACACGTGTGTATGTGTGTGTGTGTGTGTGTGTGTGTGTGCGCGCGCGTGTGTGTGTTTAGGATGTATATGTGGAGGACAGAAGTGACCACATGGGTGTCTTCCTCTGACTGCTTTCCATATTTTCTTGAGGTAGGTCTTTTCAGGGAACTTCAAGTTCATTGTGTCAGCTCAACTGACTAGCCAGGGAGTCACTTTCACTTGACGTCATGCCTGGCTTTTATGAGGGAGCTAGGGATTTGAACTTCAACCCACACACTTGCATAGCAAGCCCACTGATCTGGTAAGCCATCTTGACAGCACCCCTGTCCATGTTGTTTCTAAACAAACCACAACCTACACTGACTGAGGCCCAAGATTATTTGGAAGCAACCTCTGGTACATCTCTTTCTAGGTGATTGTGTCCCTTGTTAAATAAAGTGATCATCATACCTTAAAGATTCCTACTTGATTAATATTGACACATATCTTCCTATCATTGTTACTATTAAGACTCATCGTGCTTGCCTACTGTTCCTTTTTGAATGGCTGACTAGTTTCATCACAATGCATATGAGGACACACGTTGCATTTATTTGGCTAAATCTTTCAACTCTCTCTTGATCTACAAACTATTTTTTATCTTACTTGAAATTCCTTTATTTAATTGAGGATTCTAGTGATTTGTCTATTGGAGGTCCTAGCATCTCCCCATTGCTAGCTGTCTCCTGTAGTTTGTACATCCCTGTAGGTCCTGATAATGGCTCAGCTTAGATTTCCTCTAATTGAGTTCCCTGTTTTGGCATGACTATTTTATGGTTAGAAAGCCATGATTCTAACATATTGTAAGAGTGCCTAGGTGTCTCCACTTAGGAGATATCAATGGCCATCGATGGGCAAAGGTAACCATAGAGCCCTTGATTAAAGTAGGTTCTCTTTCACAATAAAGAGCAGCAAGCCATGTACTGCGGTGACACATCCATGGAGCCTCTTGTCATCTCAAGGCATATCTCTTTACTGGGGTACTTCAATTTTGGTGTATTCTTGGTTATTCTGCTTTTAACGTCTTAGAAGTTAACTTTGTGTTAAGCTTGTCTTTCTCTGGGAGAATCTATCTAGTATTTCTAGTGAAATAAATAGAACTGCATATCATTGTATGTTGATTATATATTAATATTATATATTAATCGAGAGAACAGAAAAGTAACTCATTTCTTTGAGCCAGAGGGTAAAGATTTTCCTTTTTGTAGAATAAGGCAAAAAAATAAAAAAAGTCTTTCCAGACTGTTGAAAAGTTAGCCATTGTTTTAAACCCTTGATAAAAAAAATCCAATTTCAACAAATAATTGCAAATCTTCTCTTTATAGGATTTTCATTAGTCATCCAGTCAGATTATTGTTTCTTAAGAAAAACCTTAGGTATTGGAACCACTCATTCTCAAACATATTAATTCCATGAGTGGAATGTGAGCATTTCAGAAGTCTGTTTTAACTGGGAGCAGAGTGTTCCTGTTCCTCCTGTGACCTGGCAGAGCATCTTACCCAGAGACAGAGTGGCTCATCAGCTTACCTGTGCCTTCCAGCAATCCATGCTCAGCAAAGCTAATGTACTTGCGGGAGGGAGTGGGGTGGGATAGTGGCCTAACTCACTATAACTGAGTAACAGTTACAAGTCATTGTAGTACATGGAATATTTGAAGTGAATCTGCTTAAAGACTGAATGTATGGGCCAGTGTGTTCCTCTGAATGCCCCTGTTATATCATTAAGGATTTCCTGGATGAAATAAGTGGATAAAGAGGTATAGAACTCACCTAGAATATAATGGCTGTGGATGTTTTTAGGTTAATTTTTTGTTTTTAAGTTTAAAACCTCGTTTAAAAACTTTTAAACTTGGTATCTGCCTTAAATTTTAATTTAGCCATTCCATTATCAGCACACTCATATTAGCATCTTTTTTAGAGAAATGTGGTATAATCTTTCTTAGATAACTCAGACATGTGTATAGAATAAGAAGCTGGTTATATGTGCCATAGGTGGGAGAAAATTATTATGAGCATCTTCCTTGCATAAAGATGCGCAATGAGTTTCATCCCCTCCGTCACTCACTCTGCTCCAGCTTCTGTCAGTGCTTTGTGGATGAGGCTCTGGACTGTCACAACAGCCAGAGCCAGACTGAGTTCACTGGGCTGTAACCTCTGCTTTCCTTCAGCAGTATTTATGAATCTTCCAGAAAACGACCAAGCTCTCCCCATTCACTTCTCTTTGCTTCTTTGCTGTTATTGGAATTGTTTTGTTTTTTGATTCTTAAGGTTTCTTTAGTGGTTGTAGGTGAAAACAACTAATAGTCACATGAACTGTGTCCATCAACTCAACCAATGAAACATAGATATTGCTATGAACATTCTGAATTCTTCCCTAAGCTTGAACATTCATATTTTGGATTCATAATCTTTTCTGGTTTGGACATTAGATCACTCTCATCACTTTAAAATAAAATGAGCAAACGATACAGTTTGGATCATGGACCATTTTAAAGCAGAGAATACAAATGGACTTTCAAAATACAGTTTTTGTGATGTTGAGATAATGTTACAGCTGTGAGTAGTGTTAAAATTTAGAGCACGGATAAAAGCAGATATTAGACTACTGCAGGGATTCCTGCTAGCAGCTACTGGCTACAGTTCCCAAGTGGACAGCCGTGCAGGGAAGAAGGTGGTGCACAAAGTAGGACAGAAAGTAGATGACCACCTGCTAGCCTAATAAGCAACAAGGGAAGATGACTCAGAAGAAAGGGAGTTTTCTCAGAGGACACTGATACTTAGAACCACTGATCTTCATCGATTTGTTTGCCCTTTGTGAAAAGTTTAAAGAGAAGGCCTTGTTTCTTTTGTAAGGAATCATATTCACCCCGTTTCTTTTTAGACAAAAAATATAACACACTTATACATTTTCTTGTGTGTGTGCATGCACGTGTGTGTTCATGTGTATACGCTTGTGTGTGCAATTGTGTATGCATGAGTGCATGCATGTGCATGAGTGCATATGTGTGTGCATGTGTGTATATTTGTGCACACACGTGTGTGTACTTGTATGTGTGCATGAGTGTGTGTGTATGCATGTGTGCGTGCACGTGTGTGTGTTGTGTGGTGTGTGTGTGTGTGTGTGTGTGTGTGTGTGTGTGTGTGTGTGTGTGTGTGTGTTGGGGTATGGGTTTGTGTATGTGAAGACCAGAAGAGGGTGTCACAGCTCTTCTTACAGCATTTGCTTTATACTTGGGTTGTTTTGTGAGCACTAGGATGAGAACACGGGTCCTGATTACACAGCAGCCACTCTTAACTGTCAAGCCATCTTTACATTCCTTGGCCTGCTTCTTCTAACTGTATACCAGTGACACTGAAAATCTCTAAAATGTCCAAAACACAATACTTTTTTGGTAGCATCCTTCTAAAGATTGAGGTACTTCGAGAAAGGAAAATCCTAAATGTTCTAGAAACCAATATTAGAGCCCTCAGCAACACTTATATTAAAGTTGGTCTTGAATACCACCTAGACATGACAGGTTGTGAGAGCTTAGATAACCCACACTGCAGCAGGACCTAAAGTGCCCCAAACTCCCAGGTTGCTTACTTGAGGCAGTGTTATACAATATCACATTATTTTAGCCATGGCATGGAAAAGTATCTTTCTGTGATACCTATTGTATGTTATAATCATCCTTGAACTGAAAGATCCTTCAGAAGAACCCCTTTCTCCAATTACATGTTAAATAAATACTTCATTTTCTATATCCC
Source organism: Uromys caudimaculatus (assembly GCA_028551405.1). Classification (NCBI taxonomy): domain Eukaryota; kingdom Metazoa; phylum Chordata; class Mammalia; order Rodentia; family Muridae; genus Uromys; species Uromys caudimaculatus. Next base: position 44,373,103 of record CM052717.1, on the reverse strand, counting down.
AATTAGACCAATTACTAGAGATGAAACATCTAATTCAACACTGCAACAAATGAGGTGATTGCATGATTGATACATACGTGAATGAGCACTAAGCAGAGAAGGAACGAGAAAACTCCCTTTGTTCTAGTACATTTTCAGCTATTTGTTGTTATTTTAAAGTTGATTTTGAACTTGTTTACACACACTAAGTTTTTAAAAAATACCTTATCACCAAAAAAATAAAAGTGAAACAAAAACAAGAACAATAGCCAACCAACAAATAAAAAACATTTGCATGTCCTATTAGTATATGATCATGGAAGTCTGATGGTCTTAGTAGGTCTTATAGTGAGAGGCTTGCTTTCCTTGCTGTAGTGTTACACTGTAACAGACTGTGACTGTATACATCAGGAATAAGGTATTAATGCTACTGATTTTAAAGAGTCTAAATATGTAAAGCACAAGAGATGGTTAATAAAAACAGCATAGACAACATTGAAGAGCTATTCTGTTTGAGGCATTGAAAATGTGGAGTACTTAGAAAATCTCTTTAAAATTTCACATTCACTCTCTGAAGCCTTCAAAGAATGCTTCTATTCATTGTGTTTTTCAATAATGCTATTTACAACACTTTAAGAAGTTTATTCATAATAGTACAAATTTAATTAATGTTGCACGGGATATAGAAGAATCCATAGAAAACAACTGAAAGAAGGATATTGTTTTGAAATGGCACTCTTTTGATATTGTAAAACGCAGTGACTGCTTTTCCATGGTCTTTAATTCTAGCTGTTATATTGAATTGTAGAATGAGGCTCTGAGATACTTTGTTTAAAAAGTTTTCATCTATTCTTTCAGAGCCAACACAGATACTCTTGAATCATAAATCTATATCATATTCCCAAGAGAAGTTGGCTGTTCCTCTATCTGCTTGCTGGGCTGTTTGCTAAACAAACTTCTTTATCTATAACCCCAGTGTGTCCTTATTTTTCTTATGGACTCATTGTGTTCTCTAACATGTTTTGTTATCTTTTATTTTTGTATATCTTAAAAAAAAATCTCCGTACATTTTTATTTCCTGTAAGGAAAGATACCAACTCAAATATACATGCAGCAGGTACTCTATGCTAAAGAGTAGCCAGCCTGTTGAGGTCATTATCTCACAATCTCTTCCTTCAGTTGTTGGAAAATACTAGGAGGAGGAATGTTAATGGGTTTAGGTTTCTTAGGCCAAGAAGGCTGAATAAGATAAGCAGGATAGAAATGGATGCCTTGCTTCCAATCAAGTCATGTAGACCCTTGTGTTGACTAGGGTTTAGGTTCTTGTAAACAGAAATAGCTAGAACGAAACTAAAAGAAGAACCATAGATGCTACAGCGATTTTGATTATTCAGCTACATATAATAAATGCTGAATACATACTATCTCAAAATATTGTAGTAAGAACTACACCATTTTTAAAAATGTAAAAGCTGGAAACCAGTCCTCTGGGTACTCACAATATAAGTGTTCTCTTTTCTTCTTGTTTTAAGGCCTACCAGGGTTGCTTTGGGAATATACACAACTATGAGGAGACTATTTCATAACTGAGTGGTACAGTCCAGTTTCCTTTTACTTTCCTCATGAGGAATCAGTTGATACGTTCTTCAACAAATTTCCTCATAAGGAATTCATGTGACAGATTGTTGACTAGGATCTACTTAATGGAAATAATTCCGTAAGGGCAATGCCTAAAATTTTAGAAACAACAAATACTGTGGATAATGGGGTATGATCCGCCCGATTCATAGGAAGCCAGTGTAAGTATAGTCCCTACACTCAAGTTGAGGGAGAAGAATCACAACTTCTAGGCAAGCCACGGAAAGTTAGAACAAATGAAACTAAGGCTAGAGACTCAGCCCCATGGTAGTGTGTTCTTCTAGTATGTGAGAGGCTCTGCATCTAAGTTGTGCAGCCAAAAAATAGTAATAACAATAACTTTGTTGGTAAGAAGGATATATGTGTTAATACTCATAACAACAGGATACAGGGATGAAGAAACAGTCCTAGTGTTCCACCTCTTCTTAATTCCCGATTCTTAACATAAATGGTCACTGCTTCCACTGCCTTCTGTTTGCTGAGTTTACTCTCTCAAATTATAACGGTGACGTCTCTTCTTTCCTTCCCTGACTTTACGGGTTTACTTCTTGTAAAGAGAAAGCACAGAAATGCCTATTTAATGTGTTGTCATTTCAATCACTTGTCTATATAACATTGGAATTTAAACTTTGTATTTTCTATTTGGGGATGCAGAGGACCCCACATTTATTAGATATCTACTGTAGAGTGCTTTTCCGGGTATTCTGTCTACAATATTCCATTTAATTGAGTGGCATCTTGGAGGATGTACTTATTCTTGATCTTAATTAATAGAAAATGAAGCTACAGCTAGGAAAAAATAATCTTCCTAGGTTTGCACTAATATTGGACCAATGATTTGAGCACAGGAATGTCCCCCTGAAGTACTATGCTGTTTTAGATGTTGTACATGAAGTCTCTATTTTTTAGGATGAAGAAGATTTAAATAAGGATGTTTTGGTTTTAGCACTTTTTTTTTTCTTGATTCTGGAGTAAGAAAATTGGTGTGTAGTGTTTTGCATGCTGATGCCATAAGAGACCTTTAATAACTGGGCAAAACAATGCTACTGAGTTGTTGGAGGACTCAAGTCTACTCTTAACCCATTGCTTTCAGTCATAGTTGTCACAATGAAACAGCTTGTCTCAGAAAAAAAGGAATGTGCAATCCTAAAATAATTTTTCTAGAACACAATTGAGTTACAAACAAATTCCGAGATGAGCTTTTAGATAGTAGACACCTTTCTATTTGTCATGACTGAGAGAGAGAGCATGCTGGAACTCAGAGATATGCTGTTGTCACCCATTATTAGGTGTTCCAGATTGCCTACGTAATTGTGAAAGCAGCCAATTCCCCTCGGCCTGGAAACTGGATTTTGGAACGTTCCCTGGATGATGTGGAGTACAAACCCTGGCAGTATCATGCGGTGACAGACACAGAGTGCCTGACCCTCTACAATATCTATCCCCGCACTGGACCACCATCCTATGCCAAAGATGATGAGGTCATCTGCACTTCCTTTTATTCCAAGATCCACCCTTTAGAAAATGGAGAGGTAAGATGGATGGAGAAGCTGCACTGAGTACTGTAAAATAGCTCTGTCATAAAGACATGAATGTGTCAGTAATTAATGTCAGCAAGGTTTTAAAATGGAATTTAACAGAAGTCGGTTTAAATGTGTCATTAGGTAAAAAGAAAACCCGAGGTGATTAGAATGTTAAATTCCTTCATGTGTCTCCTCTCTTTCAAAGATCAGAGATGAGGAAATGCATTTAGCTTTAAAACCAGAGATTAATTTGACTGCCAAAGAGACTTTCCTAATAATGACAGTTGCTAGAATCTAGAGACCTAATGAAAGCTCTACAATCCCAGTATAGAAACGAAGAAGAGGTTGTAAAGAAAAAAACCATCTAAACAACAACAATAAAACCCAAACAAAGCAAAAACATAACCCATATAAAAGTCATGTCAGGTTTTGTATGCGTTGCAGCTTTCACCATGGAGGGCCATGGTATGATGTAATCTCTTTGGTGAAGTCTTCCTAGATGGTCATGTACAGGTGCTTAAGTTCTTAATTATATGCATGCATACATCATTCAAGAGTGTTTGGTTGCCCTTCAGTGTTTGTTTGTTTGTTTGTTTGTTTGTTTTTGTTTTGCTTTATTTTTAGTCCTGGAGATATTATTCTAATTTTTATTTATTAGTTTTAAGCCTCGGATCCAAGTTATGACTTGATACTGGTTGTGTGTTCTTGGTCAAGTTGCTTAAATTCTCTGTGCCTTAGTCCATAAATTAGGACCCTAGAGATAGTTAATGCATTTGCTTTGGACCAAATGAATGTGTGAGCATAATTAAGCAATATATTTCACTTAAAGCTATCTATGGACTTATATCTTGAAGCATCCATCACAAGATAAAAATATCAGAAAGTGGCTAATGAATTTAATGGACCAACCTAGCAGACATCACAGCATTCTGTGATCTACCTTATATATGCTCAGAGCCATTCCACCAGTCGGACTTGAGCAAATATATTTAATTCCATTTCATAACATAGAGTTGAGTAGCTCCTGCAGTTTTATAAAGACTCCATCAAAACTAAAACAGCATGGATGTGTGACAGCTGGAGACACAGGTGAGTGATTTGGAGATATGAGATGTAGAAGCACAATCTTCCACAACCAACCCATACCCAACAACACAGAATGCTCGTTGATTCTCATTGTGACTTGGGCTGATGGAGAGCTGGAGCTAAAGCTATTAGGCTTCACAGGAAGGAATCATCCTACATATCACTGGCCTGGAAAAAGATCCAGATAGAAAGCATCTTTCTATTGAATGCATATCATTTTTTCAGTACCACAAGGTCAAGACAGAAATATTTTTTGTGGGAGACAGAATGTACCCTCTTCCTGATATTCTCTCCCTAGTCCAGTATTCAAGGATCATATCATCTTGTATATACACTTCCCAAAAACCCACATTCTAATCTTATTATCCAAAGAATTGTATCTAATCTTGATCGCCTCTAATTACCTCTGAAGAAGTTGTTTAGCTTTTGACATAAGTCAACCAGACTCATCTTTGGCAATTGAATGCTACAAATTCTTACTCTATCTCAAATGTTAAATGTTAAAAAAAAAGTAAAGATTGTAGAGATGCAGATGATACACACAACAAAGATCTCAGTCTGAAAACTGAGCGGTAGCAAATTCATGGACAGTTTATCCAAAAGAGAGAGTAGTAGGGTGTACAGAGAGAATATATGTGTGTGAGTTGAATTTCATTGTTGTTAAATTATCTAATATTCTAGGCCATTTTTTTTACCATTTAAGAAATGGTCCAGTTCAGAAGTTAGTCAAGTAATATAAGTATACCTAGGTAGATATGTAATGTATAGTTGTGTGAGATCCTTCTCCTGCTCCCCTTGCATTATGGATGATATTTTGGACATTTTGATCAATTCAGCCTGCCATCAGGAACAAACAAACATACTTGTTTGCTTGTTTGTTTTGTTAAATTTCTAGTTGTTTTGGGTGTGTGATGGTTTGTATATGCTTAGAACAGGGAGTGGCATTATTTGGAGGTATGGCCTTGTTGAAGTAGGTATATCACCATGGGAGTGGGCTTTAATACCCTAGTCCTAGCTGCCTGGAAGCCAGTAATCTACTAGCAGCCCTCAGATGAAGATGTAGAACTCTCAGCTCTGCCTGCACTATATCTACCTAGATGCTGCCATACTAGCACCTTGATGATAATGGACTGAACCTCTGAACCTGTAAGCCAGCTGTAATTAAATGTCCTTTATAAGATTGCCTTGGTCACAATAGTGTCTGTTCACAGCAGTAAAACTCTAACTAAGACAGGGGGTAATAAAGACATCATACAAATATATAATATACTTTGAACATATCTCTCATTATCTCATTACCACTGTCTACTAATCTCACATTTTCCCCATTAGTTCCCTTTATTTAGACAACTCTACTTTAGTAACATGTATATAATATATGATTTTGCCCTGAAATCTAGGATTCACAGATTATACTTATTTCTTTCTTCAACTGGCTGTACAGTTACAAGCTAAAACAACATCCACTGAAAAGTTAGAGGACTCCTTCACTAGAAGGACAGAGGAAGGGACAACATCTCTTTCCTCTTCCTAAGATCATAAGGACAAACCAAAGAATGGGTTCATCTGTAGCAGTAAGGTATGCTCCCGACAGATCATGCACGTGTACCCACCCAGGAGCTATCTTTGGATCCACGAATAAAAGACATCCACACATTAGCTTATTTTTTAAATGCCATGGCTACCTCAAAGGCTGAGCACTCCTAAACCTTTCCCTGCTTCCCCAGGGTCTATTGGGTAATTGGCCAGTGGCCATTTACCTGAAATCTCACATGGCTGCTTGGCTTTCTCTCCTGCCACTCTTGCATCCCATCCTTCTTACCCAGTCATGGTGATTCTCCCTATTCTTCTCTGAGTCCTAGCTGGTGCAATTCTAAGGATCCCACCCTGTGCCCAGTCATTAGCCACTGGCATCTTTATTGATCAATCAAAAACCAATTGGGGACAACGACCTTTAGCATTTGGACATACAGATTCCTGATTGATTCAAAGCATTAGAACTAAAAGTTAGAAGACTCCTTCACTATAAGGACAGAGTTTTGGATTACGTCTCTTTCCTCTTCCTAAGATTGTAAGGACAAACCAAAGAATGGGTCCACCAAAGCTTACTCCTGGAAAACAATGAGTTTATTGGGTTTGCAGATCATGGATGAGAGGTTACTCCCAGAAGCATGGGAGGAGACTCTGTAGTAGCAGACTCTTCCACACTGGAAAGTTTCACTCAAGAGGCAAGATGGTTTTCCTGTAGACTAAACCCCCTATCAATTAATATGCCCCACTATAGTCTATCATCGCACATGTTTAGGACCCTGAAGCCACATACAGTTAATACATAACTGCATAAAAATGGCTAGAAGTAGCCAGAATCTCAGGAGAATATCCATAGTCAGGAAGGCCAAGGGTGACAGTGGCTTGCAAGCAGGCATAGTTGATCCAACGAAAGTGGCAACTGTTTTGCTAGAGAAGAAGTTTCCATACCACCACTCATGACAAGGACTAAGACCAGGTAATTCTGGTTTTCCCATGATGTCCTTAAGTTGCTTTGTGTCTTACAGGGACAAAGTTGAAATATGAAAGAGAGTTATCCAAAATATTCACAATAGAATGTTAGTATTTAAGAGACTTAAATCCGGGTTTCTCCTATACTTTCTCCTCATTTTATTGCCTTTCCTTTGTGGAATATGCTACTTTCTAGGAAAGAAAATAAAGGTCTCTTCCTAGAAAGAAGCTTGGTTCCGACGCCATGTGGTCTGAAACATATCCAAAGAAGCAAATGTTCTTATTAGAGGCCAGCTTTTCGTAGTACCTTGAATAGGTCAATTCATCTTCAAGGCATTGAATTGCTTTGATTGAATAGTCTAACATATCAAGAGTTCTAAGCATATTTGTGCTTTAATGCAACATAATTTTGATTTTTAAAATTAACATACAAACAGGTTTCGCTATGACATTTTCATAAACATGTATCCAGAGTCCCCATCTCCCACTACTGGCCCAGGTTCCTTTCCCTCCCATGTATTATATAACATTTCAGGATACTCTAAAATTTTAGATAGTGCCCACCCTAATTCCATGTCTTGTGATTATGAAGAATCTTTGTCTTTTGTATTATCTTTTTGTTATAAAATGGTTCACTTTTGTAAAAATGTAATTTTAGAAGGTTGTGTTTAAAATATCAATAGAAGTGACAGTTCAGTAAGAGAAAAAAATATATTAACCAGTAAATAAAATACATTGATAAAAGGGCCACAATGGAATTAGGGGTGATCCACTGCTATCCACAGGTGTTGGAAAAGTCTTCATGATATTTCTGTGTTAAACAAATACCTGATAGAAATTATTATGGGATATGTTATTACAGAGAGGATCTTAAGAATGTAACCATTTATTCTTTGCATACTTTCTGATTTCTGTTGTTTCTGAAGAGAAGAGAGCTACCCAAACTGTGTTCCTCAAGATGTCTTTTCTTTGATTACCTTAAAGGTGTTTATATTTGCCTTTGCATTGCAGTAGTATGGTTATGATGCTCTAAATTCATGCTTTGAAAGGCAATAGCCATTTATGGTTTGTTAAATCAATCTGTGCTTTTTCAAATCCTATTAGAATTTGGTTAGTCCGTTGCACTACTCATATCCTGAGTGTGCAGTAGGTATGCATGACAAGTCACTAACACACTGGCTTCCACAAATTAGGGCACCTTTGACCTTGCATAGCTTTGTTGGGAAAGGCTTCACTGGGTTAAACTCAATTCCTTTTAGAGATTCTGATATCATTTTGTATCTATACTAAGTGATATCTTTAGTCAGTTTGAGAAATAATTCAGTGAGTATGTAGTTCCACAAGTCTTGTTTCTTTCAGACTTTCCTCTGCAATCCTAATTAAAAAACAAATTAGAATATATGTTTGTCACTATGCATCTTACACTTGTGTCTCTCACTTGTGCACTTTTTGTTCCTTTTTCTTTTTGTATATTTGCAGAAATATTTTATTATGGCATATTTTTAGTGTATTCAATTCTTCCCAGAGCAATGTAAAATTTGTTGAAACTGTTTATAGAACTCTAATTTTGTTTACAATCACTTTTGTTTTCTAGAATTTCTCTGGTTCATTTTCAAGTAGAAGTTTAGAGTTACTAGTTTTCCATTGGAATTTTATATTTATGAAACATTTATTTTTATGGAGCTGGAGATATGGATCAGTGGTTAAGAGAACAGACTGTTCTTAAACAGGACTTAAATTCAACTCCCAGCACCTGGGTCAGCTCATAGCTGCCTGTAACTCTAGTGTCAAGGGATCTGATGCCTTCTGCCTTCTATTCAGACCCATGTAGACATATGATTACACATATTTAAAAGTAAATAAAATATTAATTTAATAATATAATTTGTTGAACCTATCATACTGCGTCTTTATTTCCTATAGTACAAAGTTATGATTATTTGAAATTTTTATTTGAAAACTAAATGACTGACCTTTGTGTATATCTTTTGTTTATCAGTTACTAGATGATGCTATTTTATGTTGTTCATATACATGTACGCCTGATTACTTTAAATATCAAATTAGTATTTGAACAGTGTTTATGGAAATAATTTAAGAATTGGGATATGATCATCGTGTGAGAATTTTCTGATTTTCTGCCATGTCATAGCAATCTGGATTCTTTTTAAACAATTTACAGATTTGAGTTTCTGGGACATACAGAGTAAAGCTCTGGAGGAATCTGACTACAGCTGCATCAATCCCAGTTACACTCATTCCTTGGATTCCTGTCTTTGGAGTTCAAACCAATATACATGGAATTTATTAAATCCTGATTGCTTCAAATTTCAGAATTTAACTTTTGCCCTCTTAATATAGTAGGGTTGTCTAAAGCATTTTTTACTTTTCTCGCCATAACTTTGGGACAGGAACACAACAGAGGATTAGATTAGTCACAGTGCACTGACACCTCTATAGACATTAATTTCTAGCCTCTTATAGCTCTTAAATGGCTTTAAATGGATGTTCTTCTGTATTCTGTCATTTGGTTGGTATTTTTCATTGGAAGTGTTGGTTCTACTTAAAATTACTAGACACAGAATCAAAGTAACATGTAGTTTTACACTTTGGAATTGTGTTAAATTTACATAATTATAAGATGCAGAGACGCATGAGGTGTTTTCACACTACTATTGCTACAGACAATGTCTTACACATTGTGTCTGTCAAACAGTCAACCTTCATTGTTACATGATCATGAACCAGAGTAGTGACTTTATTCAGATATTGCTAATTTTTCATTAGTGTGTGTATTTCTCTTCTTGGATCCAATTTTGGAGAAAACATTAAATCTATAATTGTGTTTTTACTCATAATCTCTAATCTGTGACAATTTCAAGAGTTATTTTAAGAGCCATTGGAAAAAAATATTTTGTAGACTATTAATCAATTTAGACTCGCCTAATGTCTAAAGATTAAATTGATCTGGTTTGGGGGAAGACTATCATGGAAGAAATAATTTTCTTTTGCTCTTCATATTCCATTTAATGTATATTTTTATACATCAATATAATGTTTTTAGTTTAAGAATAGAATATAAATAGAAAATCATCTTCTCATGACCAATGTCCAATCTAATGGGTGTAGGTTTATTACAGTCACTTTTTGGAGGCATGTAAAGACAAACCAAAGCAATCAAGATATTGTAAACTGTCATTTCAGGTATATAATACACCATTGTCAGGTTAAAAGATACCTAGGTCGATTCACCATTGATCTTTTAAAGGCTAGATATTTAGTCTGGCCTCTGTGCCCAGAATGTGCACTGGCTGCTGCCTCTGTTGGAATCATGACTGCAGAGTTCTTCTTCTGACATCTTTCCTGTTGGCTGCATCATGCCCACTGTTTTCTTGGAGTTTGTTGCTTCAGCACCTGACTCACTACCTTCTATGGATTTTCTCAGCACACTCTACATGAGTTTCAAGAGGTCAAAAAATGTTTACCATGTGGCTTCACTGTAAGGGAACTTCAAGGTTGCACTAAGTTCCCAAGATAACAAGGTTCAAGTACTACCAAGAAAGAGATTAGCTCTTCATGCTGGGCTTGAATCCCAAGGGAGCAGAGTAGCTCACAGTGAGCTGTGATAACACTGGTATACCAAGTATTAGGGCTTGGCATAGAGAGAGAAGGATGACCATGGGGGGATAACCCCTGTGTTGTTATCCAGGCTAAAAACCACAGGAGGTGTTGAGAAAAAGCCTTTAGAGTTTAATTTTAGAAAGAGTAATTTTGTATCATCTGTGCTGAGAGGACTCAGCAGGAATTTGCTTTCCTCTAGTCAAAGAAAATGATCTGGAATTCAGTAATAGGAGTTGTAGGCAATAAGGCAGCAGACAACAGGGAGCCTCCATTAGGTTGTGAGTCCAGCGGCAGGAGAAAGCTCTAATGGGCACCCATATGCAGACATGCCTCCCTGGTGTGCTGCAGAGAGTCTCTCTTCTACAGTGAGTATTGCATCGGCAGAAAGTAGCTGCTACTGCAAGCTCCTGAGAACTGCTCACACAGGCTGCCAATGGAGATATCACTGAGAAGTCAGATTCACTTGTAAACCTCATAAATCGCTTCCTAAAGAATTTTTTGGGAATGAGGGCCTCCCATTTATTTAATATATATGGAAGGGATGTGGGAAGCATGTTTTAAACATATGCTCTAGGTGCCTCTGATTCTGAAGTCTCTGCTTCCTGGCTTGCTTTTCAGACAACTCCAGCTTCCTCACTCCCTGGAGATGAACAGAGTAATGGGTTACTTAAGGAAAGAATGTTGGTAATTTGCAGCTGAAGAAAGACAATAAGCATGTTGTTCTCAGGAAACCTAGTAAGATTTAGTGAATGGAGTCTCTGGGTGGTTTAAAGCTGAGTAAATAGCCTGGACCTTACTCAATTATTGATGGTTGAAGGGGTGCAGGAGAGAGACATTTACATTGACAATGTTGAGGAACGTGACTGTGTGGATGGTAATGCTTTGGGGATTCTAAAATCAAAATTGTAATCAATGTTTTTTAGTTATATAAAATTTTCTTGTCCTGTGGCTAGGATTATTATTTTTAATTTATTTGGATAGATGCTAGACCAAATAACTGAATATACATGGTTTCCATGGTGATGTTGAATCAACTTCCTCAGAGACTTTAAGTAATTTACAAGTGTTCTTCTCTCCTTATTAATACCACCCTTCCTACCCCACAGGAGTACATCTCAATGGAATTTAGATTCCCTTTGAGTTTACTTTTGAAATGTGGCTATCTGATATAAAAATCCCTACAGACACCATCATTAATTCTTGAAGACACTTCTTTTGGAAAACCATATTTATAACTTTGATATTATTTTGATTTCTCATATGACAGAATTTTATATAGTAAGACAGAATACTTTTCATTTTCTTTTTATTACCTGATACTATGATGATCCTTAGAACTGAAAATTATAAGGAAGAGAAGACACAAACACAGCATGTTAAAAAATGTCTCAGAGATTCTCCTTTGATTTAATGTTGTTATGGCATAGGATGATTTCATGTGAACTTCTATAAACATGGAGCAAATGGAAATGAAGAATTTTTCCCTTCTATATGAACCTTGAATTGCTCCTCCAGGGAGAAGCAGGAGGGCATTACCAATTCCTGTCTGTTAGAAACACAGATTGAAGTAAATAATTACTTGGGGTTTCTATCTTTCATACATAATCATTATAATAACAAGCATCAGGCAGGTCAACTGCATATAACATGGTACTATAACCTTGCCATGAAGATTATCAAACCCATGAGAAACACAGAGATTACTTGAAGTATTTTCTTTCTAACGTGTTATCCACATAGATATTATATTTCATTCATTTAAGATATTTTTATTTATTGTGTTTCAAAACACATCTTTCTGATAAAGTTAGGGAGACTGAATTCTTCCTTTGCTTTGCTAGTCCATCGATTTTTAATTTATATACATTAAATATGGTGCACATAGAAAATAGCAATAGGTACTTCTTAAATTCATGCAGTTTCTTTGGAAATAAAGATGACTGGAGGTCCTGGCTGACAAGAGTGGAATCTTGAAGAGATAACACTAATATCCAACAGAACAATTATGGAGGTGAACGTGCCAGCATCTACTAAGAGGAAACAGTGAACAATGATCTGTTACAGCCTGTACAGGCCTGTGGTAGGTTCGAAGCACAGTGGCACTGACTGCATGCTCTCATTTCACCTAATGTGGTTGATGTAGTTCTGCCAGCAAGTAACAAGGGGACTTGCAGAGATGAATAACAATATGTGTCCATCTGTTCTCATACTAGAGTGGAGGTCTAGTTTATTGCAATGCTTCCATGTATCCTGTATAACATGACAGAAGATTCTCTTAGTTCCTTGGATACTATAGTCTATCCCCTCTCTTAGAAAGACTTTCCTGGATGGAGAGCAGGGAGCATCCCAGAAGCAGGACCATATTGTACTGTTCTGTGTAATGATTGTTGGTGTAGTCAGGGACTGTAAAACAATATGGAAGAAATAAGGGAGGTGAGCAACTTTCTATCCATGACTAATGAACTACCCAAAAGAAGAGAAGAGGATCTCAAGTGCTTGATGTGAAGTTAGCTCAGGGCCAGGGAGATAGTAAGAGCTCTAGTAATTATAGCATATGACTTTTATGACAGATGTTGTCTAAGTGATTTGTAAGTACAATTTCATATATAGCAGTCTCAGGCACTGTGCTTGTATGCAAGAGGACCAGGTCAGCTCAGTACTCCCACTGGATTTGTGAAACCATGAATAGTACTGAAACCATATGCATATTATGGTTTTCATTATAGGCACATGCCTATAATAGAGTGTAGTGTATCAATTGCCATGGTAATGTCAACATTAAACAATAAAATAGATCACTTCTAAAAGTCTGCTGTACTAGAATCATCAACACCGTGACTCTTGTATCCTGGGTCATTATTTATTTGCATTAAGGGCTTACTTAATATAAACTCTGCAGATACAACCACAGTGACTTTGAAAGAGATGTTTATTCCGTGACCAATGGGCAGGAACATAGTACAACATCAGGATGGAGCAGTGTGGTATGATGTCTTATCACAGCAGTAATAACAAGCGTCAATATACAATTTGAAACTTATGGATTACTTTTGAGATTTTTGATGCAAAGTTTTGAGGTTATTGTTTCAATTACCCGTAGAAATCAAAACATGCATAAAAGAACTATCTTAAATTACAACCGAGAAGGTGGCATAGAGAAATTGACTAACTTTTCCAGGATTTGTAGCAACCATGTAATATTTGGATCTGATATTAATGCACATGCTTTGTTTTTGGAGAACTAGAAATCTTCCTGGGTATATGGCATTTTCTGGGATATCTGCTGGAAGTCCCCACCCCTTGTCAGTCTACATTTCTCTCTCTGTGACCATGTGTTACAGGTCTGGCTTTCAACTGCTGTGCACTTATGCTTTTGAGTGCTCCTGTATCTTGTAATATTTAAAATCAAATTTCATTGCTGAGCAAACAAGTCACCGCTGGAATGATGGGTTATACAGGCTTTGCTAGGTTTCATCAGATTTCTTCAACATTACCAAGACAATCCTAAAGTCTCCCAGTTAAAATGTGACTCCCAAGAAACAAAGAAAGAAAGTCGGTAGATGATTATTATCCATGTCATCAGTAATGTAAATGTCCATTAATCAGTCTCACACAGGAAAGACAATCCTTATTGCCCAAGTATACTTGAAAATATAACAAAAGATCATTAAACTATTCAAATATGCTCTGCACCACAGGGAAACTGTTTCAACACTCAAGCTATTATCAAAAGTTCTGGAGACAAGTAACCTAGGAGCAGAATAGTTGTGATTAATATTTCTGAGCTATCATAAGAAGATACCAGGAGCTACTTCACCAGGCACCCTGCTGAGAGTTGAGCAGTGTAGAAAAACCTGCTGCAGAGGGCTCTGGTCTGAGGATGTGCAGCATGTTGGACCATACCAGACTGACTGCAACCAAATATTTTCACTGGAAATATATAAACTAGGAACTTGCTACTAGGGTGAGTACAGAAGGCAGAGTTTATTCTCCACTCCCTGATGGGCAGCTGAAGCACTGATAGCTGCTTTGTGAAGGAGACACTGGGCAAACCGGGCAAGGGTGCACCATTTGGGAAATCGCATTTCCTTCCACAATGTTGCTTTTAGCTTCATCCAGCAGGGTGTGCGTGTTTTTCTATTCTATTGCAAAGTGCCTTCTCAACCCAGCCCCACTGTTCTGTGCAGCCACATGAGATTGCCAATAATGGACTATTTTTTGTCCACAAAATGCAGTTTCATATGGTTTAAAGTAATGCATGCAAAAGCCTGAATAGAAATATTTGTAGAAAGGTAAATATCCTAAATATAGCTTTAGTTGTAGACAGTGTTTTCAGTAACATCATCGAAAGGAAACCAAATGAACTCTCAGCTAAACAATAATTTGTAGTACTCTGATAATTGTTTTATGAAGGTCTTTCTATGACTGAATTACTGGTATGGTGATTACTAAGCTCACAAAAGTCATATTGAATCTGTTTTTTAAATTCATGTGGGGGCAGAGGAGGTCAGAAACAGCACTTACATAGGACTAATTAGTTTCCTTAGATGATGTGGGGAAAATGTAGATGTTGACAGAATATCAGTCACAAGTAATGAGTCTGGACCTGTGTTTTGCCTCATGGACTGTAAAGCATGAATTTGCATATTTGTACTTCCAGGTGCTCATTGCAGTTTCCCTAATGTGCAACATGGTTGCACATGCAGGCATTCACTGTACCAGGATTGACAGCTGCCATCTTTGAATCAACATTGTACATCTTTTTAAACCTGGTATCCCCTTAGAGTGACAATCCACAATTCTCAAGATGTATTATCATATTGTAAGGTTATTGGTAATAACTCTCAGAGATTACATCAAGAAAAGGATCTTTGCATTTTAGAAAAGAGAATAATAGCAGTGGTTTAATTTTTCCATTTTTCTTATCAGCACATTATTTCTGTGGATGAAAAGCTGGTGCTTTTCATTCTCACAATTTGTTATGTTGTGCTCAGTTATCTCATAACAAGATAAAGTTGCATGTTGAATTAGCTCCAGGAGAGCCGCTTACATTTTTATCACTTCTTTACTCAAAAGATAGGACCCTGAAAATATGACTTGATACAGCTTCAGTGCATCTAACAAATGGATCGCTATTGTAAAAAAACAATCATGAGGATATATAGTGCAAGTACATGTTTATCTTTTATTTTTCCATTTAACAAATACTGAGAATCATCTGCATGACAAGCATTATCTTGGGTACAGAGATTAAAGTGTGTTATATTTAGAGGCTTAATATAAGACAGGAAATGCATCAGAGAAAACATCTCAGAGTTTGGGAGAAGGTGATAAAGAGTTTTCAGGTACTGAAAAGACATGATGGAGGGAGGGATGAAGAGAGGGGGAAGAGAGAATGAATGAATGAATGAATGAATGAATGAATGAATGAATGAATGGATGGATGGATGAATGAATATGAATGACAGGGACTTGTCTGAGAAACTGCATGGTTGAGTGGAGGGAGGTGGGTTGTGTTGTAATTGCCTTCACTCAACATGATTTTTTTCAGCTGAGGAATAACTGTGTAAGTTGAGTAAAGATCCTCTCTTTACTGAGCTGAAAAACAATTTGAGAATGATAGAATTCCACTTTTAAGGGTGCATTTTGGAGAAAGAAAAAAATAGAAGAAAAAAGCCACCCATGTTGGTAAAACATAGACAAATTTGGGGAGAATTTTTTCCTCACGCAATGGTCTCAGTTAAGATGTTGTTGAAATAGAAGTGGGTGGTGGTGATGACTCTGAGGGACAAAGCATTTGAAGTTTGAGTCTGAGTCACAAACTGACTCTTACTGTGCCTTTGTTTTCATAAGATGCTGACATAATGAGGGGCTTGTTCTTCATGGTGAGGGACTCCACTGTTAGATGTGCAATGCCTCAGAATCCTCTTTCTTCCTCAGTGGTTTAATAACCCTTTCCATTGATGGATAGCCATTAAATAATTCACTGAACAAGCTAAGTGTAGTACTTGACTCCTAAGTCATAGACAAACCAGTCTAGTTATTAGAACATGGCTTTGATCTCCTTAACATGCTAAGTAAGTCATAAGTACTTTTCTTAGTGGTGGGAACCTAAGCAAGTTAGAATAATAGGGAACCCAGATGTGGAGAGAAAAGTCATCCTCAGAGCACCCAGCTTTGTCTTCACATGTATTCTATACTATGCAGAGCTGTGAGATTTCATTTGAGAAAATCCCAGCTCTTTATGTGAGCCATTTAGATGCTCTCATGTTCTGCACAGTGACGTTGCAGCCAATCACAGCATAAACCAATTGATCTATAAAAATATGGTAGATCTGAAATGTTCCTAATGTCTAGTGACTTTGTGGCTGCTATACCACCTTTGCATGATACATTCCCCATGGTTGTGGTATTGTGGTATAAATAGATGGACTGTGCTGTCCGTTGTACAAACACATGATATGTTCTGTTACACACATCACAATGTGCTCAGTGGTAAGAGTGAGTGAGCACTTCTGTCTACTTTTCAAGCCTTTCTGCATTATTTTAAGGTATACCCTTTCAAGTTATTAAACAGCAGTTATTTGCACAAAAATTCCCCATGCTTCGTGGAACTTGTGTTTTTGGTTTCTCCTAACTATGATCAATTGAATCTAAACAAATATGTCAAATATGTTGTTTCATTCTTCATGGACTTAGAAGCAGCAAGATATCACACACACACACACACACACACACACACACATACATACATACACAGAGACAGAGACAGAGAGACAGAGAGAAGAGACACAGAAAGAGTTTATACACACACAGCCGCATATACACAATACCAGTTACACACATAGAAACACTCCACAAAGCGTGTGTATGAAGTGGCTATTCCATACAGATTTGTGACAGTCAGTGTCTATAATGGTCATACAACTATAACATCATCTACAAATGTATTTCCTCTTGCATGCTTCTGTGTTAAGTATATATGCTTGCATAATCAAACAATAAGAAAACAATTGAACAAATAAACAGGGGAAACACCATCTGTACCAACATGAAGTTTTCCTGTATTTCTTTCCACACAGCCTCTGCTAAAGCTCGGTCGGGCTCTCTGGTGTCTCTGCGGGGCCACCTAAGATGAGCCAGGAAGGTCAGCTATTCTCTAGCTAAAGGCACACATTCAGGCATTAGGAAGAGATGGTTCCAGACATTTTAAAAATAGAATGGGTAATTTTCAGCCACATGATACCTTTATCAGCAAAAGAAACTAAGGCTAAATGAGAAGAGGGATATGGTGCTGCCATGCACCAAGGTTTGTTTTCACAGAAAGAAAGCAATGTCTCCACATCCTTGAAGATTAAAAAATCAGAAGTATATAAAATCTTGATAAATAGGAGATTTTTATTTTCTAAATTAAAGGACTTACATCTAATAAGATAGATGTAAACTACTGTTTGATAGATTTAAAGTATGACATATGCCAAACCAAACAGCATAAAGATATTCTGGTCTGGAAGACGGATTGTGAGTAAATTTGAAAATCAAGGTCTGTACAACTCTGTCCAAAACTCACAGCTGCAGAGGGGAAGTAAACAAGTCCTGTGAGAAGACTGCATGTTAAGGACAGCCAAAGACTCCAATTGGTGTGTTTATAACTCATGAAAGTCCCCAAGGAGAAAGTATGAAAGGAAGTTTGCGGAAATTCATCTTTACTTGTTTGTTCATTAGATTTGATCAGACAGTGAATCAACTTTTGTATTTGCTTTATAAAGCTAGCCCTGCAGTCTCTATGCAGGCATTGTCTGTCCATGGGACATCAGGCATTTCACAGTCATCTCTGCTTAGGAGTCATGCTGACAGCTGTTGAGTCCCATGACCAGTGGACCCATGGATCATCCTGCATTCATTTCTCCTGATTTATATTGTTACATAGTTATCTGTAGGGACTCTCTCCTGCAGAACACCATCTCAGTAAACTTTCTTTCTGATACTAAACTAGGCAGCACATAAGAATACTCATAGGCACAAATTATTTGTACAACATTTTTTTATATATCTCAGGTACTTAAGAGTGCCCTCTTAATTAAAAACAAAACAAAACAAAAGAAGTAAAACCAACCAATCAATCAAACAACCAAATAAAAAACCACTGCAGTAAAATGTGCTTTGGTGGATGCTGATTATTGTCCTGGAAAGAGCATTATTTTTTTCCACATAGGAAACAATGTAGAAATACTATCAGGTTCCTTTTAGAGATATCTCTATATGTGTGCACTAAAGCAGCAGAGGAATAATCATTCTTTCGCAACCAAGCAGCCCCTCACCCCAATCACCAAAGTGCTGTCTCCATTTTTATTTCTCTTTTGAAATTATTCCCCAGTTTGGTTTCCTTTTGTCACTGGCCTTCTGGATGATCATTTTGTAACATCTGGATACTTTCATATGAACATCTGGCATGGAAATTTTTTTAACTGTCTGATGCATACAGACTACTTCTTGAAGAAATGTATTTTCCCAGATGTTATTAAGACATGGTTAAGCAAATGTAACAGCGCATAAAATTCCATAGGAAGCACAAACTATGTTTGATCTGAAATCCCCTGAGTTTTTCCATCATCTTTTGCCCTGGAATAAATAGTTAAAATATGTACATCAGGGACAATTAGAGATGTCACAGGTGTTGTCCTTAAGTTAGGAGACTTTAAGATCAGGCTTGTTTGGATGCTGGGTCCAGCAGTCAGTAACTCTGTAACCTTGAGCAACTCTTTCAAGATTTGAAGTAAGAATAAAAGTCTTCCAGGCTAGTTGTATTAAATGAGATGATTTAAACAATGTATCTGGCTCAAAGTGCAGATTTGATCAACAACAGCTGGCATGAGTGTTTGTCACAATGTGCTACAGAACACAATTTAAGATTTCTTCTTTTCTTGACCTCCAGTGAATTCTATGCATATAATTAGTAGTTTGGTCTTTGCAAAAAGTTTTCCAGGCAACAAAATTTTTCAGAGTTGCAATAGAATGTTGTCTGCTCACTTATTGCTCTTTAAGTGGGGGAGAAGGAAGGAATGTGGCTGTCTTTATTTGTTATAGGGAAGTTAGGGAATGCCCTTATCGCAAGCTCTTGGGATACAGACTAAGAAACGTATTTACAGTGTGGAGTGGAACTGGACATAAAGTCTCATCCTTAGTCAAAGGAAGAGCTACTGGTAATTGACAGCTGCTTGGAGTAAGAGAGCCAGTTTTCTGTAAGTAGGTCAATCAAGCTCCAATGTGAAGCCACACATTCAAGGATATATGCTATTACTATTAGGCTTTAAGGCTTTAAAGTAAGAAAAGCCACAAAGTTGTGTGAATAATGAGGGGACATACCTGGGACCTGGGAAAACAGTGGGTAAATGGGAATAAAATCAATTGTACAAAATTCACATATAACTAATTAAAAACACTCTCAATAAAAAGTGAACATGCTTATTCTCTATTTTCAGACCAAAAGGTAATTCCTGCCACCCCACTCAGATCATGAGGAAAATAATCTTTTTAATTTAATCTCTTATTTATTTATTTATTTATTTACACTCTAGATTTTATTCCTCCCCCTTTCCCCTTCCAAGTATTCCACATCCCATACCTCTTCCCCATGACCCTGTTACCACGAGGATGTCCCTACCCCAACCATCCACCCAACCAGACCTCTAAACTCCCTGGGACCTCCAGTCTCTTGAGGGTTAGGTGCATCTTCTCAGACTCCCAGGGATGTACCAAGGTTGGTTCAATATGCAAAACTCCATTAACATAACCCACTATATAAACAAACTCAAAGAAAAAAATCACATGATCATCTGCTTAGATGCAGAAAAAGCATTTGACAAGATACAACAGCCCTTCATGTTAAAGTATTGGAGAGATCAGGAATTCGAGGCCCATACCTAAACATAATAAAAGCAATTTACAGCAAACCAACAGCCGATATCAAATGAAATGGAGACATACTTGAAGCAATCCCACTAAAATCGGGGACAAGACAAGGATGCCTACTCTCCCCAAATCTATTCAATATAGTACTCTAAGTGCTAGCTAGAACAATAAGACAAATAAAAGAGATCAAGGAAATACAAATTGGCAAAGAAGAAAAAAGGTATTACTATTTGCAGATGATATGATAGTATACATAAGCAACCCAAAAATTCTACCAGAGAACTTCTCCAGCTGATAAAGAACTTCAGCAAACTGGCCAGATATAATATTAACTCAAATAAATCAGTAGCCTTCCTTTATACAAATGATAAACAGGCTGATAAAGAAATTAGGAAAACAATTTCCTTCACAATAGCCACACAAAAAATATAAAATATCTTGGGGTAACTCTAAGCAAACAAGTGAAAGACCTGTATGACAATAACTTCATGTCTCTCAAGAAAGAAATCAAAGAAGATCTTAGAAAATGGAGAGATCTCCCCTGCTCATGTATTGGCAGAATTAATATAGTAAAAATGGCCATCGTACCAAAGGCAATCTACAGATTCAATGCAGTTCCCATCAAAATCCCAACAAAATTCTTCAAGGATATGGAAAGAGCAATTCTCAAATTCATCTGTAAAGGCAAAAATCCCAGAATAGCAAAAATAATTCTTAACAATAAAATAATGGCTAGGGGAAATCACCATTCCTGACCTCAAGCTTTACTACAGAGCAATAGTGATAAAAACTGCATGGTATTTGCTCCCATGAGTATTTTATTTCCCTTTCTAAGAAGGACCGAAGCATACACATGTTGGCCTTCCTTCTTGACCTTCATGTACGCTGTGAATTGTATCCTGGGTATTCGGAGCTTTTGGGCTAATATCCACTAATCAGTGATTGCATAGCATCTATGTTCTTTTGTGATTAGGTTACCTCACTCAGGATGGCATTTTCTAGTTCCATTCATTTGCCTAAGAATTTCATGAATTCATTGTTTTTGATAGCTGAGTAGTATTCCATTGTGTAAATGTACCATATTTTCTATATCCATTCTGCTGTTGAAGGACATTTCGGTTCTTTCCAGCTCTGTCTATCATAAATAAGGCTGCTCTGAACATAATGGAGCATGTGTCCTTGTTATATGTTGGAAATCTTTTGGGTATACTCATGGGAGCAAATACATTGACAAAGTGTAGAGCAGAGACTGAAGGAAAGGCCATCCAGAGACTGCCCCACCTGGGGATCCATCCCATATACAGCCACCAAACCCAGACACTATTGTGGATGCCAAGAAGTGCTTGCTGAAAAGAGCCTGATATAGCTGTCTCCTGAGAAGCTCTGCCAGAACCTTACAAATACAGAAGCAGATGTTCACATCCAACCATTGGACTGAGTGCAGGGGTCCCTAGTGGAGGAGTTAGAGAAAAGACTGATGGAGCTGAAGGGGTTTGCAACCCCATAGAAAGAACAACAATATCAACCAACCAGAATCCTCAGAGCTCCCAGGGACTAAGCCACCATCCAAGAAGTACACATGGAGGGACCCATTGCTCCAGCCATATATGTAGCAAAGGATGACATTGTCAGGCATCAGTGGGAGGAAAGGTCTTTGATCCTATGTAGGGGAATTTGAGAGTGCGGACATGGGAGTAGGTGGGTGGAGGAACACCCTCATAGAAGCAGAGGGAGGGAGCATGGGATAGGGGGATTCCAGGAGGGGAGAACCTGGGAAAAGGGATAACAGTTGAAATGTAAATAAAGAAAATATCCAATAAAAAAAACTGCATGGTATTGGTACAGAAAGAGACAGGTTGATCAATGGAATAGAATTGAAGACCCAGAAATAAAACCACACACTTATGGACACTTGTTCTTTGACAAAGAAGCCAAAAATATACAATGGAAAAAAGAAAGCATCTTTAATAAATAGTACTGGTCTAACTGGCTGTGTGTATGTAGAAAAATGAAAATAGACCAACATTTGTCACCTTGCACAAGGATAATGATCTTAATGCTTTCAATTTCATATGTGTATTCCAAACCAGAATGGTTTTCTCCAAGACGTTTGATTATTCTCATACTCTCCTTTAAGGAAATTCAACATTTGAGCACACTTAACTTTTCATTCTTTTTCTGCTGCTGAGAAGAATCTTTTCTCGAGTCAGATGGACAAGGTAATAAGGAAGATGCAAAAATAAATCAGTTAGTTAGTGTGAGAACAAGGCCCTTGATATATCTCAACTTAGGAAAAAAATGGAGTGCCATAAAGCAAAGTATAATTTCGATACAATCAAACAATGAAAACATATCTAGACTATTTAAAATACATGTTGACTGCTCATCTGGGGTGAACTGGCTACTTCAGTGGAACTAAGAATACAGAGTTTTCACATAAAAAGAAAGAAAGGAAAATATTGTTATATTATTTCCTTATGTGATAAAACATAAGAAATTGTCCAAACTTTCAAGATAAGTGTTTTCCTAGCAATGTATTCTCAGAACAAACTTCAATGAAGTCCTTCCATGAAGACTTCAAACAGCCAAAGGTACAAGGCTGTCAGCACAATAAGAAAGAAGAAAACACTAACTCTTTATTTCTACCACACTAGAAACCCAGAAATACAAAAACATGTTTCACTCAGTTGTGGTCTCCATGTCTCTAGAAAACCTGATAATGAGTCCATTTCATCTTCTAACATCCCATAATAACTTTAACTTGAGAGACCCCTGGTGATGCTGCGGACTGGGTACATTTTGTTGGGACTCTCAAATATAAAATGTACAGGCAAATTTTCATGGTAGGACTACCCAACAGTAGCTTAACATCAGCCTTCTCCATTAGGGTAGTCTTTACCATGAGTACATAGGAATGCATTCCTACTCATATGGAGAACAGGCTGGTTGCCATATAGAAATATATTTTAAGATCGCTTGTCATCAGTGCCCCATGATAGAAACAGATATTGATATCTTCCCAATGTTACCTTGAGCAAAAATAGCTAATATCTGCCATTTATTCATCACATTCTGGGTTATACTGTGTTTAGTAATAATACCTCAAGAAATGATCATATTATTCCCATTTATGAATAAGGAAATTGATTAGAACTATCCACTTGCTGAAGATTATGCATCTTACTTGTGAGGAGCTGAGATACGAACCCAGGCTGCAGCTATATTAATGGTGTTGGTAGTCAGTCATGAGAATGCCATCAAGTAGTCTAAGAATTTGCATATACCCATAGACACCAAAGGATAGAAACCATAGAGTCACATGTGTAAGAGGCAATGGGGAGAGAGCACTTAACATGAGCAATAATAAAGGAAACACTAACTAAAGTTTATTGACTTAGGCAGGAAAGAACACTAATGTGATTCTCGCCCAAGTTTCTTAAAATGAACAGAATTGCATTATAGCCACTGGGCTATAATTGAGAAAATTGAAAACATAATATAAAATAGCAGAGCAAATAAATAAATAGGACACTTAGCACGAGGGTAAAACTGAATGCTCATCTTTTGAAAGTGATTATGGTCTAGTGGAAGTGTACCAAATTTTAAAAGGAAAAAAAACCCCACAGGACTTGATCCCCAATTTGTTTTCCATTTATTTGGGTGGGGAATTGGAGAGCATGTCCACGCCAGAGGGTACATGGAAATCACAGGATAGCTTATATAAATTGTTTCCTTCCTTTTATGTGTGGGTTTGGTACCTAAGTCTTTAGGATTGGTGGCAAGCACCTTTATCTAATGAACCATCTTACCCACACTAATTGCAAATTTTAGCACTTTAGTATCTGCAACTTTAATCTTCAGCTTTTCTGGGACATCAGGTGAATTAATAGGCACTATATTTTATCTATAATTTGGCTTAAGATTCCTTCTCTTTCTACCTTGTAATAGCAAATCAAACAACACACATATACACACATCTTAGAGGATTATCAGGGTATTCTAAGGCACTCTCAAAGACCAAATTGTTCACACAAGTCTCATGTGTAGATGACACAACAGCCAGTTATTGTACAAATGCTGTCAAATTATTTTAGGTCAGTTAAACAGTGTATGATGGTTCATTACCGTCATAACTCTATTCCTACTTCTCTGATCCTGCCTGTCAGGAAATGCAACTAGACTGTGACGTACACTAAGAGTGTGTAGAGTTCTTATCTTGAAACAAATAAAAAAGGATCTGTAGGATCCCTCTAAAGCAATGAGGGTGTGTGTGTCTGTGTGTGTGTCTGTGTCTGTGTCTGTGTGTGTGTGTGTCTCTGTGTGTGTGTGTGTGTGTGTGTGTGTGTGTGTGTGTGTGTATGTGTATGTGTATGTTAGGATGTTTCTTTAAATAGTTCAAGAGGTTGAAGATAGGTCTCAAGAGGAGATGCTGGGTTGTTGTTGCTGCTCATGTCAGAATGGTAATTAGAGTAAAGTCCCTTAGGGAACAAGTAGGAATGGTATAGTATATACTTGAGCATTGGCAAAATACTTTAGAAATGTAAGAGCAAAAAAAGTGTTGTCATACAAAGTATGTAGAGCAGCCAGGTGGAGCAGTGGTATGCAAGGAGAGTCCACCACTTCTGCATGCTTAGTCTACTGTTTACAGCAGCGAACAGTTTAATGTTTCTCTTCTCTCATTTCTATGAATTAATGGGCATGCATATATAAAACAATTGTGCTTATTCTTGTTGGTTATTCTACATGGTATTATGATAGGGTGTTACCATTTATTTATATTATATGCATTTTTCCATTTTGTTTAACTGTGGATTTAGTGTTTGCTTTCCGCATCTCCAGGGCTTGATAGCCAACTCAGAGTCTGACATCCCTATCACTTTATGATGAAGTTGTGTCCTGACCCCACTTTTTTGAAACAGAATCCCATGTAGCCAAGGATGGATCAAAACTTTCTGCATAGCAAGGCTGGCTTTGAACTCTTGATTCTCCTGCCTCTAACTTCATGAGTACTGGGATGACAGGAGTGTACCACTACACCTTGGTGTATTTTAAAACATAAATGTTATATCCTTCTGTAGTACTGATATCCCATAATATATTTCCTCATATCCCTATGATGCTATGGTCTCCATGGTACCTTGTATCATTTCCAGATTTTCATGATTGATCCATGCTGTAAGGGACATCTTGCAAACATGCATCTTGCATACATTCTTGTTCTTCCGTGAAATCTTCTGTAAATATGTCTGGTTAAATAGTATATCATAAAAAATAAATAAATTTAAAAAGAAAAACGAACAAAGGATATATGGATATTTCATTTTGGATGCACACTGGCACATGATAAAGTAAAGACATTAGAGACATAGAAGTTTTCATAAGTTAATTATTAGAAGTCATTTATACAGGTTCTAGCTGTATTTGTGTTGTCAAGTCAAAAGGCTTAAAGTATGCTTTCCAATATCAATCCACCGGTGTCAGAAAGAGTTCTATTTATAGGAAGAAGTTGTCAACATTATATAAGAAACACATCAAGAACATTTTGAAGTTGCTGTTTCAACTTTACAAGATTTCAATATTTCAATATCAATGCTATTTTAACATTTCAAGATATTTCAACCTGAGACATTCAGATGAATGTTTGGGTCCATATCCCACTGCAAACATCTAAAATGCCATTTGTGTTAGAATCACCAGTGTAATAAACCAACATGGAAAATGGACATTTAAACGTTTGGGGAATTTTGGAAATGAAAAATCTGTAATGAAACACTTGTGTCATTTTAAAAGTTTATCATCTATTACAAAAATGAAAGTCAAACAGAATGAGATCAAACAAAAGAGTTTTGTTCCACTAGCATCGGATCATTCCACCGGGTGTCGGGTCACTCATAAAAATTGTGGCTAGTCACAAAAGTTGTTCCAGTTGCTGTCAAACAAAACTTTGAATTTGGTGGGCCTCCTGAAGATCCGATTGAGTAGAAATGTATACTTATCTTATAAATTTAAAAAGAAATAAAATTTTAAATTTAAACAAATAATGTAGAACTGTCCATGACCTATCTTAAAGGACCATGATTAGTGTGGTAGAAACATCTGGCCTTTGGTGCGATCCCCTGGCCTGAAAAGCCAGCCCTTTCTCTTTCATGACTTGGCTGTTGTTTTTGGTCCTGCTCAGTCCTCTGTCATGCAATCTCACTATGAATCTTTAGTCTGTCTGTCTGTTCACTGTAACTTGTAAAATCTTCCAGCACATTGCTCACCGCAGATCTGGACAGTTCTATGCTATTGCCTTTGAGGCAGAAGAAGGAAATGTTGGATGATGTCTGTGAAATGTCCAAAAGAATCTAATGCCTATTCTTGAGACTTCTTTGTTGCCTTTAATAAAAAAAATTGCTTATAAATGGAAAAAATATTTTTAACCCACATGAATCAGTGTGCTTTGCAAGGCAACACTGTGAATCCTGAAAGAAATAACAGTATCTTAAGTTAAATTGCCCAGAGCCCTGTGGTGTGGTCACAGTGGGTGGGAATGTGTATTAGCCTAGAGACCCCTGCTGAGAAGTCAGAGACCTCCCTCACAATTGTCCCTCACTGATGGTGGGCTTGGGATGTATTTCCTGAAATACTTATTTACAGAGAACTTGTAACAACAAATGAATCACCCTCCTCATTATACTTGCCCTGCTTTGAGATGTTTGTCTACTTGGCTTTCTAAAATTGGAAGATTTCAAAGTTCAACAAGAAACACATTTTTAATTCTTTTCTTTGAGAACACCAGCGTCTTTGGTAAATATATTTTCCATTTTTACTGTGAGTCTTCTGGTGGGTGATCACTTCAGTTGAAGGAAGCAGAAAAAATCCTGTTTGATGCTTCGCTACTTAAACCACAGGAATAGTTGCAGTTGGTGACTGTAGTCGTTGTCAGGGTATGTATTGCAGAATTATGTGGGGAGATATCATTCCCTCCTTAAAATGTATAAGCAGACTCAGACATTCCTCAATGTGATCAGTTTCTATGTAGGTAAATATTCTATGAAAACTTTCAGCTAACATCTATGGAAAACATTCATACTGTGGGCTAGTAATTGAGAAATTAACAAATATCAGAGGAAATAGATTTCTCCACATTTGTGACTCAGTTGAAAAAAATCTTAATAAATAAAAAACATATTCCTTATAGAGCATTCCTTCCAGGTGGGTGAGCACCTGCACAGGTTTCTCTCCTGTCTATGCACCTGGGTATAAATGAACTTTACAAAGGCAGTGTTCATCATACTGTGATCAAAATAAATATCAGTGCAAGGTGACTAAGGAGGGCTTTGTGGTTTTCTGTACTTTCCAGCTATGTAAGTCTATGTGCGACCCTCTGTTCCCAGACAGCACCACAGAAATCAAGATGATACATGAAGTTTAGCACCTTAGGTATAATGTTTAAACAGTGTTGCGACTTGTGCATTAGTGAAACCAGAGTCATTCTCAGGTTGCTGGACAGGGACTGCGGAGGAGTTGCCCCGCCCACTGCATTCACCATGTTCACCAGCTCTTAGAATTGAGTCCCACCTACCAACTTTTCAACCTCGTGTTCTTGGCTAAATTCTTTATCATCTTTTAACATTTTCTGACCTGCAAAAATAGGGACCACTAGTGATATCATTATAACCACAAGAATTAACTAATGAGGATTGTAGGTATAGGCAGCACAGGGCAGAGAAGTTAATAATAAAAGCACTGTCTATTCTGCTTCTGAGGAATTGAAATTAGCATTTCAATGAGATAGCTAGTTCCTAGCATTCTTCATAGAATTCATCATAATAGCCAAAGCACAGAAGCAAAGCAAAAGGTTGTCTGTGGACAAATAGGGAAATGTTGTGTGTACCTCCTCCAGTAGAATATTGTTCAGGCTTTAAAGGAAGAAATTCAACAAAATGCAGTGTTCGAAATTAGAAGACATGTAAATGAAACAAGCCAGACACAGCAGAAGTATTGTAACTTTCTCCTATCCATGGAATGTAATAGTCAAAATCCATAGAAGCAGAGAGGAGATTTGTACTTACCAGGGACTATGAAGAAAGGTCATGTGAAAGACTGATAAAGGGCAACAAAGGTTCAGTGAAATAAGGTAGATATGGAGATCTGCTCAGCATAGGGTGCTTGTAGCCAACAATTTCCATGAATACCACAAAATTCCTACTGCAGATCATCTGATGTCACATGTTTGTATCATAAACTATAACTTTGTAAGGTGAAAAGAAAATTTGGGTGGCTATAGGAATGTTTGTGGTGCAAATGACTGTGGTATAGCTTCAGTAAGTAACTCTATACTCGTGGAGGAGTTGTCTTCACTGTAGGTTTTATGTTAATTTACCATAAAGTGGTTTGGTTTTTTTTTTTTTTTAAAGGCTAATACAAATGTCTGCCTTTAAAAAATATTCCTATCACACAAAGCCATGTGAGTCACATCCTGTGTCTGTGAAACAAATTGTTTCAGAGAATAGTTAAAATCCAAAAGCTCAGACTTGAACTCAGAAACCTTGGCAAACCGGTTATGAGCTTTGAAAACAGATTGACTCATCTGTGGTCCAGACACATTTGGAAGTTGTTTATAGAACACATCCTTATGCTTCCTTAGCAAGTATAAGTGACATCTCTTGGAGGCCAAGGGCAGATAAAATTGAAAAGAATGGGCGAGGTCTCTATCCAGAGGGAGGGTTAAGCACCAGCTAGCACATA
Source organism: Uromys caudimaculatus (assembly GCA_028551405.1). Taxonomy (NCBI): domain Eukaryota; kingdom Metazoa; phylum Chordata; class Mammalia; order Rodentia; family Muridae; genus Uromys; species Uromys caudimaculatus. The sequence goes on along the minus strand of CM052717.1, from coordinate 44,344,112 downwards.
CCAAATAAAAATGCTGCTCCTAGAGTCAGGATTCTTCTCCCATCACTCACAGTTTGTTCAGACATAACAGGCCCGGTCTCTGCTTTGCTACAAAATGTGCAGCTGTGGGAACTGGCACCATATGTGACTCTCTGCATCCTGCAATTGAGTATTAGTGATCTTCCTCGGTTTACGGTCTGCACATGTCCTTCTAGACTCCACAAGACTTTATCATCTAACTTATTTTTTTTGCAAATAGGATGAAATCTCAGAGCCCTCACAGTCTTTTAAATATTTTTTAAAAGGCTTCTGAGGATGTGCTTTCCCCAACGTCTCACCAGTCTGACACGAGCATGCTAGCTACAAGTAGGATAGGAACAGCTTTACAGCCAGCACCACCGTCCAAACTCAGGTCATGCCCAGCACTCCTAAAAGCACCTTTCAGAAAATAAACTTCACTTCCCACACAGTCTCAGCCTCACTTCTTGCTCCAGCTGTTCTGGAGCCATGAAGGAGAGCTGGAAGCAGGAAAGCAGGCAGGAGACTAGCAGCAGTTCAGACAATAGATGATAGCTGAGAGTGCAGCAGAGGCAGTGAATGTGTAAGGAATGGCTGAAAGGACAGATGCCTTGCAACAGGAGCCAATAGGATTTCCTGACTTACTGGGGATGCCAAGAGGATGCATTAATGGCTTTTCCATGAAGTGTAAGGAGATGAGAGGCTCAAAAGATGAGTCTCTGGGTTGGAGCAACTGGAAAGATTGAGTTACTGTCAAAGGACTTGAGGAAGACCAAGAGTGCAGGGAATTTTGATAAGGGAGTACAGGAGTTCAGTCTGAGATTTATTAAACATAAAGAATCTATTCAGTATTGTGTGGAGGGTGAATGGACACTGCACAGTACTCTGGAATCTACATAAGAAATGGCACTTAGCAATAAAATTCAGGAGATTGAAAACCCCTACACTGATGTTGCCAAAGATGTCTGTCAAGATAGCGTTCAATACCTGAGAAATGGCATCATCCTTCACAAGTCACAGAACAGCCTTTAAATTCAAAGCCCAATGCTTAAGGTAACTTTCCCACAAGAAGTTTGCATATGCTCTAGAGCCTTTTGGTTGGAGGGTGTTAAACATGACTTGGAAAGCACATGCTTGAGTGTGATGTTATTTATGAATAAGTGGTGAACAATTTTCTAATTCCATCAGGCATACAAGAAAATGAAAGTGTTACTCAAAAACTTTGATAAGAGAAGGGAGATTCAGATCCAGCAGGAAAGCTGTGGCCAGCCTCTAAACTTTAAATAAACTACTGCATACTACTTATCCTTCAGGATTCATAGTCTATATTATCTGTCAGAGCTTCCTGCTGTATGCTGAAAAATATATCACAGTAGCATGGAATTTTTGAAGAATAAACTCAGTTCAAGTGTGCAAAATGTTTGAATAAGGGACCGATTCACTAATGGACAGTCTCGTTTAACACTGGATATTCATAATTAGCTTTCAATTTTGGCTTTTGTTTGTACATGTAAACATTGAGAGATGTTTTCAAGTTAATTTATTCATGGTATTTTGAAAGCTTTTCAAGTACAGTTGTATATACTGGGAAAATGAAGTATTTATTACTTTGAAATTTTTCTCTCATGATGAGCCATACTCAAGAAACACTTATGTTTGTGTTAAACGAAACTGGTGTCATGTATGATGCCAAACACATGGCTGAATCTGGGTGATGTAGTCATCCATGGATATCTGGTGTCATGCAAGTGAGAAAAACATAATGAGCATTTCAATTTGTCAGATAAATGTTCTTCTGAAAACAAACATCACCTCTTCTTTAATCTGGGAGGGCAAGCAGGTGACCTTCCAGTGTGGAACTGACCTTAGGTTCTCAGAGTTAAAAGGAACACAATTTATAAACATAATCTAGTGGGGCATGTGTAAAATAGGGCTTGTTACTTTATAGAAATGAATTTACATTTAAAGGTCATGTGTGAAAATCTGTGTGAACCTGTTAGGTTTTCATGATATTACTGGCTGAAAAGAGAAGGGGGAAGAATTATGAATTTAAGAAGAATTTAAAACATAAAATATAATTTTAATATACTATGTGGAGCTGGAGAGAGGGCTCTGTGGATAAGAGTATGTACTGCTCCTGCAAGGGACCTAAATTCAGTTCCTAGCTCCCTGCTCATAACCACATATAAGCTCATCTCCAGAGGATACTGCTTCTGACCTCTTAAGTAATCTTCACTCACCTTCTATACAGAAATTGTTTTAAAAAGGTAATTTGTAATATAGGTTTAAATTTAAGGTAAAGCACATTGCATATTTTAACCAATGTTTTTAAATACTAAATCATCTTTTCTAACATGTGACATGGATACATTAACCTGATTTTTGTGATGAATGATTTTCAGTCTTAAGTTAGAAAGCATGGATTTGATTTCAATGTAAAGTAGACCCCCTTTTGTACAGGGAATATTCTAAGACCTGTAGGAGATACCTAAAACCAAAAACAGAACCCCAAGTCCTCTACATATCCCCTGCATCCAGATCTGAGATAATATCTAGTGATAAATTAGGTACAATAAGAGATTAATGATAATAACTCAGCAATAATAGCAATTCACTCTAATTCAGGGTATGTGGTCTGTCTTGAAAGAATTCATAGAAATGTAGAGTATGGAGATCATGGATGAACACAAGTCATTGAGACTAAGCAAAGTTAAAGAAAAAGGTGACTTCTAAAAGAGAAATTGTATTGAATAAATAGTTGCTGGTTACCAATTCTTCCCTTAAACCTTCTCGGCAGCTGTCGGTTGTGATCTTGAGAAATTCTGAAGTCCCTGGAATTGTGGGTAACTCAGAAGTTCAACTGGTCCCTGGAATTGTGGGTAACTCAGAAGTTCAACTGGTCCCTGGAATTGTGGGTAATTCAGAAGTTCAACCGGTCCCTGGAATTGTGGGTAATTCAGAAGTTCAATTGGTCCCTGGAATTGTGGGTAATTCAGAACTTCAACTGGAGAAACCCTGTCTCGAAAAACAAAAAAACAAAAAAACAAAAAAAAAAAAACCACCAGAAGTTCAACTGGTCCCTGGAGTTGTGGGTTACGAGAGCATAACCGTACCGCTGTTCCATAAAGCTTGAGCTTGAGTATGTCTACTCTACACTGAAATCAAACCCAGTGTCAGCTTGAGTTTTAGTCTGACCTTTTATATTTATGTTCTATTTTCTTTCTTCAAATATTACTTGTCCTTGAACTATCTCCCTCATCTTCATCTCTCTATAAGAGTAAAAAAATTATAGCTGTATTAAAATAATGTGTGGAGACAAGTCAGTATTCTTTATAGTCTCTTCAAATAATTATTTGAAATTAGCAACATCCTTGACAGACTTTAGAGTACTTATTTTAGAATTGTTTTTTAATTTCTTTATATATATATATTTGTGTTCTTACCACTGGGGAGGGGTTTGGAGCAGTTTGTGTGTAGTTCCCTAAAAACTGTATACATCATTGATAACATCTGTAACCTAAAAGTCACCCTTCCCTTAGCATTGATTTTAACGTGTCATTTCACATTTTGCAAAGAAGGGGGTGTGGAAATATGGGGGAAGGTGCCCCAGTGAACACATAATGCTGCTTCCCTTTAGAAGTAAGAGTAAGTCACATTCTGTTTTTAAAGTTGGGTACTTTAGAGATAAAATGAGGGGACTTGAAACACACATAAAGTCAGCATTTAGATCAGAGGGTTACTTCAGCCAAACAAAGTATGTTAACAGAGCATGGGAGGACCATGTGAAGTTGTAGTCAAAAGAGATTAATTATTGGCCACAAAATCAAATGGAAATGACTTTTCATGAATGAAGTCAAAGAAGTTACTATCGATCAGATTATCAGAAATCTTGCATAGAAAATACAGTCAATACTGGCACTACCAGATGCCTGAGGAATTTTAAAGCTACGTCCTGAGGGGTGCATCCAGGTTCACTGTGGATAAAGACAGAAAGGATAGCATGACCCCTGTGATCTCTGGACCTATAGGATGTAGTGAAATGTTTAGAACAAGAGGAGACAAGATGTCATGTCTCCACGGGAGCACAGGCCACTGTCTGCTATAAACAGGGTTTCAGAGTTGCTGGCTTAGCCATCTAATAGGGAATGGCTCCTCTTGGTAATGAAGCAGTGTCTTCCTTTGAGCCCTGGAGTGCACCTGAGTCAGTCTAAGGATGACTGTGATGATGACTGTCAGGGCCCTGCCTACCTAGGGCAGGTACTACTGGGGAGCTGGAAGTGATATTAGGCATTAGAAGCATTGCATTCAGGTATTGAATGTGATTCTTTTAGGAGTAAGTTCACAAGTGTTCAAACAGCATGAGCCACATCCTGTAACCTTGATACATCCTTTTAGCTTTTCAATGTTTCGTTATGATAATCTGCCTTGATGAAAAGTCATATAACCTTAGATTACAACAGCAACAACAACAACAACAAGGCAAAGAAATAGTCCTGCCCTTGTTCTCCTTGGAGCCAGTTTAAAATAAAAACAAACACAACACCTCCCAAGACCAAGAGCAACATCCATAACAATTTCCTAATTTATCTGCCTTGCTTTGGGCTGAGGAGGAACAGTTGTGTTTTGGTCATTAATAGAAAAGGGAACAGTGCCTAAACAACCTATTATGAATTCTTCTGGAAAAACATATTACAAATAATTGGAAGCAAACCTGAGTCTATGAAGTTGGCAGCAAATGTATATGAGAAAGCAATTCTGTCTTGGCCCCTGGATGATTGATTAAATCCTTTATTCTCCTTACCTTTCATTCACACTGTGTTTATCAAGAGGAAAGAGAAAAGAAATGTTGTGTAACAATGTCTCCTTTAGATGAATTACTTACAAAAAAATGATCAATGACCTCCAATCAGCGGCTTATTCATTTTTTCTCAAATTTTAATATCTCAAACTATTTGTAATTCTGCACAGGTTCTTGTAGAAAATAAGGCCCCAAGTTTCAGCCTGTCCTGCCCCCTGATAGCTAAGCAGCAACATGCACTGTTTCTGAGCTGCTTTGAGGGCATGGCCCAGCAGCTTCCTGTGGTCAATTATTAGTTGGAGGCCAGAAAAAGAATAAGAACACTGCGTACTTGGTAAATCTGCAGAAAACTTCATCTTCTGCTTGTGTGGGAGGCAAAGTCCCTATGTGTACTCTATTTCTTTGAAAGGACCTAAGATCTGCTAGAGCTGTACAGATGTTAGAGTGCAGCAAGCCAAGAATCTACAAACTTAGTAAATAAATTATTAGGATCTACACCATACAGAGTAAGAGGATGAACCTCGATTTGGGATACCAGCAACAGTAAGCAGAAATAATTGTCAACATCCATTCTATAAAGCACACAAAATGATGATCCAATCTCTTTGTGAGACATTTTCTTTTAACTTTTCATTTGTTTGGAATATGTAGCCATCTGTAGCCATCATAATGATCAGCCAGAAATACAGCAGCGGCCCCAGCAACCTTTGAAGTGTAAAGTCGGATTTGTAGAGGGTCCCTTATTAAATCACCTTCTTTTTCATTTCATGTTTCTTCTCTTACAAGTTCCTGCCCAGATGTTAATAATTCTGTAGCCTCTTCTTCCTGCAGCTTCTGTGTTGGTACTTGGTCATCTCCTCTAATCCCAGTCCTTGAAACCATCATGTCAAGGGTTGAGAACACAGACGATCTCCAGGCCAACAGCTTCAGCATGGACGTAGATGTCTTAAGCTTGGAACTTTTCTGTTATTTTCTCCCTTAATTGCTTTTATAGAAATCACATATGGATAAGAAAAGAAGACACAAGGATATGTTCTGGTGGGCTTCATGTACATGCTTCCATTTACACTCAAGTACCTTAATATCTCACAGTGGTGGGGTGAAATCTCCATGGTGAGGAGAAACTTTGTTGCTGTCACTCCTGTCCGAGGCAGGACAGGTTAGCAATAGGTAACTCAGATAAATGGGAAGCATTATGAGACACATAGTAATTTCATGATTTTTATTACTCTCAATAATAACGAATAACATTTCCCCCTTTGAGCTATGTACTATTCTAATAATGTCACATGAATTTTTTTAATCCACACAATAGAAGTTTAAGTATTGTTATTGCTTGCTTTATACAACAGCAAAAAAACAAGACAAAGATGATTCATATAATCATCAGAGTAGTAAGTAGCAAAAACATCACTGAATACATACTATCTCCAATTAGTGAGATTTTAAAACCCAAACTCATTGAACATGTGCACACACTAGAAAGAGTCTTACCGCACAGTTAGGGTCTGATTCAGAAGCCCGCTAAGATAAAGCCCTCAACAGTTGTGGAAATACAAATTTTGTTTTGCAAAAAAGTTATATGAAAAGTTTTCTTATGCATTGAAAAAATATGGAACATGAGGAATAAAACTAATATTTTCTGGTACAAAGATAGTTGGTTTCATGTTTAGAGATATGGAACGTGTGACTTCACTTAAAAGCATAGAAACTTAACAAACCATTGATAAGAGTTTTTCTCTTATAATGAGAATGTAGGCAGGACAAGTGCTGTGTTTCACTATTCCTGGGGAGATGTGAACAAGTATCTACTTACTCCATGTAGGGAAGTAAAACCAGAACAATGTAAAGATACCACCCGTGTGCAGCTTAGTGAAACAATGAGTTTTATGGGGGTTACTTAGAGGAATACAGGTGGAGGGTTACTGAAAGAAGAAATGACTCAAAGACATCTACAAAAGTCTACCCAAGGACAGGTGACATCTCATGCAAGCTGGAAATCTGGAGGATACTGGGTAGCCTGAAGGTGGTCAACAGGGTGGAAGGGTGTCCTTTCCCTGTTCGGTTGGTCTTAATTCTTTCCCAGACACCTGAGGTGCTCTCTGCTTCTTGCAGGCAATGTGTCTCATTTTTACCTATTATTCCATGCTGCTCAGCTGCTCTGAGCATCTCTGTACTTCAGATTGTCTGAGAGTCTCTTTCTGCAGATTGTATAGCTATGTATGGTTTGGGGATTGAATCTGGTCAGTTTCAGAGACTTCCTGAAATTACTAAATTGTTTACTTCCTGAGTTTAATGAGCTTTCCTGCAGGCTAGAATGTTTTACATCGCCTTAGAGCAGTGGTTCTCAACCATCCTAAGGCTGCAACCTTTTGATACACTGCCTCATGTTGTGGTGACAAGGAACCATAAAATAATTTTTGTTGCTATTTCATAGCTGTAATTTTGTACTGTTATGAATTGTAACATAAACATCCGATATGTAGGATATCTGATATACAACCCTGTGAATGGGCCAGCAAACCCCAAGGGGTGTTACTCACACCGCCTTAGAGCATCCCTCTGTTCCACCTTTCTTCTCACATCTTTGGTCTTACCATGCCTTCCTTCAATAGAAAGGGCTTATCTTAGAGGCAATTGGTAAGCAACATCTAGGTGAACAATAAATAAGATGCAGAAAGTACTACACTAAGTTAATAGTAAAAATAGAATAAGAGGAAAAGGTGGTCAAACAAGGGATGAGCAAAAGTCATGGTGAAATGGTGAATCCTGGTTTGCAAACACACAACACGAGAGGCATCAGTACATTGAGCCTAAGGAGCGTGCTCAGCCTTGTAGAGCTATAGCTCCAAATATCAGTATCTTTTTATATTGTAATTTAAAGCCTCTTATGTCTTGCTATTTTAGAGGGATCTTTTTGTATGTCTAAAATGGTTGACTCTGAATCAGTTGAGTCTATCAGTGGTCATGACAAAATGCTACATCAAAGCAACATATTAATTTAAATTTTCATTTGCACCTTTGTGAGGTGCATACTTTCTCTCTGAGTAGGCTTTGAATCAGAACAAGGCTGAAGGAAACTGATTTTCTCCTTCAAACACACATGCAGGCTTTATTCCAATGGAATGACACAGGGTCTGGCTCACTATTTGCACTGCCTGCTCCAAGATTTTAATTTTAAACAAGTGTTCCCACACAGGGACTTAAAACAAAACAGAAAAATGTTGCTTTAGACTTCCTTTGTGCTGTTGTATGGCTTTCAAGGGTACGAATTGTTCTGTGCTATCAATGTAGGTCATGGAACACTCCCTGTATTCAGAACTTGCCCTAATTTTCATCACCATATTTAAGAAAACCATTTTAATTTCACAGCTGTTTGAGTATGAACATTTTTGTATCTCCCTATAGCTCAAAGTTTTAGTACTTTAACCCTGTAGAGCTTTCACAAGGTGTAAATTGTTTTGTGTACCACTGTTCTCACTTAATAAAATACTTATATAACAAAACTTTCATCACAAATTTTGTTAATGTTAAAATTAATAGATATTTGGAAAAATTTGAAATTAATAAAAAAATATAGAATTTGGATTAATCCTCGATAAGAATGGTTCATTCATCAACTCTAAGAAATAGAAAGTTATAGTTGTGATTTTTTCAAAGGCTTACTTCTATAAACCAGAAGAGCCTGTATTAATATGATCAGCATTAGATAGATTGCTAAGTATGGAACTTTCCCATGGCTTGGAAGAAACATTCTTCCATGTTCTATTCTGCCTCAAACCTGTCCCCTTTCAAGAAATCTGTTCTCAGTCTGCTCCAGTGATGTCTGAGTAGGATGTGGCATAATAATAATTCCACAGCAGACAGTCCTCAATACATAAAACTGGAGGGGTAAATCCTACCTAAATTAATTAAGGAAAACAAGAATCATAGAAAGAATCTGAAGAATCATGGGTGAGGCACAGAGAGGAAATGGAAATAATACACTGACCCTGTCTTAGTCACAGTGAATGGAAGCATGTCTTATGACAGAATGGGAAACAGATGCATGGAAGAAACTCATCAGCAGTGGCTTCCTGCTACTATAAGGCTTCCAGTTGCATCTACATGATCAGATGTTATTTACTGAAGAGATGCTTCTTGAACCATTGATTTGTTTGATAGTGTAATAGGCTGATATGTATAGTCAGTGAAGTCAGAATAGAATTAGAACATGTCTCAGCTCTGCTTGGACATAATTGTCTAAAATCCAGTGATTCTATTCTTTTTTCATATTTTTTATTGGTTATCTCATTTATTTATATTTCATATGTTATCCCCTTTCCCAGTTTCCCCCCCACAAACCCCCATCTCCTCCCCTACCCCTGCCTCTATGAGGGTGCTTCCCCACCTGCCCACCCACTCCTGCCATAGTGCGCTAGTATTTCCCTAAGCTAGATCATTGAGCTCCACAGGACCAAGGGGCTCCCCTCCCATTGATGCCAGATAAGGCCATCCTCTGCTACATATCCAGCTGGAGCCATGGGTTCCTCCATGTGTACTCTGTGGTTGGTGATTTAGTCCCTGGGAGCTTTGGGGGGTCTGGTTGGTTGATATTGTTGTTCTTCCTGTGGGGTTGCAAACCCCTTCAGATCCTTGAGTCCTTGCCCTAACTCCTCCATTGGGGTCCCCATGCTCAGTCCGATGTGCTGTCTGGCAGCAAGTATCCGCATCTGTGTTGCTGTATTGGTCAAGCTTTGATAGAGCCTCTTAGGGGAAAGCTATACCAGGCTCCTGTCAGCAAGCACTTCTTGGTATCAGCAATAGTATTTTTATTCTTTAAGAAAGAATAATACCTCTCAAGAAGCATTAGCAGGATTAAGGTCACATCCATCAAAACATTGTGTTCATGCTTTCTGACATCTACTAACTGCATAACAATAACCAGGGCTGTGTCCACATGGAAGGTCCTACTGAAATACATAAGGGAGTGGAATAGATGTTTGATAATTCTGTTTTCTTAAGCTATCTCTAGTTGAGTCACACCCAAAGCAAAATTTGGAGCAGCACAAATGTCTGAGGAGAGTGAGAGGTTTCCTGCTGGTATTTTCCCTTATGGATTGCCCTCGAGCTGCTCCCCTTGGATTCCTTCCTGGCTGTGAAGATCACATGATGACTGTATGCCTGCATAGTCTTGGCTTGACAGCACAAAGATTTAGCAATGACATTTGCATTTGATAAAATGAAAATGAGAAGCTTCACAAAGAGACAGAGAAAACCTATTTTGACAAGTCTTTTATTTTATACATGCAAATATTTCAGAACTGCATTAAAAAAACACAATAGTAAATAAAATATTTTCTACTTAGGTCATTGTTTTATTACCTTAAAAGTACTGAGAATACAGTATGCAAAAAAAACTTGCATATGTCAAGGACCTTTCAGAGTTAGGTCCTTGGAAATCCAAGAAAAGGGTGTGGTACACATTTAGTAATGATTTTAATCCTTTTGAAAGTTTCTGGCACTTAGTAGTGGTCAGCATTCCTCTTACACATCATGACCAGTGGGAGTCATATGCTCTTTCATTTAATTATGATGGATTACAAATTACCTATTAGGGCATGTTTAGATGAAAATTAATAAAGCTCATCTTTAACAGGGGACTTAGAAATAAATGCTTTCCTGGATTGCTTTGAGCTGTTGAAACCAAGAAGACTACAAGACGTCTCCGAAACCCAGGAAAATCTCAACATTGAGACTTTGAGATAACTAGAACCCCTAAGGCAGCTGAGACTTTAATTCTGTCTATAGGTTTGCTTAAAATTTAGATCTTCTGTGTGCTCTTTAGTTCTATGGAACATAGAAGTCATTGCCCCATGAAATCTATTTTTATATGGAGAGAAAAAACAGAGTCTCATCCTATTCTACTTCAAAATGAGACACAAAGGATATTTTTTAACCAGTTGACAAATCATGTAAACCTTTAGGTCCAGGATTTTGATTTTTACTAGGTGACTAGAGAAGTAAGAAGAGATGACAAATATTCTATGCAGATAGCTGATTTTCTTATTATGTTTCAATTTATTAATGACAATCTATTTGACAGTGAAGAATTTGTTTAAATATCTCATGGCAGGCAAAGCTTTCATCCAGAAAAGACAAATGCATGAATTACAACTCAAAAGAACAGGAGAAAAGCAATGTCAGTTTTAGGGCAATTGAAACAAAGTATATTTCTAGAATAAAGCATTTGGTATGAGATAGTAAAAGAAGTGTTGAGAGGAAGCAGAAGCATAGAGTTGCCTATGGTGCAGTCATATGTGATAGACAGTTCACTAGCCTAACATCTGCCTGTAGTTTGGGAATAGGGTATGTGAAGAAGTCAGGTCCACACAGTCTTTGGCATGTCATCTTTAAAGTATCACTCTCTAATCGACTCTGAGATAATCAACCATGCAGCCGTAGTTATCCCTGTTGGGGTCCTGAATGAATGAAGTGGCATAGTTACCATAAGTTCTCTAAATTAAATGAGTACACTAAAAAGAAAATACTTGTAATTCTTCTTAAAGGGTGTATTAAGGCCCAAGGAAGGACATATGCATTGTTACAAGCAGATCCAATTAATTTTCTATACAGACAATTGTTCCTTTGTGATGACACATTTAATAATTTCTCAATAATTTATGAAAGAAATGAGATTAACCATGGACAAGATCTTTTCTGGTTGAATAAATCAAGGTGAATAGTTCCTAAGTTCAAATACAATATCATGGTTTTCTAAAAATCACATTTATGTGTTAGTCTCCGATAAAAAAATAGTATATCGAAAAGAAACTAAAGTGTAATAAAATTGGCTTATTTTGAAGTCATATTAACATGATCAGCAAACTAAGATGAAAGGGAATAATAGGCTAGAATTAATATATAAAGTTTATTTAAGTCAACTTAATGTAAAATGCTCAGAAATAAAAGAATATAAAAGATTATTAATCTTAACTTGATTTCTGTAAAAACAGCATACTCACATCAATAGAAAAATTTCATCAACAAACATTTTTTTAGCAAGAAAATTAGTTGAATTTACTAAGTATTTGGGACTTTCATTAATTTTATTCATTTGAAAATTTTAAGATCAGCCCTTGTGTTTTGCCATAAACTAGGCACTATGCATTGTATTACCTTACTTTAAAGATAAACTCCAGAGCATTCTAATGACTTGGGATTCATGTGCTGGAGGACACAGAGAAACCACCAGCAGTAATACCTCAGGTTTAAAAGAATGACAAATGATGGTCCATGATGGTTTCAATCAAGGGATGGATAGGCTACTGTATATATTTAAAATTAAACCAATGATATTTCCAGATAAATTTGACACAGGATGAAAGAAAAAGAGGAAATCTTTAATGATTCTACATTATTGGTGGGAGGTAGCTGAAGGGATGGTTATTTAGTGAAAGTGAGCTGGGCATGAAAAGCAGGAACTCCAGTGATTCCTACTGGGAAGCTTTGTAAACTAAGAAGACAGCATTTCTGCGTTTCATAGAAATCAGCCCTGGGGATCTAGACATGGAAGATATCTGTATTAAGGATATGTGAAGCCATAGCTTTGACAGAATGACTGTACAAGTAACTGGGATTAGAGAAGAAAAAAACATGATGCTTTTGTTGTGGTACTGGTGGTGAAAAGTCCATAAATTGCATTTGATACATAAAGTGTAGTAGTAGATCTGAAGCTCCTCATGGTTTGGTCTGTATGCCTCTATAGTAGGGCTTTCTTATTAGCAATGACGTGTGTGTGTGTGTGTGTGTGTGTGTGTGTGTGTGTGTGTGTGTGTGTGTGTGTGTGTGTGAGTGTGTGTGTGTGTGTGTGTGTGTGTGTGTGTGTGTGAAGTTTATTTTTATAAAGCAGACGAAAAGGCAGAAAACAGAATAGCACCATGCCACTCTAATGGAAGAGCTAAAGCATACGATGATCAACCTCCAAAAATGCAAACTGAAATATCCCAGAATGAGACAAATTAATTTCATCTTTAAACATAGCTCTCATTCTGAAGATATCACATGAAATAAATGAAAATATCCGAGATCAAGCTGAAGTATAAGGGAGTTTGAGAAGAGAAAGTCAGATGAAGTGGGATCCAAATGAGGAAAGCTTGTTCTCTGAGTCAATCAGTAGTGTAATTAATTATTTCAGTTCCTTTTAGTAGGTCAGATGTGGTGCAGACTGAGAACTGGTCATTTTAGCGAATTCCACAAAGGCTGTTGGTGACTTTTGGGAGAGCAGGTACCATGGAATGGAAGGAGCTTTTAAGAGTACAAGGGAGGCATAAAGCAGAAAAGGGCCAATTACCATGGAGGGCTAAACCCTAGTTTACCTTGTCTTAGTAGCAGTGAAACAAATGGCACACTGTCTCCTTCCCTAAGCCTCACAGCCCTCCTGTCCATTCCACACCCTGTTTTTGTACACACCCTAAAAGGAAATACTTAGGCTAATTTTTCAAAGTCATTTTCAACATCTAACTCTTGCAGACATGGTTGTATTTATAAGTTTTGCCAACAGCTTCCATTCGTTCATGAATAAAACCTTTGCCGTGCTTCTAAGTGGGTAATCTCACTCTATATTTATGCCCTTATTGTTTGAAGCCCCTGGGGACCATGCCTTTCATTGTGCTGTGCCTATTTTATTGGCACACTCTTCCAAGTTGCTGATACAAACGGGTTTACAAATATTCTAAGGGGGCATGCTACTGTGTGAACCTCATTTCTCCCACTGTTCCATGCAAAGTTTCTCATGTGTTATCAATAAACGCCAAACCTTCTTTTTATTGTCCACCCAATACCACAGCAACCTGTGTCACTAAGAGACTTACACTTCTAGCCATCTAAAGCAGATATAATCACATAATAAGGAACAGTTCTCCAGAGTAGAAACCTGATTATTTGTTAGATAGAATAATTTAAAATTGCATTTAAAAGTAAATAAAATAAACACTGAGAGTTCTTAGCCATCTGCAAAGATAAAAATGGCATATAGTATACTTTACCTAATGACAACCAATGAACTGATGAGCAGAAGGTACTATTGAGGCAGCCATTTGGGAATGAAAATAAACACCCTGATGAACTTTTACCATTTATTTATCTGTGAAAACTCATTTCTGAGAAAAGTCATTTCAAAATCTGAAGGGCCAATAGATAGTCATAGTCAGATATTTTCACCTGGAATAATTTCCTGTGCTAGCACAGCTGTCTACCCACTAGTATTATCCGTAATAGAAAACATTACAGAAGACACCAGACTTTCAGAGCTTCCCAGGGCCTCACAGCAAGGCAAGAGGTCTTCAAGCCCTCTAGTTTCATGGAAGATAGACACCCTCTAGTTGTCAGTCCATAGGAAGTCAGAAGTATGCTAAACAGTCCTGAAAACTTGAAGTTAGACAGTATTGTGCCAGAGGAAATATCTTATTCAATGTTGTGATTTAATACACATAAAGGTAGGAAGGTAGGAAAGGAAGGAAGGGAAAGAAAGAAGGATACACGCATGCACACACACACACACACACACACACACACACACAGAGGGTGGGGGGAGAGAGAGGAGTCAGTCAGTCTAAGGAAGCAGCCCACACCATGAGCAAACAGCTGGCTGAATTTTTTATTCCCAAAACAACTTGGGACTAGCTATGTTCACAAGATCTCTTGGCAGAGTGACTTGGTGAACATACCAAAGCTGTGAGGACAAGTGTTCTACTGCTGAATACTTCATGGTGCTATCCTGGGACTGACTAACCTAAATGAGCACATGTACAGCTTAAAAAAATGTTTGTGTGAGTGAGAAATTCACTGACACCACACATAGCCCAGTGTTGTTCCCTGAACCATCTACATCAAGGAGCCATGAAGGACACTCAGAAACCAGAGTCCAACATATTTAGTAGGTTCCTTTTCACTTCAAATTGTTTGTGAATGGGGCAATCAAAGGAAGACAGGAAAGAAATTCAGGCACACATTCAAGGAGCTGAGGGGGTTTGCAGCCCCATGGAAGAAGCAACAGTGTCAACTGGCCAGACGCCCCCCCCCCCAGAGCTCCTGGAGACTGGACCACTGACCGAAGAATACATACGGAGGGACCCATGGCACTGGCCACATATGTGGCAGATGAGGGCCTTGGCCATCAGTGGGAGGAAAGGCCCTTGGTCTTGAGGGTGTTCGATGCTCCAGTGTAGGGGAATTGTAGGGAGGGAAGACAGGAGTGGGAGGGGGAGCACCCTCATAGAGGTGGGGGGGATGGGACAGGTGATTCCGAATGGGACACCTGGAAAGGGGAAAACATTTGAAATATAAATAAAGTAAATATCAAAACCAGAAAATCCTAAAGCGCGCACACACACACACACACACACACACACACACACACACACACACACACAAGAGAAAGAAAAAAGAAAAAAGAAAAAAGAAAAAAAGAAAGAAAGAAAGGTAGTAACCTTTTGAGGATACTAATGTTAACCTTTAAGAGAGACTAGTTTTAACAGCTTTGTGGATCATTTACTCTTTCTTTAAACATTTAATTGATCTCTCCTTACACAGAAGAAACATCATAATTTAAAACCCATTTTTTGGCTCATTGGCTAGATGCTGGAACTGTGGAATATTAGAGAATGCATGTAACTCTCGAGATCTCCAGCAGCAGAAGATACTCAATGTTGTGAGATTCAGTATTTTTGTAGAGCACAAATGTGTCATTGGATGAGTCAGTTCGACACTAAATATCAGCTTGATTCAATTCACTGGAGTGTTTGATATTTTTACTCAGGACACATTTCGGCCTAGTCTGGGGTGTGTGTGTGTGTGTGTGTGTGTGTGTGTGTGTGTGTGTGTGTGTGTGTGTGTGTGATCAGAATAGATTTCTCCTCTCAGTGTTTGCTGTATTTTTCCAGTACCTGATGTAGTTTATTGGCAGTCAGTTTGTAAAATGCTCTCTGGGGTTATCTAAAAGTAGAATTCAGGGATGGAAATACGTATCATCGACTTGCCTGTCAAAAAATGTAATTAACACAGATGATGTACTATCTTCCAAAGCAGATGAGGATTCCAGCCTGACCTGAGTGCAGACTCTGCAGTATATACACAGATTTTCCTGAGTTCTCCTCCACTGGGGCTCAAGCACTCCACTCCTAATTCCCCAGTCACTATCACATATGCTTGTGTGTGAGTGTGCCTGCGTGTGCATGCCTTCATTTGTATGAGATGTGCTCAAAGCAGACTGCCCAACCAATAATTTTTTACAATTTTGTTCTGGTTGAATTATGTATACGTAATATGTCATCTATACAGGATATGAAATGAATTATTGTATTTTTAATTGTTCCCTATATTTCAATATGTAGATATGTGATTTATGGAATCACTTGCACACTGACAAGTTGTTTTCTTTCTCTTACTATGTCCTGAAAAGGGCTAAAAGAATATATCCATGTGCATTCAAGCACATGGTAGATTTCCCTTTGCATGGTTTTTAAAGAGGAAAACAAGATTTCTCCAATCTCCAGAAGCTGGCAGGTTAAGGTCAGAGGTCAGCATGGTGCTCATCAATTACTATGAGACCTCTTTTCCTGGATTGCATACTCTGGTCTTGTGTTCTTTCTTGGTGCAAAAGAAGCTAGCATTCTGGAATCTTCTCATTAAGACACTAATCCCCCTCAGGAGGACACCATCCTTACAGTCTAATTAACTCCAAAGGGCCTCCACACCTCCATGTATCAATACACCAAATCAGATTCAGCACATGCATCTGGAAATGGACAATGGGAACTTTTACTTTACTGAATGCATTCAGTTCATATATATTATAATAAAGAGAAATTGAAAATCAATAATCCTACATGTTCTCATTCTGAAATCCATTGCCCAATCCATGTTTGAGATATTTGTTTCAGTTAGCTTTATATTCATAAAAAAAAGACAGGTGACCATATAAAACTAACCTTGTCCTCAAAGAGTGTTTTCAATATTGGGGATTTGTCAACCTAAAAACTAGAAAAATAATTAATCAGTGTACTTTTAGTTAACATTTATCATACTATAAATGATAGAATTTTTCATTTATTCTTGTCCTATGTTCATTTGTGTTTTGCCCACATGCATGTCTATGTAAAGGTGTCAGAAGCCCTGGAGCTAAAATTGCAGACATATGTGAGCTGCCATGTGGGTGCTGGGAACTGAATCCAGATCTTTTAGAAGATCAGACAGTGCTCCAAACTGCTGATCCATCTCTCTAGCCCCATAAATAATGGGATTTTATCAGTTGTTGATAAGTCAATTTTGTGGTTTTTCAGTAGTGCTTTTATATGTCTTTTACCCTGATTTATTATAAATTATTGGGCTTTCTTTCCCTTTTACATTTAAAAAATATTTTTAAATGTACCAAGGTCCCTACTTCCTTTGTTTGTGGCAGTTCTTTTTATTTGAACCTACAGTTTATCTATCTTTCCTGATAGGTTGTCTGTTCTTTTGTGGGAAGTTGATAGGCTGCTGGGTGAGAAAGAGAAACTTTCTTTCAGGGGTATAATCTCTGGTATAGAGACCATGCTTCAGAGAAGGCCTGACATGCAAAAATAGGAAAAAAGTGGAGAAAGATCTGAAAGCAGTTAGAAGAGGGGACCAACATGATCAAAATACATTGTATGGAACTTTCAGACAGCTAATAATAATAAGAAAATGAAAAAAAAGAATTATGTGCTCTTGAGGTAGTCCTGTGAAAGCGCACCAGCTTTGTGTGCATTTGGAAAAGTTCCATTTGTACTTGGAAAATGGGCTGATCAAAGTGTATTTCTTCTGGTGTCAAATGTGCTAAATTATTTTTATTTAAAAAAACATCACTATTACATCCAGGTTCAATACGTTTTCAGACAATCTATTATTCTTACAGTATGTAATAGCCTGTGTAAATTTTTGTCTTCTTGGTCTATCGATTACTAAAAAATAAATAAATCATAACAAAAACAAAGCTATTGAAATGTCTGGAAGCAAAGATTTATCTAGTTTCCATCAAAATTTATCATTTTTGCTCCATATATCATTTCTGAAATATATTTCTCCATTTGTCATGGGATTATTTCAAAATCTGAATTATTTTCTATGCACTGTGACTGGGGTCCTAGTTTTTTCAGATATAGCTTAGCATTTTCTTACTTTTTTTTAACTATATAACAGATTCTTAAATATTGAAAACCCAATTTGTAGAGAACATTATAGTTGATTTAATACTTAATTTCTGGAAATGCAATGAGAGGCAAGATGATGAAATGACTTAGAAGACACAATTACAAATAAGGGCAGCATCTAGTATATGGAACATGTAAGGAACGAGCAAGCCGTTAACACACTCATGTATTGAAAGGCTCAATTTTTTACCACACTTGAATGTGTGAGAACGAGCCTGTATCTGCAATGTGGCAAAAGCAAGAGGAAAAGTAAGTCTGTAAACCATTTTCTGCTTCATGTAGATTCACATTTCTTTGATCAATGGGAGACCAAGTGCTGATGACCCCTCCCCTGAACTCCTGGAATTCACCTCCGCTCGATATATTCGCCTGAGATTTCAACGGATCCGCACCTTGAATGCTGACTTGATGATGTTTGCTCACAAAGACCCCAGAGAAATCGACCCCATTGTCACACGAAGAGTAAGTGCTGAGACTCACATCAGAGCCTAAGTGGAATCATGCCCATCTTCTTAACAGTCTGTCAAGGCTGAGAGAGAAATTGTTCTGTGATTTGTAGGACCATTTATTGTTAGCGACTTTAGAACCCAGCAGACCCTCCTTTGTACAAACCCAAGCTCTGTGACTTATTAATTACATGGAATTTATCAAACCCTCCAACGTTTTTCAACTTTAATTTCCTCTTTTGTAAAATGAGCACTATAGTATCTCATTCATAATCATTTTAAGGGATTACATTAGTTTCTGTCACTTTAGGCGATCTGTATTTTTACAGTTGGATCCAAGCAGCTACATGTTTAAGTACAGGGCCTTTGAAATACTTTTGACCATAACCCAGAAGAAGAAATAAGTTTTATATATTTAATGTACACACAGCTGTTGTCCTTGTGTACTTTCGAATTCTGTAGGTATAGAACAGGACTGAGGTTGAATATTCTAGAAAGTTCCAGAGATGTCGATATTGCTGGTCCCAAGAAAAGGCTAACATATGAAATACTAAGGACTCCATTAATTATGAAACACACACACACATACACATACACACACACACACACGCACACACATACACACACAGACATGTACATACGCAAGCAAACACACACACACACACATACAGCTCTGCCATGGGGAAAATGATAAAAATGATTCTACAAGTTTTTTTTTCTTTACAAATACAAGTAAAAGAAGAAAACAAAAGTTTAAAGCACCCTTACAACAGGTCTTTGACAATGAAAGCTAAGGGAGTGTTTTATTTTAGTACCAAACAAACAGAAATTTGTACACATGTTATAAGAAACATGACTAGACCAGTTTGCCATTCCTAATTTTGATTCTGCCCAATTCCTCCCTATTTACTCCACATTCTAACCATGAGTTTGTGTAGGATCTCTTCCCATATAACCAAGATATTACAGTTGTTCATGTCAGCCTTGAATCCTAAGGCTCAGTTTTGCTAAGCAACTGATATATTCTGGAAACCATAGACTGCAAATCGTAGAGTACAAAAAATCATTCAGGTGAAACTAAACCTGTAGGTAAAGCTCTTAGATCTAGATCATATGAAGAGCAGATTTCTGTCACCAGAGAACCTACTGATGGCACAGCAAGTCAAGTGTGAGTTTCCTGTCCTCCCTCACCCGTTCTCTCTCTCACTGCTCAACCTACCCATGCTTAACCTCTCCATAATCACAGACTAACTACTACTGGGGTTTTAATTAGCTCCACACAACATATGGTAGATATAGTAGTGCCTTTTATTTTCCAAATTTGAAGCAATTTTACTTTGTATTATATTTTACCAGATTGTCAATTGCTTTATGCAGAAGCAATCATTATTTCACAATACTGTTTGGAGTCTTCACAGATTGAGGAAAACAACCACCTTTAATTTTATTTTTAGCATGAAGAAGTCAGAACAATATTGTTGTGAAATTTCTTCTCTTCTTTGACAAGTACATCAGGGAAAATCAATGAAAAAAATATTGTTACTTCTTCTCATCTTTTGCAGGGCTGAGTAGGGGTTGTGTTGAACATTTATTTTTTATAATGGCATCGGACATGAGCAGTTGAGTCAACATATGTATATGTTTCCCAACAGTACTCAAGTTAAGTGAACACTACATACAAATTTAAATATATGAAAATAGAATATTACATTTCATCTCGTCGTACTCAAAAGCAAAGCAATGTATGCTTACACTTAAAATAAATTTTCTAATTTTAAAAGCATTTACAATAATACTTTTGAGAAAATTTGTACACACATTATTAAGTCATGAAATTAAGTAAAGGCATTTTTTTTTTAAGTTACCCAAATTTCTCAGCATGCTCCATTAGTTCAAAATATAGGTATAACAAATAACCTAAGATAGAAAAATTATTTTACAAGATAATATATGCATTTAACAAAACAAAGGGAAAATTAAAAAACAAATATATAGAATAATAAATGATTTCAGTTAGGAAACTCAGATACCTGTCCATTACTTTTACTAAAGCTGCCATATCTTCTTGTATATTGTTGTACTAATAGAGCTTTCTTTTACTGAGTAGGTTATTTGGATTCTAAGTGAGAAAGTATAAAAACTCTAGTGCTTATAAAATGTTGTACACATTAATTAAAATTTCAATTTAGTCCAGCTATATAATTATGAATTGCATTTTAAAAATAGCTGATAGTTTAAAATGACTATGACTATAGCTTTGTGTTAATTTCAGATAGAAAAGTGGTGGTAAGAACATTTTAACATAACAAAAAGACAAGTTCTCAGTTCATCAAACTTTCACATTAACCTTTTTTCCTTCCAAATTTCTTCTGAATCTGGATAAGAATTATATGGCTACCACCACCATTTCCCTTAAAGGTTTTGTTCCATTTCAAATTTATCAAGTAAAATAGGAAATTCTGACTCATAAATACTCAGTTTCTCATGATCACAACTAAAGAGGTTTTTTGTTTTGCTTGTGTTTGTTTTTTTAATGAGAAATTGTATAAAACAACTTTATGAAGAATTACCATCCATTGCCCTAAGGTGCAAGCTGCTGTAGCAATGGGTGCTCCAGCCTGCACATTGGAATGCTCATGGGAGAGAAATCCCATGCTGTGCATGTAGCATAAATTGACAGCCTTCTTTTTTGGGGTCATAGGTATGAGTTAACTTAACCTCAGGAAACCCAGAATGCTTTTAAGGAAGTCTGAAGGCAAAATGTGGCGTTTTAAGTGACTGTCCTGGTCCCTCTTCCTGGTCTTCCTCTTCTCCCCTTTCAACAATGCTAACAATATTTCTTTCTGGCTTTTTTTTCCCAGTATTACTATTCTGTCAAGGATATTTCGGTTGGCGGTATGTGCATCTGTTATGGTCATGCCCGGGCTTGTCCACTTGATCCTGCAACAAATGTACGTATATTTATAGGATGCTTAGGCAAAATGAAATGCTCTACTGTAAAATACTTCAAGAGAGGCTTTCCTGAAAGGAAATGCTGTGAATGGATGTCAGGTCCCCACTTAGAGGCTTTAACAGGAAGCCTTGCCAGGGTGAAATAGAGCTGGCAGTTAAGATGATAGACTTTGAATCCAACTGTCACTACATCAGGAAACAGATTAGTTTTCTTTTCCCATAAAGGTTCCAAAGTGGTATCTATTTTGAAGTCTTTCTAGCTATGACAGCCCGATGCATGATTTAGCTTTTTGAGAATGGCGGCCATCAATCTACCTGTCCAGTCTTTAAATTTCTTTAATCAAAAAGCATGCAAAGAAATGAAAATCGTGTGTGGATGTAAGCATATAGGTGTCCCAGTGACAGCAAGCTGACGTGGGAAGGGACAATAAGAAACCAGGTGGAAAATATTCAAGCGTTGTGACTGTCAAGCTAGAGCAAGCTTGAAAGCTTTCACGTAGAATTCTTCATTAATGACAATGAATGTATTGAGTGAACATAACCTCAAAAAGACAAATGAGCATGTGTTTTTCCCTGTCATAAAAAAATGGTGAAATTCAAAATCATCAACTGTGTAGCATATGGAAGAGATATTGAATTGGAAAATAAGTGGATGTCTATAAGGCCTTGCAGGATTCTTCCCATCTATTAAACTATACTACAAGTAACATTATACTCAAAGCTAGTTTTCTGATTAATGACTTGTATACTGTTATCTCCTGGGAAGATGAAAGACTCTGCTGATCTTTCTGGACTAGGTTGCTGTGTAGCTTGCTTCATGGCACCTTTGTTATTTATCAGCGTCATTGGTGAACAGTGTTTTTGAAGGATTGAAAGCACAAAAGGAGCCTTGTAATGGCTCACGGGGTACACAGATTCCTTAAGGACAGAGAACTCCTAGTTTTCCTAAGTACCTAGATGCCCAGTGGAGAAGAAACTTGATGTTTGGTCACGTCTCAGACTGTTAATGAAACTTGAAGAAAGTCTTACAGTAGACATGTACTCCAGAAAATAAAGGGTCAGAGAATGAGAGGTCAGTCTTCAGCTGGGCCTCCCTGCTCTTTTGAGAACATAAACTCAGTGATTCCAGCTCTGGCAGGGACCAGCCCACACTGGTGCAGAACATGTGTAGTCACACAAGTACTGTCATTGTCTCCTGCATATGCTGACCAAAAATTATACATTTTAGTGTATAATCTAGACGTTTTGAATCCAACTATCACATTCTACACCAGCCTTTCTGGGACAGACCTCTTCTGTGGTTCTATACAACACTCAAAAACTATCCCTCTCCCTTTGTGACTAGAAATCACGTTGTGAGTGTGAACATAACACCTGCGGGGAGAGCTGTGACAGGTGCTGTCCAGGATTCCATCAGAAGCCCTGGAGAGCTGGGACCTTCCTGACCAAGACTGAGTGTGAAGGTATGTTCCTGACCTGAGAGGACAGCCCTGTTGTTCTGCTTGGCTAGGGACACTAGGGCCATTACTGTGAGCCACTGTTGATTAGGCAATCTTCCATTTTAGTTATATGTCTCAGCCAAGGGCTGAGCTATTAAATTCACCACCCAAATGTCTTACCTCCCTCAGCTTTCTTGGGTTTTTATCCTAATTTGCTAAATATTTGCCTAATGCATGTTAATTTATCATAAATATAAGAATTATTGGAAATACAGAAAAAAACTTTGTATGCTTTTTGTCATCAGAAAGCACCTAGTACCTATAGCATAAGACACTGACACGAACATACAAACATATGTAGACACAAAAACATATAACCACATGTGAAATGTACAGTAACATACAATGAACACACACACATCAAAAACAATTATGCATACAAGCATACACATAAACATGAAAATGCACAAAAAGATACACAAGCACATACATAAGCATACCAACACTCAAACACATATAAAGACACAAAATACACAGAAACACAGAGAAATACAAAGAAACACATAAACACAAAGATATACACAGGACCATAAACAACCACTCACAAATACATGTAGAATTATACACAATGACACAAACACAAAGCGTGCACACACACACATAGATAGGAACACAAACAGAAGCAGACATGCAAACATACTCATATAGACAAAAGAGACAACAGTAACACAAACCCCTATCACCTACATAGGTACATAGAAATGGAAATGAGCAGCCTGTGAAACCTACAGTCTATGTTTTTGCCTTCTTAAGTTCAGATACTTGTAAAATGGTCTTCAATTTATATTAGTTTTCTAGGTCCAAATAATCACTTACAACCTACCAAATAGCTTTTAAACACTCATCAGCTAATATGACAGTCCAGTCAAAGGTGAGGGATTATCTTCATGCTAAAGCTAGGCTATTAACCAAAAATGAAAGGATTCATTAATCACACTTAGGATGTGTGGTGCTGATGAGCAGTAGCCAGGAACGATAATGGAAGGTGACAAGGATGTCAAGACATGAAGCTTTGTGGACATGAGTATCCCTCTTTAAATTGACATTTTAAATTACACTGATTTATGGGGTCCCATGTGTTAGTTATATATACATTTTGCATAAGGCTGAAACCTTAAATCACTATCATATCTCATTGGTAATGCTATTCAATTTCTTTCCTCTGTAAACTAGGCAGTATATTAATTATCATTTTGTATAGTACATTACATCACTGTAAATGAGACAACAGAAGCTATTCTAACAATAAGTTAGTAAGCAGTAACCAACCTTTGTTCTTCTCACCCTTCCACCCCCTTGCCCATATCCATTAATCAGCACTCTCAAATATAATGAGCCCATGTTTATTAGACTAAGCATATAAGTGAAGCCATGTTGTATTTGTCTTTTGGTGCCTGGTTTATTACACTTAACATACTGTGAACCAGTTCCATTCATTTGATGGCGAATGGAATATTTCAACTTTTGTCTTAATAATAGTCCATTGTCCATCTATTCCACATTTGTTTTCTTCAATAAATAGACATTGTCAGAACACAGTCCAGAAATGGAGTCATGTGAGGATTCTGAGTGCTTGTGAGAAAACTCTAAGAAAACAAGACAAGAGCCTTGTGGCCTCAGTTTCTTCAAAGCACAGAACTGCTCTTGGAATATGTTTCATGCTCCTCCTGGGTGTAGTAGATAGGACTGAGTTTACTTCAGCTGTTGTTATTCATGTGCCTCTATGGAAGAACACATTTTTGCCATGTGAGGTCTATCCTTGTCCTCATGTGACTGTTCTTTACTATCAGAGTATAAATTTTCTGATGCTCTGAGTAAGTTAGCTATTGCATGAGACTTTAATTAGGCCCCACTCTCCCAGGCTCACACTGCCAGCTAGAGTAGTAAACAGTCATTAGATTGATTCCATATGTTGACTACCCCAAAGAGTGCTTTGATAAATGTGGGAAGGGAAATATGCCTTTGGCATACTGATTATCAATAGTAAAAATGCTCTTAAATATAGATTCTTCATAACAACACCAATATAGAACTACTCACAATGAAGTGATACTTGTGGTGATTATTAGCAAATTTTATGCTATAATATTTGATAAATAATGGGTACTAAAAGATAAGCCAGAAATGATAGTCAGTGACATGCCAGACAGAGTTCATACTTTAAATCATCGCCTTGGAGATAAAATGAATGTGTCTGGCAAAAATTGCCACCACCCCTGCTTATGTCCTAATTTGGTTAAGTAGCCCACCTTGGCAACCTGAATTCTATCGAGTTCTGTATCTGTAGATTTTCTTAGACCAAGAAAAGACCCAAAATGGACCTCTGCAGAACTATAGACTCAAACTTACGGGAAGCCAAATTCAGCTAAATTCAGTATTAATATTTCAGCGAGTCATCCCAAACCATATATTTTAAGGTCAAGATGTACATGTTACATACAAACACTGAATATAAACTAATTCAGCCTACGTTTATTGTGGCTCATATATTAGACATAATGAGACTTTGATACAATTGAATAAAATAGTTTCCAATCGTAAATCTTACCTCTTTTGAGATTTTTGGCACTGTATGTGTTATCTGTATTTTGAGTATCTTTGCTTTCTTCACACATACATTGTTTGTTCTTTGATATCCTTTACCTGTGTCTATCACTAGTGGTCATACGTAGAGGCTTAGTTGCCACTGAATGCTCAAACACCACTGGAGGGCTACTTTGCTCTCAGCCATCCTTGATCTATCAGGGTCCATCTGTCCTTATATAATTTTGAAATATTGGGTATTTTAAGTCCTTTATTTGTAGGGGGAGGAGGAGGGTTCATTCCATAGTCTGAAGACTAAAGATTTTCCAAAAACAGAAATTAATGGTCGATAGGATATCTTAATCATAAACTTAGCTAAGCATCACACCATTGGCAATGTATCCAATTCTTAACATGAAATGTCTCTTTTACAAGTTTAATATTTAGGAAATACTCATGTGATAGGAAAACTCTCTCTCTATAAAAGATAATCACTAATCAATTTGAGTTTAATTTGGATTTTCATTGACCTAGCTTATTTAAAGTAATAATGTATCTCTAAAAATTTACAAATTTTCATTGTGTTACTATGATTTTAACGCCCATTTTAAGGTTTATCTGTAGGAGTACAAAGTTGATGAAAACAGTAGAAAATGGCTCACTGAGAGCAGACACCATCCCTGTCCTCTGAAGCCATATACCCAGTGCTGGCACAGTGCCATTGATATTGATATACAGATAGAGGGTCCTAATTACAGGGTGAGGACTGCCACCCAAGCAACAAACATTAGCTCCCAGTCAACTCAGCAACATCCATTATTAGGTTGATAATAATTCAGTATTGTATTGTACTTCCATCTACACTGACATCAGAAATGTTCACTGTTTCTTACAATGTATATTTAAAAGAGGATGTTTAAATATTTGTGTGAATTTTCCTAAACCCATAAAGTCATTTTTAATGCACACAGACTCATGTCTATTTCTGTGTATGTCCTAAAATAAAGCTCAAAACAACTACAAATATAATGAAATTATTATATTCTAAATTGAAAGTCAGTAGGCTAGAAAAGTTTTTTTCAACAACCATGACAAAGAGATACCATTCTTACTATATTGGAAAATCTTGCCTGGCAGTAAGAAAAACAATAATACTGTTATGAGCAAAGACCAAAACAGTTTTATGTCTCTGAAAAATATAAATGGCATTCATAATTCAGACAAAAAAAGGATGACCCACACACCAATTAAGCCAATGGAAATATTGCTTGATTTGTCAGTATATGTATTCATCCTCCTAACCTATATGCTTATGCTTACTACGTATAATAATGATATTAAAAGCATGATTAAAATACAGTGTTGGTGAGGCTATAGGGCATGACTTTCACCCCATGACTATGAGTGGAGATAATATAACATTTTAGGATACCCATTTTTTAGTCTATTGCAATTCAAGTTGACATAACTTTAGTCTAAAACATTACACTTTCAATAATTTAACCCAAATGTGGTATCATATATGTGCACAGGCCACATTCTAATTCCCTTTGTATTATTTTTAATTTCTTTTGCTAATTTATTTCTTTTCTTTTTGTTTTTTTGAGACACTAATTTATTTCTTGAAGGATATCTCTCCAGAATTCTTTTTTAGAGTATTTTGCATTTACAAAACAAATGAAAGAAGTAACTCATAAAATGGCACCCAAATCAGAAATTGCTCCTCAAGACCTCTCCTTAACATAGGAGTTTAGTTTCGTTGACCAGATCCTAACTCTTAGCCTTGCCTCGTTTCCCCCCCACCCCCAACTCCATTATGTGTGCACTGTTGCTTAAGGGCAAACCTCATAACAACCTGTAACTGTCCATTAACAGGGTACTGACACACACCTCCTCCGCTCTCTAGTAGTACTCTTTGTAGTCTTAGGTGATACCTATGTGATATGCTAAGAACAGTTGTTATTAGTAAGGTCGGGCTCTGTACATACATGCACACCGTGTGTGTGTGTGTGTGTGTGTGTGCGTGTGCGTGTGTGTGTGTGTGTGCGTGTGTGTGTGCGCGCACACACACACACACACACACACACACACGCTCACGCACATATGTCTGTGATTTTTGATACCCAAATACAAATCAATGAAAGAACACAGAACCAAATCTTTCAGAGACTTCACAATATCTTTCCCTGATTCTTACTCTCATAAAAATTCCACATACATTCCAAAGCTTTACACAGCCTTTTCTGGAAAAGGGTCCCATCAACCACCCCTACCACCCTCCCTAGCCCCTCACAATGTCCTGAATTCCTATAATACAACATGGAAAAGACAAAGAGAGTGAAGAGCAGGACAAGTTGATCAAATGCATTACAAAGGCACTATGGTGATGGTGTTACAGTGAGCGTGTTACCGTGTTGGAATTATGTGTTATGGTGGTGCCTTGTGGTGGTGGCGTTATGTCGATGGTGTTATAGGCATCATCTCATCTGATGCTTTCAGACACCCCCATCTGATAATTACTACTGACTGTTTCATGCTGTATAAGAAAACATCATATATTACTCATCACTCATATCACATGATTGCTAACCCAGGACAAGTTCATCTGATCCACACTACCTCAGGATCTCATTATATCCTGATTTCTTGACGCCCACTGTAACAGACTTTTCTACCTATACCCTGTTCTCAAATAATGACTCTGAGACTTATCTTCTTATGAATAAATGCCTAGGCATTGACTCCCTCACCAACTAGCTCATAATTTATATAATCCATTTATTCTGTTCTAAGTGTGCCAGATGGCTACTTACCTATCCTCAGTTTAATGTGTTTGTCTTCCTCAGAGTCTGGGTGAATCTCCCACTCTTGATTCTTTCCCAGCATTCCTATCTCTCTTCTGAAACTCCTAGCTATTACTTCCTGCCTTTTGCTAATAAGCCATCAGCTTTTTATTGACAGGTGATACCATATAGTGCACAAGAGATTCTCTCTACAACCTACCATGTAACTGTCTCATTATCTGGGAAGGATTTGAGATGACGGTAGAAGTATTTGGAATGCAGATTCCTGAATCTAATTCCACAACAGTGTCCAATAGTGACAAGGAAAGCTTGTAGGTGAAATCACCTCTCTCTGGCTTGGTTTAATGATGTATGAAGAGAGTTGCATTGTAATTGAAATCAATAATAGCAAAAACAGAATGACTGTCAGAGAATCTGGCCTATTGAAAAGCTTTGCTTGTTATTAATGATACAAAAAACATATATTAACTCCTCCCTGTCCATTTGCCCACAAGACGCAGTACCTATGGGCAGTATCCATCATAGATTATGTGGTTGTTAATCATTTAGTGGTTTGTTCAATAATTTATCTGTCATAATAGATTGTAGGTCAAACTATATGGAATTGTAATTATATTTGAAAAAACAGTGAACTATTGGCATTTAGCTACTCAGTTGAATTTATAGATTTTAATTATTTCATATCCCATTACAAGAACACATTTATTGATATATATATGTATGTAATAAGTACAAATGCCTTTTTAATAGATTAATGTTTTATGCTATATGGATAATAAAATAGTTTTAAATATATTTAAAGCTTGAAATTAGTATTTACTGCTTTTTATTCTGACTGTAGCATGCAATTGTCATGGAAAAGCTGAAGAATGCTATTATGATGAAACTGTTGCTAGCAGAAATCTAAGTTTAAATATACATGGGAAGTACATCGGAGGGGGTGTGTGCATCAACTGCACACACAACACGGCTGGGATAAATTGTGAGACGTGTATTGATGGATTCTTCAGGCCAAAAGGGGTAAGGAGCACCTTTTTCATAAAGTTTCATTTTTTCTTTTCCAAAAAAATGTATGTATACCAAACCTGTAAAACACTGCACTTCATGCTTTAAAATGTGACTGAGAACTTTTCTCATCTCAACGTGTCACACTTCCTTAAGGATGCGATATGTGGTGTTATAACCACTCCAGAAATGTCTACTTTGCCTTTTTCCAACTGGACTTGATTCCTAAAAAACTGTCTTCTAATCTTAGAACATTAATTAGGTTTATCTTTCAGTAAACATAAGACAAACCAACCAACAAAAACGCTAGAATCATATAGTACTTTTTCATTTGTGTTTTCATTTCTTGCATCATAACATTTCAAGATTTACCCATGTTATATACATCAATAATTGCTCATTAAAGAACTGATAATATTTTTTGCATGAGCAAATAAAGTCATTCAATCCATTCTCCCCTTGTTGGAGATTCAGGTGATTTTTGGACTCTGATTAGCGTCTACAAGCAAGTCTCTGTATGCCATGTTAGGATCATTTTAATTTAGCTTCTAGAAGTACTTAAGAATAAAATGGTTATTTCATAGGACAGGTCTATATTTAAATTTATAAAAATTGCCATATTGTTATCAAATTATCAATGACATTTTATATGTTGGCCAAAAATATTTGGTGTTTATGAGTTCCTTGACTCCACTGCCCTTCATAGCTGACAATGTTTTTGGATCTTAATCATTCTAATGGTTTGAAACTCTCCCATATATTTAATTTTGAAATCAAGTACCTGTTGGCCATTTGTGTATCATCTATCTTTAAGCATATGTTCAAGTAAAGATATTATCCTTTTCTGGCTTATAAAATTTTATTTTTAATTTTTCGTCAACATCTCAAGCACATTTTTATATTTACCTTGAAATAATGGTTTAGACTTACAACTAGTCCTTTGGGAATCACATGATGCGGCCATAGAATGTGAATCAATTTGTATAGATACATTCCGTGAGCACTACACTCAGTACACTTGGTGTCGAGTAATGCAGGTTCACTTATTTCATACTGCATTTGGAACAAGGCTTTCTTTTCAGTAGATTATTTGAATTTACATAATTTTAAAATTATTCTGTTTACTTTTTGAGATTATAATTACACCATTTCTCACATCCTGTTATTTCCTCTAAATTCTCTTATGTAACTTCTACTCACCCTTTCACTTTAATTTGTGGCCTCTTTTTTCATTAATTGGTATTATATATATATGCAGGGGTTCACTATAATGTTATTTGTATGTTTTCAGACTGGCCAAGTGCACACCAGTTGGTTACTCATAGAATTTTACAATCAAAATTTCATATAAAGATAATATTGCTTGCTATTTGTTTAGAATCTATATATAAATAAGGAAAGAAGGAATATCATATTAAAGTTGAGTCATCTTATGAACACATCATTTTTCCATATACTTTTCAAAACTTATTTGTAACAGTAATTTTGGAATAAAGACCTTACATAACCTTAGTTAAATTTAAATGGGCCTTCTGTTTTTTATGTGTCTAAAATAATGATTAATGGTTAGGTAAAACCTTTTTTCCCCAAATCTTTCATGCTATTATTAAGAAAAATTTAGTACTGAGTTTATCATCTGTGTTGATTGAAAATGCATTTGTTTGTTCTAGCAATCTTAAGGTATTCTTTAGAACTGCGCTTAGACTCTTGTCTAAAAATAATGCCAGGCTCACTTTTTACTTTGCAATATTTATGCTGATGTTAAATAGAAATGGTGAAAGCTGACATTTTTATTTTGTTCTCACTTTAAATATAAACATAATAATTCACTATTGAGCATGATGTGAGCTATGGGATTTTTATGGATGCCGTTTATCAGACTCAGCAACTTCTCTGCTCTTCCCAGGTAGCTGAACACTTTTATAAGAATAATAAAAAAAAAGCTGAAGCATTTTGTCAAATGCTCTTCACAACTATTAAAATAAATATAAGTATTTTCACTTCCCCTGTTAGTTTGGTCATTTGTATTCATTTGCAAGATATAAAAATAAATTTGCAGCTCTGTATCAAGTATGGTTAATTTATAAAATAATATAATTTTAATGCATGGGGTGATTTTATTTAGTTAAGGACTTTTGTCTTGCTGTATGTGGGATATGAAACTTTAGTTTTCTGTTTCTCTCTATATATATTTTTGTCAGTCATTTGTAGTAGTAGGCTTTACCAGCTTCAAACAAAAGATCTGGGAAATGCTTTCTTTTTTAGATATAAAAAACATTTGTGTAGGATGGAAATTAAACCTGCTCCAAACATTAAGTGCATTTTAGAATAGAATTCCCAAGTGAAGTACATGAGCTTTGGATTTCTCCCTTTTCATGACTGCTTAGAATGAAATTTGATATTAATTAATTTTTAAAATTAGATAAATGGCTAAACCTAAGAGGTTTTGTAGTTTTACTTCTTGTGTGTATGGCAAGGTCTCATAATGTAGGTGTTATAAAATTGAAATCTCCTCACCAGCGGAGAAAGATTGAGGAACTAGGAGGGGTTAGGGACCCCACAGAAAGACAAATAGAGTCAACTAACCTGAACCCTTGGAAGCTCCGAGAGACTGAACCACCAACCAAGGGAGCACCTAAGGGCTGGGTGTAGCCCTCCTGCACATAAGTAGCAGATGTGTACACAGTTAGCCAAATTGGATTTTAGAAGTACACCAATCCATGTCAAAGAAAAATACTAATAATTTTATCAAAATAATTTGCAATGTATTTTTAAAACCAATTTGTTCCAAATTGTTTGCTGAGTTGAAAATACTGGCATTTTTATCATGCTTGATTCAAACCTTAACAAATTATTTTTCAGGTGTCACCAAATTATCCAAGACCATGTCAGCCATGTCACTGTGATCCAGCCGGCTCCCTTAGTGAAGTCTGTGTCAAGGATGAGAAATACGCCCGGCGAGGTGAGGCCCAGTGGAGAACTGTCACTCTGCGGAAAAGATGGCGTCACCTTTTGCAGAGGATGTTTCAGGAATTCCAGTCACATAGTCAGGATTCTGACATCCAATGGTGTGCCCTATAGGACCCCATCTTTTTTTTTCACCATAATAACTTATTTTGTGCTGAACTATATTGTTTGAAAAGCAAGCAAAAATATTGATCATCTGCCTTGCTGTATGTGTAGAGTAACGTGTTACTTTACTATAAGATAAATTCTTTAAAAATTATCATTAAGCACATTATTTGTAGAAATATCACAGTGGACATTATACAAACTATGATGTCACTAGGCAGTACAATCTTATCGAATCACTGTCATCTATGTGATTTGTCCTTGATAAAAATCATGTTATGTGACAATTTTGTGTGTGTATATGTGGGGGGGGCAGG
This sequence comes from Uromys caudimaculatus, assembly GCA_028551405.1. Taxonomy (NCBI): domain Eukaryota; kingdom Metazoa; phylum Chordata; class Mammalia; order Rodentia; family Muridae; genus Uromys; species Uromys caudimaculatus. The sequence goes on along the minus strand of CM052717.1, from coordinate 44,311,491 downwards.
GTTATATGAGGAGAGAAGGCATTTATGTATAAAGCACACATATTATGTATACAGTGTTTTACATCCTGTTACTTAGACTGCTCTGTAACTTCACTGGCTCTGGTGTAAGTTGATAACGTTCAGAGTTGTATGTGCAGCATTGGAAGCAAATGGAAATTGCACCGTGGGGTGTAGGTGACACCATGTGTGCAGGAAGGATCACAGATGGCAGTACTATGAGGTGACACCAAATACTTCGAGGATTAGATCAAGTGTTGCAACCTAATAAAATCAATATTTGGGAGCAGCTTTTAGGCTAGTTGCCCTGGACAAATAGCATATTAAAAGTAGCAAATAGTAAAGACTGTGCATTTTTGCCCTAATAACCTTAAAGGTAAAGCCTGTCATCATGAAGTCTTTTCCTTTTTGAAATGATAAATAAATCCTAATATTGTTATGAATGATATTAAGTTCCACACTAAAATAAGTACATTGTTTTAGAAAAACTATTAGAAATAGAAAAATTAGAACAATATGTACATAATATAGTGGTAGTTTAGAAGTAATAATAATAATATTTTATAAAGAGAAACAATTTAATACTGTTCTCCTTTTCTTATTTCACTTTTTTCCTTTTATTGGTTCCTGAAGGGGAACTGGGGGTACTGATAATTGTAAGATGGGACTCAAACTAGGGCCCTCTGGAAGACAGAAAGTACTCATAACCATAGATCCATCTCTCCAGCACCTATAATCAGTATTGTTTTGAAGCAAAAATCGAACAAAAATTACATTATTCTATCTTTATTAATATAAACTAAGAGTTTATGATTTTAAGTCCTATTTCATGGCCCCAATTAGTATTTATGCAACTATTTTTATTTTCTTCACACTTTCCTGACATATACTCATGTTCTCTGTGATCAATATTTCCAGCCATTTTCAAGACTCCTGTGCACATTATGCAAACATATTCTTAACAGTAGTTGAATGTGTGCTTGACTTATTAATGCTTACTATTCCTCTTTTCCTTTGTTTTCTTATTATGTTTTATTGCATTTCATCATGTTCTGTCTTTGTTTGATGGAGATCACAGTTTATCATATGGGCATGGATGTTTTGTTTGCATGTATACATGTATACCATGTGGCTGTCTGGCACCTGCAGAGGCCAGTAGAGGTGGCAGAATCCCCTGGAACAGAAATTACAGATGATTGTGAGCATCATGCTGGTGCTTGGGATCAAGCCTGCCCCTCTGTAAGATGTGCAAGTACTCATAATTGTGTGACCATCTCTCTAGCCACTTATTTTAATATTTTTTACAGATTTATAGAGCTGCTATGTTTGCATAACCACTGACATTTTTATTTAGGCTCCAAAAGACTCTTTAGTTTTAGCTTTAGTGACATACACAAGAAAAGGAGGTTATTTAAACCAACACAAGGAAAGCTCATATAAATTCACAGAGACTGAAGCAGAATTCACAGACCCTGCACCAGAGCCTCTGTGTGTTTTTTATTATGTAATTCCTGGGTGAGCAAACTAGTAAATCTCTAATGCTTGTTCCTTCTCTTGGGGCTCTTTTCCTTCTGTTGGTTTATTTTGTCCAACTTTGATGTCATAGTTTTTGTTTTATCGTATTATATTTTATTTTGATTATATATATATGTATGTATATATACATATATGAATGAATGAATAACAACCTAGTCACTAGGGGAAAGGTTAACAACTTAATTGTCACTTATATCTCCTAGGAGAGGGAAACTCAATTTTCTTCAATAGAGTGACACTGGGTATATTAACTGCTCCAGGGAAATCCTCATGTTTAGGAGTAGCTGGCCAACATATAAATGGACTCCACAGTTTTTGTGTGTACTTTTATTTAGTTTGATGTGTGTGTGTGTGTGTGTGTGTGTGTGTGTGTGTGTGTGTGTATGTGTGTTCTTTTATTTATGGTGGTATTGTATTCTGTTTTCTAGGTTTTGCTGTTGTGTTAGGTTTTTATTTTTGAGAAAGAATATAAAGTTGAATTGGTAGGGAGTGGGTAGAATCTGGAAGGAATTAGGGGTGGAGAAGAATATGACTAAAATATATTTAAATTTAAAATTGCTTTAAATTTATAAATAATAGAAAACTTTTTTAAAAATCTCATTTTGTGATCTGAATCCAATTTAAGTTACTGTGATTGAAACCTGAAACAATTAAATCTATTTTCCTTTGAATATGTTGATATGCAATGCTTCTTTCCTTAGGGTTAAAACCTGGATCCTGTCACTGCAAAACTGGCTTTGGGGGCATGAATTGTGATCACTGTGTCAGAGGTTACCATGGTTACCCAGACTGCCAACCCTGTAACTGCAGTGGCTTGGGGAGCACAAATGAGGACCCTTGCGTTGGGCCTTGTAGCTGTAAGGTACGTTGGTTAATTTGATTATGTGCCACTGTTGAGACATAGGGCAGCTTCTCTGTTATGTCTGCTGCTACTAGGCATTTGTAAAGTTTCTCCTGTGCATATAACTATCTATTATGTGAATGCTACTCTATGTGTCATTAAATGCTGAACAGGCTCACTGCCACATCTGCTATTAGTTTTCCCATTACGCAAAAGTGTGTGTGTATATATCACTTGAAAAGGTAGTTGTTTCAAATTAAAATTATATACATTTGTATCTACTTCCTAAAAGGATTCTGTTGGGGATTTAATTTTCCGGATTTTAAAAAATAATCCCGTAAAATCTGAGTGGAAATAGGTCTTTAAAATTTTCACCATAGTTAAACTCTGGTGTCTCATTATCATTGTGAAAGAAGACCCAGTGGAATTGATTTAAGATTTGATATGTTCTCCCATGAGTACTTTCAGGAAGGCAATTTTATTTCTTGTACATAATCAGTTAATAGCTCATCAAGTTATCACTAAGGGACACCTGCAGCCTCCACCCACATAGGAAACAGAAGCGTGCACAAATCCAAAACGATAGGCCTGACTTGCTTCAGCTACAGAAGTCTGTTCATGGGGTTTGGATTAATGGGTAGCTGTATTTTCTGAGCAAGTAAGCAATCTTTTTCAAATAGTGGCATGCACATTATTATAAACATGAAATAATTTTGATATCTTCAATGAGCCTTACTAAAAGCAAAGACAGCTAAATTGAAACTTTCCTTTAATTTACTAATTTATTACACTTATTGAGGTATATATATGGTAATAGTTGGTACACATGTATTTTGGTGTATACAAATATTATAGCATAATAAAATATTTTTAATATTAAATATATATTAGAAAAACATTTCTAAAATGCTATATAATATATTATTTGTATATTTTATGTGTATTTATGTACAAACTTATAATAATAATACACATGAATTATATTGTGGACTATTTAAGCACCTATCTTGGTTTAGTGAAACTGGACCACTTATTGCCTATACAGTGACCAGAAAGCCATTATAAAAACTCTCATGTGTTGAAATATAATAAATTTTCTAGATTTAATGCATTGCATTCCAATAGTATCTGAGATGAAAAATTGCTCTCTGAGAGCACTGTTGAACCCCTGTGATTGAGTGATGGCTTGGTTCAGGACCCCACCCCTGCACTGAATGCTGCAGAGGAAACCTTAGATCCCCACCCTTGCAGTGTATGCTGAGGAGGACCCCCGACAACCTTCAGTTCTTCTCTACTAAGCACTGGGAAAAATATTGTGCATGTTTCCTTGATTTCCCAGAGTGCTGCAGCCATCTCTCATGTTGTCATTCGCTCCAGTGCAGGACAGGTAGGGCTAAGGTGAAATTGGGAGAGGAACTGTGTGAGTCTGTAGAACACAGAACTCAAGCAGAAAAGATGCATTTTTAGATATACACCTTTAAGGAGAGGCTGGGCATCTGTACTGTTTAAGGGAGGAGTAATACAAGAGATGGGTAAGCTTCATCTCATTCAGGTTTTTTGGGAGGCAGTACCCCAAAGGCTGGAGCAGAAGGGCCATGGAGATTAGCTATGTTCACAGAGACAGCCCTGCAAGCTCTCTTCCAGTCCTGTAAAGAGTGATTATAACCTTGATGAGAAAATGCCTCCATGAAAACACTAGAAGCCCTAAACACATGATTAAAATACTACAACAACTAGTAATTAAGAATCATAAAAGTGATTTAAAATTAACTAAATAACATCATTAAAAGCAATGTCTTTCAACAGTATGGTATTTTAAATAGAAAACATCAGCTCTTAAGAAGTCTTATGATAAAATTTTGCAAAAAACTAGTTTCATAAGATGCCAAGAAAACTCTTAATATACAAAAAATATACACGCATAGTGATTGAGTTAGTTATGTCACAAGATTATGTCACAACATAATTATGTCATGGTGTCTTATAATGAACAATGTCACAAAGTACAGGCAACTCACTGTGATGAATTGTGTATTACCTCTTGTTTACAAGAATGATAAAGAGCTAAGTATTTAAAGCCAGCCATTCATACAATTTAAACACTAAAAAGAATACGTGTAGTGCATAAAGGAATGAGATATTTCCTTCTTTATCTAAAGTATGAATTAAAACAATTGTGTCAACTTATTAAAAATATAAATGGATCAAAATACCTTATAAGAAGAAAAATGTTACTGGATGCTTACAATAAAATAAGTGTCTCAGTATAAAGTATGTATGTATGAATGTGTGTGTGTACATGTATATTCATGTAGTATTAATATTAAAATAATTATTTTTAAGTATTTATTTATTTATGAGTAGATTATAAAATAGATAATAAATAATAGGTATATAAGTAGACATCTGTAAAACACATATTAATAATAATTTATATATATATTTCTTTATATTTTTACATAAGAATTTTTCACAACTGTTTTTTTTAAATGTTTTTCATTTTTCAAACTTTTAAATTACATTTATTGATTTATTGTGTTTGTATGTGTGTGTTTATGTATGTGTATAGGCACTATTCCACAGCACTCCTGTAAATATCAAGGAGAACTTGTAGGAGATGGTTCTTTCAGTTCTTGTGAAGCATGGGAATTGAACTCTGGTTGTCAGTTTGGCAGCCAGAACCTTTTGTGCTGAGTTGTCTGGCTGGCCTGGCTCTGTTTTTATGGTTTTCTTGAGTAAGAGCTACTCACTGGGTATGAAAACAATTTAAAGAACTTCTTCATTAGGGAAATTGAGGCCTATTTTTTTCTTTTGTGAATTTCAAGTGACAGGGATTCTAAATGCTATTCTAAACTTATTGAGATAGTTACAACATTTCCAGCTTCTATTCTTTCAAACATATAGATTTGTCAGATAAAGACAGCTAGTAAACTTAAAAATATTTAGATTCAAGAAATATATGGGAGTTACCAGGTTTCAGACCAAAGAGGAAATTTGTTAGACCTAAGCTCAAGCCAATTTGAGTAACAAGATTTGTGAGGTGTAGGTAGAAGATGAGTCTTAGTTTTAACATAAAGTCCAATATTTATGGAGATAATACTCTTGAATTGGCTCACATAGATAATTGAATTGAACTGACTCTTTCAGAGACCTGAGAAAATGTTTTCCATCTGTGGGGAGGAAACTAAAGCTCTCCTGAATTTATGGATGCAGCTAAATAGCTTCCTGTTCTCTCTGGAGTTCTAGAAGAAGAAAAGTTAATGACTAATGAACAAGCAAATCCTGGAAGCTGTGTGCTATGGGAGAGGAGGATTCTTCCATTATGATATGCAAAAATAAAACATTTCAAACAGTGATATTCTAATCTATACCTTCTGGAAGAGAGAGAGAGAGAGACAGACAGACAGAGACAGAGACTGACAGAGAGACAGACAGACAGAGAGAGGCAGAGACAGAAGGAGACAGAGAGAAACTGAGAGACAGACAGAGAGCTAGAGAGAGAGAAAATGAATTGTTATTAGGCTAATTAGAATCACTAACAGCCTAGAGACGACTGTACCCCGCACACTAGAAATGTTACATCTAAACATTTATTCAAAATAAATTTAGCAATACATGTTTTAAAATGTATATAAAGGTTATTTAATATATAATACTTGGTATAATGAAACGAAGAAAAATCAATATCAGAAAAATATCAGAAATGAATTATAATAAGCTCACCTTCCTTGTCTATGTATGTAATTTCTGTAGATCCAACTCATTACAGGATGAAAAAATAGAGCTAGAAATTTAGCTACTGTTAGATTATTTGATTAACATGCACAAAACCCCAGGCTTGATTCTAGTACCACGACAAATCAAAATAGAATAGAGAAAAATGCATGTGAAGAGTGATGGTCTATATGGAACACATGAACACTTTTCTCTTTTAATCCCATAAATTCAGGGTAGCAAACTTCCCAGAAGGGGAAATAAAATAGACATCTGAAGTAGATAGAGTGAGAGAACTGTGTAGGAGAGGGATAGGGAGGGAAACAGGGGACTGGATTATAGTTCATTCCAGATTAAAACTATTCCTTGATCAGCTGCAAACAAACAACAAGCTAAACTGGGTGGGATCTAGCCCTGAGATTACCACTTCCTTAATCTATCTTCTTGAAGACAGGATTCGGCTCCATTTCACTTCCTGGTGCCTCTTTATTACTTGAACCATATATAATATATTTTTTTCCTTTCTAAGCTTGCTATACTTGTTCAAAAGGCTCTTCATGAGACTTAACCAGAGAACAAAGTCTCTATTGGGCTTTTTGGAGACATCCTTTGTCAATGCAATTAATATAAATCTCTTTACCTTAGCTTTAGGAAGACTCTTAAAACAAGGGTAAAAAGCAGCCACACTTGTCACCAAAATACACAAAAACAGTCTCTCAGTAACATATTAATTTTTTTCCTCTGAAACATCTAGAGCCAGACTTCCACAGTTCAAATCACCATCAGCAACAAAGTCTTTCATATTCCTACTAGGATATCCCATTAAGCCCCCACTTAAAACATTCCACTGCTTTCCAAATCCTAAGTCCTAAAATTCACAATCTTCCAAACAAAAGAAGGGTCAGACCTATCATAGCAGTACCCTTCTCCTGGTACCAACTACTGTCTTAGGGTTTTGTTGTTGTGAACAGACATTATGACCAAGGCAACTCTTATAAAAACATTTAATCGGGGCTGTCTTGTAGGTTCAGAGGTTCAGTCCATTATAATCAAGGTGTGTGCATGGCAGCATCCAGGCAGACATGGGGCTGGAGGAGCTAAGAGTTCCACCTCTTGTCCTGAAGGCAGCTAAGAAAAGACTGGCTTCCAGACAACTACAATCAGGGTCTTAAAGACCACTCCCACAGTGACAGACTTCCTGCCACAAGGCCACACGTACCCAAACAAGGCCATACCTCCAAATAGTGCCCCTCCCTGAGCCAAGCATATTGAAACCATCTCAATGTTCATAAGGGAAATTGGTCTCATATTCTTTTTCTTTGTTGAGTCTTTGTGTACTTTAGATATCAGAATGACTGTGAAGTCTAGCATGGCCTGGGTAGGGGTAGAATGACATGGTTCCCACCCCTGGAACAGAGCAAACAGGGGTGAGCCTCCAGGAGTATTGATGGCTGCTGTGGGCATAAGGCTTGTTTGTATAATTATGTATATATTTTCATGCCCCACCTTTGAGGAATGTCCTCCCTGTTAAGGTTAATGAGTCTAGGATAAGAAGAAACAGTATGAGTCCAGAAGTCAAGGGTATGTGTGTATGTCTTTAGCAAAATGGTAAATGCTGGGAATCTCAGGACAGTCCTTAAGGTTGTGGAAAAGAACTCTAAAAACAGGAGTTCAAGAATATAATTTCTCAAATATGCAAAAACATAAGGATACAATATGAATTGTCTAAGAAGATTCACAGATCTAAAGAAACAGAGACAGTTACACTATAAACCAGCTTATCAGAAAGATACAAAGACAGGCATATACAAATTCAGGCAGATTCCTGAGTTCAAAGTCAGCCTGAGACAGAGCAAATTTAGGTCCAGGAATGGTCAGAATGGTAATTCCACTGTGGAGTCTCACCCAGCTATCTTATTGTCAATGCTTATGCTTGCTGTGGCTTTCTAAGAGTAAACTGGGTAAGGTCTGGAGATGCTGATTCAAAGGATAATCAGAAGGGAACCTGGAGTAAATGACTCAGTTGATAGGATGTGCAAGAGATGAGCTGTCCAGAGAATTTTTGAAAATAACGAGAGAGAACTTTTCGGAGAACTGTCTCCAGCAAAGAATCGCAAGAGAAAGCTGTCTAGAGAGAAAGCTGTCTGGAGATCTCCAGAGAAAGCAGAACACAGAGAGAAAGCAGTCTGGAAAGTGATCTCAAGTAGAACACAGGCCATCAGCTCAGTACCACAATTTGACTTCCAGTTGTTTATTTTTCACCACTGCCAGCAACCTCTTCTTCAGAACCTCTCTCCAAGCTGAGTCTTGTCCTTGGCAGGTGACCTTGGCCTCATTGAATGTGTTTGGCAGTGTTCCTTCAGTTTCTATTTTGTATTTTTATAGGATTTTCTTTCTTTAGGTTTGGGAATTTTTTTTCTATGATTTTATTGAAAATATTTTCTGGTCCTTTGTGCTCGGAATCCTCTTCTTCTATTCCTATTATTCTTAGGTTTGGTCTTTTCATAGAATTTCAAATTTCCTTGATGTCTTGCATTAGAAACTTTTTAGATTTACCATTTTCTTTGATCAATGTAACAATTTCATCTATCAGATCTTCTGTGACTGAACTTCTCTTTCATCTCTCTGGTCTGTTAGTGATGCTAGCATCTGTAGTTTCTGTTCTCTTACCTATGTTTTCCATGTCCAGGGTTTCCTTCGTTTGTGTTTTCTTTATTGCTTCTATTTTCCAAGTCCTGAACAGTTTTATTTATTTCCTACACTTGATTGATGTTATTTTTCTGTATTTCTTTAAGGGATTTATTCATTTCCTCTTTAAAGGACCTATCATCTTCATAAGATTCGATTTAAAGTCATTTTCTTGTGCTTCAGCTGTGTTAGGCTATCCAGGCTTGAAGTAGTGAGATAACTAGGTTCTGGTTGTGCCTGACTCTTGTAGATTGTGTTCTTATGCTGGCTGTTAGCTATTGGGTTGTTCTTTGTGTTGACAGGCCTTGTAGTCACTGATGTCAGCAGGCCTCAGGTAGTCCCAGACATCAACAGGCCTCTGGAAATACGAGAGCTGTAGGCCATGCAATAGAGGGCAAAGAGGACCTCAGATGTTATTTGAATAGTTGCTGGGTAAAATCTGTTTTTTGACTACTTTACTAGTCTATAGCTAGTTCTTTTAAATAACATTAAGTAAAACTTAGCTTGTGAGAAGTGAAAACACTCTCATTTATTTTTATCTTTTTCTAGACCACCACTTATTACATAACTTAGGATCAGTGTGTTTAAAGAGTATGTATTCAGCAAACACTGCTAATTAACTAATTATCCTTCCATGTGTTGACTTATTTTAATACTAAGGCACATTAAAACAAAAGGCTTCATGGGAAAAAAATCCATAATTGACTAAACAGGCCTCAAAAACTAAGCGTGACTACAAAATTCCTGAAGCAATTATCATTTTAAAAAATAACTTAAATGCCACCATAGATGTTCTCAGTAACTTTGTCAGTAGAATTCCCAGTTGACTAACAATCGCAGTTAAACACACACTGCTGAAGTTGTACCTAATATACAAGGAGGCAGCTTCATGAGAATGAAACAGGAAAGCTATTGTGACTCCATTTCTCCAGAGAGCGACTGTACTGAGGAAGCTATTGCAAAAAGAAAATTGATGTCAGCCCAGTGGCCTCTGATCTGAAGAAATCAAAAAATAAATAAATAAGGGAAGCTACCTAGTAAGGCTTTTCAAACTGAGCTATTTTGTGGCAAAAATAGCACTGAAGAAATAAACAGCAGCCACAAGGAGAGTTTTGTAGGCTAGACCCCAGTATTTTTTAATTAGGCATTTGACTATGTACAGTCAATGGAAATATCTGACCAAACAAATAATTGTTCCTCGGGAGATAGGTGTTAGTTCTGGAGGGATGAAAGCATCAGTTTTACATGTCAGATCAGTATGTTTCTACAGCCATCTATACATACAGTCTATCTGAAGTTTTAAGGTTTCACAAATAGGATGATGATAGTACTGTGGCCAAGCAGATCCTTGAGGATCATGATAATGAGAAATAGCTTGTATACACTGAGAGCACTGGTCTTAAGCAAAGTGACATTTTTAATATCACAGTGTGGAAGAATGTGTTATGTGAATTATTTACAATGGAAAAATCATAAGCTATGATTGGTTCATATTTAAAGTTAGAATACGCAATTAGAATAACCTTGAAATGAACAGTGAGCATAGATTAGGAACTTCTATAGTGAAAATATTAAACCTCTAAATTGTACCATTACATCGGCTTCAGTGTGAGAACTATCATTAATAATATAAACTGGCAAAATCACTAATGGACTCTAAACACTTAAAATATTGAAGTGAACTGACAAGAGCTGACCATTGGAAATGCTGAGAGCTTTAATACAGTAGATCCTGAGTAAGATAAAATTAAGAGGCCTTTAATATTTTTAAAACATCAAATTATGTTAGTAACTTTTAAAAAGGTAATCAGCACAAAGAAGCAATAGGACAAAAAGAAGGATAAATATAATAATTAAAATAGTAATTGTATACCCACTCTCAATGTTGGATGTTTAGAATCAGCTATACTCCTACCTGTAGTTTGGGGACCAGCTGGAGGATCTGTCAATCTTAAGGGAAGAAGAAAACCAATGGTTTTAGCTATCTTTTTTCAGTAAGTAGCCTTTAGTAGGTAGCATACCCAGAACATCTCAGCTGTAGAAGACAGTGTTGCAATAGCTTATTTCTATGTTAGGAGGGAAACAAAATGCATCTTAAAGTCAACTCTGCCCATTTTCTGCTATTTTTCCTTTGGAGATTTGGGGACTGTGAAAATAATATGGTGCTGGCAACAGCACATGTTCCTTGTAGCCCTCTCAGGGCAGATTTTCTTCCAACATGCCCTAAGTTATCTGTGTACTTTTCTAGTTGCTTTTGCCATAGTCCTCTGACATACAGATTTCTATTCTCTAGCATGCTCACAGTAGAGAAGCTCAGCTGTGACTCAATGAATGAGATGAAAAAATGCTGTGCAGGACATTCATGAACAATTTAGTATTCGACACAAAGGAAATTAAGTTATGTAAGGAGCTCACCTGTAGAGAAGAAGGTTCATTCTCTTGCTAGGAGTCAAAACATGCAAGTTCCAGTTCTCAGGTATCAGAGAAACTCTGTGTTAACTGGTGATATGATAAGGGTAATAATGAGACTCATGGACAGAATGTCAGCTCACAGGTTTAAAACAAAACCACAAGCATAATGAACCAAACCTGCAGAAAGAGTGAGACACAGGCTTCCAAGATTATATTCTAGTATGAAGGTACTAATTATATAGATGACTGTAGAGGATACACTGTAGAACTCAGAGATCCTTTGGCATTGTTAAGGCACACATAAAGCTCCCAGAGTCTATTTCTGTATTTGAATTATGTTATTCTCTATGGCATAAAAAGCATATGTCATACTACAATGTTCTTTAGTAGTCACTTCAAAACCAATATTTTTAAAGAAATCGTTTTAGGTATAACATATGTATTGTCACACATGCTTCTTTCTGGGGGTATTTGATAAAGGAAGAACCTACCTAATAAGCCTAGAAAGTATAGAGTTTTAGTAAACTAAACTAAATATAGTTTCCCCAATTCTGCCTTTTCTACCAAATTTAAAATGTCATATGAGTAGCAGAATTAGGTACTTTTCTGGCTACCATGACCAAATAAGCAATATGAAGCAACTTGACAGAAGGAGGGAAGGAGGAAGGGAAGGAGGGAGGGAGAGGGAAGGGCTTACTGTGACTTAAGAAGTCTACCAGTTCAACAGTTCTTTATGGTGTGGGTATAACAGGAGGATAAGGTGGGTACAATCAGGGTAAACGGGGTGAAGGGGAATTGAGCTACATGATCAGACCTCAGAGTCGGATCCTGGTGATTCATTTATCCCAGCAGGCTCTGTCTCCCAATGGTTCTACAAGCTTCTAGAATAGTATTCTCCTATAGAAAGCAAGAATTAAGTGATTGAATCTATAGGGGCATCTCACATTCAAGGTACAATAGTAGCCAGAATGATGCAAACATAAGTAGGTCCTATATTCAACATCTTTCTATTTAGCTGTGTGCTAACGTGTCTCTTGTAGAACCTGATGGCAAGTTTTAGATGTGCTTCCGAACATTAACATAAAATCTACTTGTAAAGATGGCTTCATGCACCAGGCAACACTCAGAACCAGAGGAGACTAGAACTCTGTTATCAAACATGACCAATAAGCACCTGTAAACAAACAGGAAATAAAATACAGGAATAGCTGGAATGGTTACATCTAGATATTTGACCTATGTGACCATGGTCTGACCAGTCAGCAGACTCTGATTAACTGAAGCTCAGATGCTTGAAATTGGATGAAACTCACCTGTAACAATGTTATCCTCTAAGTTAGGTATTTGGCTTCTTGATATTGGTAAATTGTAGCTTATTACAAAAGAACTGAAGGATTAACTTGAGTACAGTAAACCAGACCTAAAATACTTTGATCCAAATAATTGTCAAACTAAACAAGACAAAAGTAGCAGTTGACACAGATGTTCTCTAGTCTTATGAATACTTTATAGGTTCCCACATCACTAGTATGATGTTTGGGGGTTCCTGGAGACCACATCAGTTTCATTAACTTCTTAGAAATATTTTTAGAATTTATAGAAATGTTATATTCATGGTATGTTTTATTACATGAGCAGTTTTAGATTAGAATTACTGAAGACAGAAGATACACAGTGCATGAGAAATGAGGTACAGGATATTACCTATCCTCTTTCAGCAGAAGTTTGCAAAATGCTAAATCTCCTACCATTTTTGACAAGGAGGTGTTGCCAACTAAGAGGCTCATTCCAGTCTTGTGTTCAGGGACTTGTCAAAGAGATAGTTATGTCAATATGGAATTCTCATGTGGCAAACGTTTACTTGGTCTGTAGTATTCACAAAGTCTCACTGGTACTGCATGGCTCTGAAGCCTCCAGATGAGCAAGGTAAGACTTTCTTTCCTTCGAGTGTTAATACAACGTAGCTAATGGGAACTTATGCCTCACATATACAAAACCAGTCTATCGGGCTATTTCAGAGATCTTTTGGGTTATTCCCTGTAACACAGCAGTTCTCACCCTGTGGGTTACTACTCCATTGGCAAAGCCCTCTCTCCCCAAATATTTATATTTTGATTCATAATACTAGCAAAATTACAGTTATGAAGTAGGGACAAAATAATTTTATAGTTGGGGTCACAATAACATGAGGGATATATTAAAGGACGCAGCATTAGAAAGGCTGAGAACCTCTGGTCTAACGTAACATTCATTGCTATACGATGGTTATAAACATCCAAACATGTAGAGTTAACCCCTCCTGTGCTGTATAGTAGTGAAAGATCTCTGTGTCCCACTCTCTCCCTTCTCATAGGCATTTTACCTGCCTTTGTCAACTCAAGCGCCTCAGTTATATTTCTGACTTTGTCTCCTGCTCAGCACTCATTCATTGTCTCCCATGCCTAAGAGAAGGTGTCCATCATTTACAAGTAGGGCCTTTGATTTTTAAGTACCAAATGAAATTCCTAGCACATAGCAAATTTGAATTATGTTTATTTTGGAAGGCTAAGTGACAAATGAAGCATGCCTCATATAAAATATTATTTTCCCTATCTTTGCTAATATAGGTGTCTTTCTAGCTTTACCAATCACTTAGAATTTTTTAAACTGTGCATCAAGGTTTATTTGAAATTCCTTTCCCATCCTAAAGCCTCATAAAACCTTCATAGGAAGAATCTGAATCTCCTTAAGTGTGTTCTCATATGTTAGTTTGCTTCTGAGATGCACTGACTATTTTCCACCTGGCAGTAAAGTTGATTTCAGGCATATTCTTTTATCTAGATAGACACTGGCTCTTAAGAACAGAGACCTTGACTTCACCCTCATCATTACAGTGCCCAGTATTCCCACTTTAATATGCTGCTTCAGGTTATAAGATTACATGGAATATGCAGTGATTTATTCATAATTTTTCTCAAGGTCACATAACAAGGTAAACTGGAGCAAAGGAATATGTAGCTAATGTCTAAAATGATCTAATTGTTTATCTCAGTCTGGATCTCAGGAAAGTGGCATTATTTGCTTTCAAATTAGAGTAAATGAAAAGTAGACTGGGCTGAGTGCAGAAGAACATGGTGTTCAGAACAGCTGTACTGTGTCCTCAAAAAAGCTAAATCATAATTATAGGCATGTTTCATCTTTCCTGCCTGTGTACGCATTTGAAGATGCTCTTCACTTCAGTGCTTTGGAGATTTCTTTGTCCCAGTGGGTCTGAGAGTGGATTGATTACTCTTGCTGACATCTACTGTCTCAAAATGTTTGGAATCAGCCTAGAAAATTTAAAACTGATGAAATTCTTAGTAATCACACTTCATTACTATATATATATATATATATATATATATATATATATATATATATATATATATATCAAGATACTAAAAATTAAGATATGAAATAACACTGTAGGCATGCCACCTGGTTAAGGTTCCCAGATGTGCACAATGAGCTGGAGTTTTAAATGGATCCCAGACATGAAGAAACAAACATTGAAGTTCTTTCAGATCTAAGAAGAACCTCTTTTCTTGATCTTGCATTTTTCTCCTTATTGGGGCCCATTTTCTGTCTTCTGTTTTTCTATATTTTACCAACCCATTTTCTAATCTTGACTTACTCAAATATGTTTGTGTATGTGTGTGAATGTGAAGGGTTGTCTACATATACATTTCTGTGGAAGCCAGAGAAGGCCATGCTGCATGTTTCTCTATCACACTCCACCTTTATATTTTGAAATAGGCTTTTTCACTGAATTTGGAGCTTGCCAATTCAGCCTGGATTGGGTAGACAGGAAGCCCCGGGGACTTCCTGACGATGGCTCCCCAGTGTTGGAATTACCATATTATGCACCCAACAGCCTATTGCTTTGCTTATTCTTTTGTTATTGTTGTTTGTTTAATTATTAACTTGGATGTTGGTGCTAAAACTCCTGTCTGTCTTCATGCTTAGGCATTTTGCCTGCTGAACCATCTCCTTACCCCTTCAAATGTTTTTAATAAGCATCCACTGTGTGCATATAATACTTTGGTATAATGAAAACACTACCTTGGAACAATTTGTTTAATCTTAATAAAATAATATAAAGCTAGTGCTCAACATTGTCTAGGAATCTTTTGTTTTCTGGGAATATATACACAGGAGGGTTTCCACCTCTGACTAAATATTACATGTGTAGGGAGAGAATAATCTTTGTATGCCAGAATATAGTTTTGAGCTTATAATAAAGGAATGCATTTATGGCTACAGAAACAGCTGGGAAACAAGCTAGGTCCTGAAGGAAAGGGAATGGTTTACAATGAGGTAGAAGAAGAATGAAAGGAAGATGGGATGAGAAATCACACATGCCTAGGATACTAGACATCTATTTCCTGTAGAGGGAAGCCTTCATTTGGAGGTATTTGTCAGGATTAACCACTTCTTAAATAGAGAGATTACACCCTGCCCAGACTTTCATGTATAGTCATCTTTCATTCCTCTGAGCACACATTATAGTCTCACCTATAAGCAAATATATTTTTCCATGTACTGGGACTAGGATTAATGAACCTAATCTGGAGAACAGTCACAAAATAAGATTATCTTTTCATAATATTACTCTATAAATGATGTACTAGGCCAGTGTGCAAATGGAACCATTGTAAAAAATTAAGCTGGGAAAAAGTTTCCCTCTTTTCTACTTATTAAGATCAGGAAAATGCTGTACATATTTGCCCTTAATTCTCCACATCTCAACTTTGTATGCTTGGCCTCGATTACATGTATTTTTAACTGGTAATATAAAGGTATTTGACAATTTTGTATAATATAAATGTTTTAAGCTCATTATATATTTGAAGATGAAGTTGTTCCCTAACAGAGATTGCTGAGGCTAATACTGACCCCACATTTTTTGATTTATGGTAGTTTTTAATCTATGCTCTTAATACAGATCTACATAATAAGTTTGAGTACAGTGTTTAGCATTCAGTAAACCCCACCATACACATGGGCTGTGATGTTAGAAAAATGGGCCATAACAGGAAACCTTAGAGCCGTTGTTTATCATTACACACAGTGCTTTAGAAATGGATGAAAGGGTAAAGTAAGGACTGTAGTTACATTTGCCTTATGCAGGCACAGGTCCAACGCTTTCTTTGAAGGATGCCTCTGTTCCTAACACAGCTCTCTACATTTTCAGGAGAATGTTGAAGGTGAAGACTGCAGCCGTTGCAAACCTGGCTTTTTCAACTTGCAAGAGGATAATCCCAAAGGCTGTGAGGAGTGTTTCTGTTCAGGGGTGTCAAACAGATGCCAGAGTTCCTACTGGACCTACGGGAATGTAAGGATGCTCATGGCCCTCTACACCCTGCCCCACGCTCCTCCCTATCTCTGTTACTCTTGTTCTGTTGTAGAAAATAGAAAAAACAAAACAAAACAAAATATAAACAAAAAACAACAGAACAACCCTAGATACAACTTAAACTTGTCCAAAAGGAAAGTGCATAGACTTTCATTCAAATGCTACTTGTGTATTTTTGTCTCAAAGCCTTTCATATGTAGCCTAGAGAGATGACGCAGTGCTCACTGCTCTTGAAGAGGACTAGAGTTTGGTTCCCATTATCCACATCAGATAGCTCACAGTTAATGCAACTCTGGCTCCAGGGGATCTTATGCCCTGTTTTGACTTCTGTGGGTTCCCATACTTATATGCACTTACCTTACCCACATGCGCATGTGTGCTTGCATGTGTATACACACACAACTAAAATAATCTTTATTAAAATATTCTTTTAAATGTACAGACTGAGTCCACTCTGAAGTTGGTACAGCCGTTGTCAAGTCCCGTAACTGAAAACATAATCAAAATCACGTTGCTTTCATTCTAAGCACAAGATGGATGAAAGAAAATGTAAGATCACAATAGTAAATAATGCAATTCCATTTACCAATGCAATCTATGTGTCGCTTAAAAAATCCTGACTCATTAGTTCTTCAGCAATAACTCAGAGTGTCTTTCTCAAAACAAACATGTTTTCTATGTTTCTCCACATTGCCTACCATGCTTCCCCCTGCCTCTCTGCAGAGAACCATTTCTTCCCCGGTAGAAAACATGTGAGTAGTAAACAGGATTTGGAAATTGCCATAATTACATTGGCTGGGCTTTCACTGCAGAGCATAGAATATTAAGACTGGAATGAGGCCTGCAGGATGGTTGAGAAAGTAAGCTTCAGAAGAGAGGCCTCTGAGACATTTGGTGTTCTACCTGGATAGCTATTAATGGATTGTGAACAACAGAGTAACATATCACAGACATGTTCTACAGACTGCTATTCTGAAAATTTATCTCCTAAACACTTCTTCCTCCCAGCTTTGATCTGCCAATGAATCCAGAACATAATCATCTAATATTGATCTCTCTATATTGCTTTTAAGTCAAGTTTGAAATAAGTACTTTCTGACTGTACTCTTGTATCTAAGTGTGAATATCTATATACTTATCCAAAGTATTGATTTCAAAGAAAACCTCAAGGAAATAATAACGAAGAGACTCAAAGTCTAACTTTTACATTTTGTTTACAGAGTCATGCATAATATTCCTGACAATAGCACAAATAGATTTAAGTTTCGTGGCTTTCCGGGGACAAGAAACAGGTAGCAAGTCTTAATCTTCAGAACCAAGGTGTACACTCCTAGCCAGAAGCCTCAGAACACCCGAGGTCAGCTAAAGTCAGAAAGGCAACCAGAGGTCAGAATTTACTATTGCCTACCTAGCCAATGGGTCTTTGACCTGGTTTGACCTTTTCTTTTGACCAAAGTAGTCCTTGATATCCCAAAGCTTTTTAAATGAACAAAAATCAAATAATAAATTAAAATTATATTTAATCCATATATTTTTAGTCTTATTATTCTGATTTCTTTTACTTGTAACATCAATTATGTCTCAGGCAGTAATATTCTGATACTGGCAGCTCCTGTGATGATTAACCATGGTTATCAGCTTGACTAGTCTGAGTAGAGGACTTCTCTGGATCTATGCAATGACATCTGGATCAGAAGGACTCTCACCTAATCAATGGTTTATTCTATTCATAGATTTAAATTTTGAATAGACTATTGGAAGATGGTGGGAACACTGGACATGGGGCCTGGTCAGAGGAAGAAAGGCAAGCGGGGCAAGATTTGGGAACCGACATCAGGCCATGGAGTCTTCATCTTTAGACTCTGCTCACTGGCTTTCATGAGTTAAATGGCTCCTTTCTGCTTTAACCTGCCAACTGTGATGGACAAATCTGGAACATGGAAGCAAAATAAATTCTTTCCCTCTTAAGTTGTTAATGTTGGGGATTTGATCACACAGATGATAAAACTAACACAACCTCAGTGTCCCCTAGCCTTCCAGCTCAGCAAACAGTTAGTCTAAACTATACAAGATGGTTTCAATTGGAAGTGGGAGTGTATACCTGAACTTGATTGAGGCATAATACTGTAAAGCAAATCACTACTCATCTTTTATTCCTTCTTTAAAGTTATTCCTTTTCTGGGCCAAGCTATGAGTTCCCAGAGTACTTCTGATCCTCTGGGAAAGAATATATACAGTTTGGGGAGATGTTGTCATAGCAACATTCTTGTGGATTCAAATGACCTGGAGCCTCAGAATAGAAAATTCATAAAGTAGGAAGAATGGAAATATCGAATGAAAGCTACCTTTCAGGTGCTGCATGTACGATTTCCTTTGTCCTCTGCCTTATGAATGCATATGCAAGACTTGTGAGATATTAGGTTTCATAAGACAGTAAGAAATATGACTGAAGTGAAAAATGTGAAATTCTAAGTCAAATTATTTGATATATTATATAACATTATAACACATCAGATAAATTAGAATGGATTTCTATCTTTGGTTCAGTTAGCAAAAGGGCCTGAGTTTCAATTCCTAACACATAAATTGCTGGTGCAGTGGGGCACACCAATAACCCCAGCAGTGAGAGACAGATGGGACGATCCCAGGGCTTGACTGCCAGTCTAAGTAAATCAGCACCAGGGTAAGCAAGAGCCTGTGTCTCAAAAACTAAAAGGTAGAGAGCAATGAGCAAGACAGTTGATGTTAATCAGGAGAGTGTGCATGCGTATGTACACACACACACACACACACACACACACACACACACACACACACACGTACAAACAAATAGTACTTGGAATCACAGTTTAAGGAACTAGTAAAAGCTGATCATTACACAGTTCTACCAACATTTGCAAAAACTTCAATAAAAAAATAAACAATGGATTCTATGTGAGTGCACATGGTAATATTGATGATATATACAATATACATAACTCCTATATTTTTAAAATATCTGTAGCTTTTTCCAACTTGTCTTTCAAAAACCCCAAGCACTATGCCAGAGGGGGAAAAAAGCTGTTTCTTGGTTTTGTTTGTGTGTTTATTTGTGATTTGTAACTGGTGATGTTGTGTTTTCTTTAAGATTCAAGATATGCACGGCTGGTATCTCACAGACCTCTCTGGCCATGTTCGGGTGGTTCCCCACCTTGATGACCCTGACTTACCTCAGCAGATCAGCATCAGTAACTCTGAGGCCCGGCGATCCCTGCCAGATGGTTACTACTGGAGTGCACCAGCTCCATATCTGGGAAACAGAGTAAGTCCATATGTGACATTCTTCTTGCAACTGTATTTTAACTGACCTATCTAGAAAGTGAGTTTATTTAATAATTTTAAATGAAATCAAACACACACTGTATTACATTTCTAGAAGCAACTAAATGAGATCAAGTTGGGCATTCTCCATGTGGCATGCCTGATGTAATAGGAAATATCAAAAGCCTATGGCACTGTTAGATTTTCATATAAGTTCCAGGTAAACTTTTGAATGAGTAAATATTAATGAAATCTCTAGAGATTTTTGAAAATCATATTTCAGACACTGGAGGAAAACTATGATGTGTTTATTTAAATATAACTGCTTTTATAGTAGTCTAGGGTGGCTTTTTTTTTTTTTTTACAAAGTTTTCCTTATCTGTTTCAATTTTATTTCAAAACCGAAAGGCAAATTAGTTACCTTTACCTTTCTATCTAATATGCATGTTAACTGGGAAAACTGATTTATTATGTGTCTATTTCAATGCTTGCTATGAAGTATATGCAAACTACATGTTTTCTAGAAGTTGGAGATAGAAGCATTTTGAACTTGCCATATAGAAAGCACGTATTGTTTCCAAGCAGAATTATATGTAAAGGAAACACACAGATAAACAAGGAGAGCAGCCTTGAAAATTCACAGAGTGTCTCTCTCTCTCTCTCTCTCTCTCTCTCTCTCTCTCTCTCTCTCTCTTTCTCTCTCTCTCTTTCTCTCTGTGTGTGTGTGTGTGTGTGTCTGTGTGTGTGAAGCGTTTTCTATTTTACATGAATTCTCTCTAGATGTATTTTGTGGTGTTTAGAATTCTGTTTTGTTTTGCCAAACCATTTGTTAAAAACTAAATTTCAGTATTTTGTGAATATATTTTAGTAATGAAAATGAATACCTTGTCGTGGATTAAGTTACCTCATTACACCAGAAGCTATATCACCTGTCCTCTCTAATAACATATTGTTAATACTGAAAAACCCTTCATTGGTTAAATAAACAAAAGTATACTTACAATTATTGGCTGTATTGCATACTATGTGAGCAATGAAACAGAATTAATAGTAACTGATGCACTGCTCAGTGAGTGGGATTTGATAATTTTAGTTTGATTGAAACATTTCCACTCATAGCCAGGTTCTTATTTTGAACAGGCTTCTAAATGCTACTACAAAAAATGTGTAAATGAATAAAGTAGGTTTTCAGTGAGCATGTATTTTAAAAGAGACAGCATATGTTGCATAAAATTCTATAGCTATGATAAAAATATAATTAAACTTTTATTTGCTAGGCCCTTTATGACATGAAGCCATTTTATCCTATTTAGAAATCTTCTGTATCCCTGACAAGAACAAAACAGCATGCAGCTTGAACTTCTTCTGTTTAACATTGCCAAAAAGTAAAAATAAAATTAAACTTCTTTTTACTACTGAAAGGAGCTTAAGGAAGAAATTTGGGTCAAAATCAGATGAGTTTCAGATCTATTCTTCCTTCTTTCCTTCCTTTGTTCCTTCGTTCCTTCGTTCGTTCGTTCATTCGTTCGTTCGTTCGTTCCTTCCTTCCTTCCTTCCCTCTTCCCTTCTTACCCCCCTCTCATACTATACTAAAATTTACTTAATTAAAGACAGTTACAAATAGAAATTACCATTATCATATTTTCCATTATTTCTTTTTTGGTCATATGCCTTTTCTTTCTGTTGGCTGAACATCAAACCATCAGAAGGAAAGCAAGCAAACGGGATATTAAATAACAGCAGAGCAAAGAATTTGGACATCCTGTTCACAGTGGTTGGATCCCAAAGATAACTTCTCTCCTCTTGCTGAACTGTTTCTTCTAACCACCCACAGTGAAACACTTCATCTTCCACAGCAGATCTTTTAGATTCTACAAAGCCCTGCCTGCTTCTGTCACCATTCCCTTCAGTGAACAAAACGATGGTAACAGAGTGTGCAAATTGTTTGACTATGGAAGGCATTTTCTGGTGTACAGTGGAAGCCCTCAGTGGTTTGCTGTCAGCCTTCTCAGTATGAATGAAACAATTTGCCTTAATAACTGAACCATATAAATTTTTGATACTACAATAATACTGCCAGCTCTCAGAAATTACCACAGTACATCTTAACTGTCATGTCACATCACGTAAATTATAGTCATGATGACACACTTAGCTTGCTTGATTTAATATCTTGCTAAGGAAATGGAAAATTGTAGGTCCTTGTTTGTAAATTCAATAAAGCCACTTTTCTAAATAGTTGAGGCTAAATTTTTTTTGCCAGTAATTGCCATTTGAATAAAAGTCACTGCCAGAATCTGATAGGAATAGTACATCATGATTTTCTTTTACAGCTGCTTAATCACTGAGTTTTATTGATAGGCATGGTTTGTAGGCTCTGAGTATATGATGTTCTCTCTACTGTTTAAGTGTTAATTCATAAGGTAAAAATTTATTTATGAGATACAATCACTTTTTCCCAAATATAGATGGAACAGATTCAGGGATATTTTCCTATCTTATATGGCTGCTTACAATAGAATGGAGAGCTGGGCAACTGCTCCCCTAATAATGATAGCTCTTCCCATATCTCTTAGGATGCTAGCCACACATAATACAAGAGCCCCTTCCTGGGACACACTGTGATAACTTACAGGTCATCCCGCTTGTC
Organism: Uromys caudimaculatus; assembly: GCA_028551405.1. Classification (NCBI taxonomy): domain Eukaryota; kingdom Metazoa; phylum Chordata; class Mammalia; order Rodentia; family Muridae; genus Uromys; species Uromys caudimaculatus. Next base: position 44,288,979 of record CM052717.1, on the reverse strand, counting down.
ATCAAACTCAAGAGCACAAGCCAACTTAATAAAGAATACTTTTTATCCTGTGAAACAACACTGGTCTGTGGAAAATAAGCCATATATAAGGGGCTGTAGGATTATGTGTGAATAATGGATGAAGCTCAGAAGAGCATAACCCATTGATGTGACCACCAATAAAATGTGATCATCTCAACTATGAATTAATTCCTCAGTAGTAATCATAACATGGTTTCTTTCTCCTACATGAGCAGATAGCAGGCACCACTAGCAGGTTTTATTTGTTTGTTTTGTTCTGTTTTTTATGTAATTTCTCCATCTACTTCTCAAGAGTGTTAAGTCAGCTACCCATTGGGTTGCAGTGGGTTCTGTTTTATTTTCAAATCCTGGGCAAATGTTTCTGCTTGGTTTTAGGGTATTTGTGGAAGAGTTGATGGAAACTGGCAGCAGAGGAGGGAGTCAGAGGATAGAGAACCCTTATAGCAGCTGCTGTTCAGAAAGAGTTTGGGAATTTCAGCGTTAGCCTAATTTACGGCTTTAGTAAACTCAATGAGGCTGGAACACTGATGACATCACTTGCTTAGGGTTCCCCTAGCGGACTAAAATAGTTGGTGCAGCATCTAAAAGTGGTTGTCTGTGCCCATGAAATTCTCTGAGAAACAACCTATGCTTGTTTTTGTTCTTACTCTGCTGTTAAGGTTTGAAGTTCTGTCTCTGAACATTATTGAATTAACTTTATGTGATTTTCTTTTACAAAAATAATTCTTATTTTCTACACCATCATTTGGATTTTTGTGGCTAGCTTAGGGAAATATTTCAGTTGCTTCGGATGCTTGTAATGCCTGAAGTTAGACATTAAAATCCTCTTGATGAAAGCCGTTCCATGTAGGAACTTCCCTACATGGAAAGTCTCTTTGTTGACTTTTTGGAGAGACCACATCATGTCTGTGTATCAGAAGAAAGTAGATGCTAGAATGGCTCAGACAACAATGATCTTACAACATAAAATGGCCCCCCGAAAACACCTGGATTAATGGCACATGATTAACAAAGAATCAAAACAAAATTATTTTGATTAAGCTGTTGTCCTCCAAGTGGGAGTTTGCATGGGAGTTGAAAGCCATTTTCAGGCTTATACATTTAAAAAAAAGATAAAATGGCAACAATCGTAATTCTACATCTCTCAACATCACTCAAAAGTGGAGTTCAAACTGAGCAGGGTATTGACATGGGAAATCCAGAATACTAGTAAGGAAGATCACATTATTTTATGTTAGACATGACTACATAGTGACTCTAGGAAAGACAGAGTGAGAGACCTTGTCAAACATGGAATTTGACATTCTCTTCTCTACCCACAATTCTCTCATTCTCTTCTCTACCCACAATGTCCTCTAAGTTAAATGTTGGATTAAGTTGAATAGACTAATATAAATCACTAAGAATGTGAAGAAAGACCTGCTCATAAAGTTATAAGGCTGAATCAACTGTAATCCTTTTTAAAACCTATCAATAATGATTTAGAAAAAAAGTAAGACACAGGAACTGTTTTCTTCCTGGAATAACATATATAAATTGTTATGGGTAAGTATGAAAATTAATGTTAAAACATGAAAAAAGACCAAAAAAATCATTCATTGACTATATTTACTGTGCAATCTGCTATGCAAAAGTATTTACCCCCAAGAAGGATTCAAGGCCACAAGGAACAGACTCACAGCAAAGGTATGCCCTTCCTGTAATATTAGTTTAATATTTACCTTAATTCTTCTAGAAACTTACTATAGAAAGAGCATTCTAATGTTTATATGTGTTTTGTTTTTCTTAGTCTATAATGAAATGGAACAAGCACAAAGATCTTTTTTTCTAATGAGCTGAGTTAAGTTAGGTAAGGGAACATTCAGTTTAATAACCAAATTGTTAAAATAACTTCACAAAAATAAATAAATAAACCCTTAGGACTATATCAGTGTAAATAGATTATGGTTTGGTTGGCGACAGACAAAACTAATAAAATCTAGGACTATATCAATAGAAGTGTACTCGTCAGGCCAGAGGAGCCAATGGCCAACATAATTCCACACGGCATTTGCTGTCTAATATATTCTCTCAGGTGAGAATTTGAGTTTTCGTCTGTGTTAAAATGGACTAGATCACCAACTAAGGAGTGCACAGGGAAGTATCCATGACTCTGGATACATATTTAGCAGAGGATGGCCTTGTCTAACATCAATGGGAGGGGAGGCCCTTCATCCTATGGAGGTTGGATGCACCAGTGTAGGGGGATGCTGGAGTGGTGGGGTAGAAGAGGGTAGGTGGGTGGGGAAGCATCCTCATAGAGGCAAAGGGGAGGGGGAAGAAGGTGGGTTTGGGATGGGGGTTTGTGGACGGATAACTGGGAAGTGGGATATCATTTGAGATGTAAAGGAATGGAATGATTATATACATACATATGTTTGAATACCTTGAAAAATAACTAAATGCTATTCAGTAACGTGACTCAGGTATAAAACCCCTTCACTATCTTCAGTTTTATAAAAGTCATACAACTTTATGTGGTTTGTATTCTTGATCTAAATAGAACCTTGACCAGGGAGGTAAGAACATGAAACTCATCATCTAAAGTCATACATGTAAACACAGGCAAGTTGAGTGTGTGTGTGTGTGTGTGTGTGTGTGTGTGTGTGTGTGCATGTGTGTGTGTATGTGTGTGTGTTTGAAATATATATATATATTCAAAATCATTAGTCAGTAAACCAAAATATCTCCTCTAGGAAAACAAGGAAGGCACAGTTGGTATCTAAATATGTATCACCTTTCACAGTTAGGCATTGTTCAGACATTTACTTACTTACTACTTACTTCTTTGAGTCATTGTCTTTCAATCAAAGTACTGAAGCAACATATCCAAGAGAAAGCATATAAGCAGAAATAATAAATGGAATGTGAAGATAGATACCACTAGTCTCAGTTATTGGGAGACTGAGGCAGGAGGTTTGAGTTCAATCCAGCCTGGCCTATAGGACCCTATCTCAAGGAAAGACAAAAAACAGAGATATTAATATATTGAATATAAATGAAAGTAATGGCATGCAAATGTCAACAGAGGAGACACAGACCCAAACTTGATATTAGAAGGAATAGATGAAAATAAAATTAATCAAAAGAGGGAAATGCAATGTTAGAAATGTAAAACAAGAAGTTTGTGGTGATTGCATAATCAGTAAAGTATCTGCTATACAGGCATGAGGTTCTGAGTTCAAATCTCCAGTCTTCAAATAAAGGCCATATGTAGCAGCTCTTGACTCTAACCCAAGCACGTAGGAGGCAAAAATAGGTAGGTCTCTGTAGCTCACTTGACAGTTAATCTATCTAAATTGTCAAGTTCGGGGTTCAGTAAGGGACCTAGTCTCAAAAAAAATAAAAGAGAAGGCCAACTGAAGACATCTGACATGGACTCGGGCCTCCACATGCACAAACACACATGTATATATATGCAAATGCATGCATGAGCATGCACACACAAGAAAAAATAATTAAAATGAATTCAAAAGTTAAAGAGGAAACATCAGGAAGTAAATAAGGTCAAAACATGGAAATTTACATACTAAGTTTGAATACCCTGAAAAATAACTAAATGCTATTCAGTAAAGTGACTCAGGTATAAAACCCCTTCACTATCTTCAGTCTTGTAAAAGTCATACAACTTTATGTTGCTTGATACTCTTGATCTAAATAAAACCTTGACCAGGGAGGTAAGAACATGAAATCCATCATCCAATGTCATACATGTAAACACAGGCAAGTTGATGCAAAGGTTTAGAAAGTTAATATAACTAAAAGACTAGCCCACAAATCCACCTCCTCACACATGAACACTTAATTTTTAGCCAGATTGCAAATGAATGACAGTAGGATAGACCATGGCTCTGGAGCTAAGAATTATCTGCAGGGGAAAAGGTAAGTTATGGAGTCTTACCTTTCATCATTTATTAAAATGAACTTCAGCCAGAAACAAAGATTAAAACTTCACAATCATATTAAATAAGCTCTAGGAAGATAATACATTGAGCTTTCTGCTTTTGATCGTGATTAACTAACAGGATCTAGACCAAAATTATGAGACTGAATATTTCATAGTACTGAGCATTGGTTGCTAAGGTAATACAGCCATTGAGAAAGGCAGATCAAAGAATTCAGGGTTACAGGTACCTCAGATTAGTGCCTGGGCCATAGTTTCTAGAGTGATACATTGAAGGAAGATCTCAATAGAGCATAAACATGCCAAGCAGAAAGGCTGGCACTCATGAAGGCCCACTTAGCTGGAGTCTGCTCAGCAGAATGCAAAGAAAGACCAAGCTGCTGAAGGTAGAGTTGAGCTTAAGATCTGCATGTCTACAGGGAGGGGCCCAACTGTCAAGTGGCAAATTCATAAAGAAAACTAACTACAACTATAGTAACGTCAGCAGAATGTAGTGGCTAGGGGAATAAATGCCTGGAACAAAACTTGTTCCCTAGAGTTGACTTGTTTTCCCATGATCCAACTTGGAATGCCTACAAAGTGGCAAGGATGTCAGGTAAAGGGTAAAAGGATGTTTTCTTGGTAGAGGAACTAAATTAACCCCGGACCAGAGTTAATATTCACTTATGCTAATAATTCCCAAAAAGACAAATCTGGAGAGTATCTCCTAAAAAGAATTATCATTTTCTAAAAAATGAACTGCATTCCAAAACCAAGTCCAATCTTATTAAAGTACAACAAAATTCAAGACTAGGCAGTTTAAAATTCACCATGTCTGATATCACCTCAGATATTATGAGGCACATGGAGAAGAGGAGCATACGAATCATCACCAGGAGCAAAATCAGGTCAGGCAAAGAGACCCTTAAATAACATAAGGAATGATAGAATCAGATTAGTAAGTGTCTTAGGGTTTTATTGTTATGAAGAGACACCATGACCAAGGCAACTTTTACAAAAAATAACATTTAATTTGGGCTGGTTTACAGTTTCAGAGTTTTAGTCCATTATCATCATGGTGGAAAGTATGACAGTGTGCAGGCACCCATGGAACTGGAGGAGTCAAGAGTTCTACATCTCAATCCACATGCAGCAGAATGGAACTGCCTTCCTCAGGCAACCAGGAGGAAGCTATGATTCCATACTGGGTGGACTTTAGCATAGGAGACTTCAATGCTCATCTATACAGTGATGCACTTTCTCCAACTAAGCCACGCCTACTCCAATAAGGCCACACCTCCAAATAGTGCCACTTCCTAAGCATTGAAACACATGAATATATGGGGGCCAAACTATTCAAAGCACCACAGGAAGAGAGCAGATAAAGAAGCAGGAGCTGGGATGTAATGAGTGATACAACATGCAAAGAAGAAAAAAGACAAGAGACATAGCAGATTTGTATCTGTGCAGGTCATTTGTCAAGTTGATAGAATAAAGGATCATCAGGGAGGTACGTATCTGGTAATGACTCTGGAGATTAGCTTGTTTGTGTTAATTATAGAAGTGAAGAGACTTCCCATTTTCTGAGCAGCACCATTATCTAGCTAGGATCCCGGGTTGCATTGATGGAGAAAAGAGAACCACGCACCAGTGTATCTGTGTTCATTCATCTCTCTTTGATTCCGAATGATGGATACTTCAAACTCGGGTACCCATGACTTCTCAAACATGATAGACTGTAGCTTTGACCTGTGATCCAAATAAACTCTTTTCCCCTAAAGCTAATTTTGTCAGAGTACTTTATCAGAATAAGAGGAAAAGAAACTAAGAAACTGTCAGTTTGTAAGATGATCAAGGTGTTCATGCCAAACCTCATATAATAGTACTAAGAGGTTGGCGTTTGGGAAGTGATTTACTCCTTCCCTTGTAAATGGTATCACTGTTCTTCTATAAAAAGGTAAAGGAATCTTTCCTGTCCCTTCAGGATGCAGAGTTGAGCTTTCTTTATTTTCTAAAAGCATTCTTTTTATTGAAAATAGATTATTTTTCCTACAATATGTTCTGGTTCTGGTTTCCTTTTCCTCTACTCCTCCCAGTTTCTCCCCACTACTTCACCCATCTGGATCCACCCCTTTGTTTGTCTCTTGTTAAAAAATAATAGGCTTCTAATGGATAACAGTATAATATAATTGATATAATATAATAATAAGGTAAGGTAAACAAAACCACACCAGAATAGGACAAAACAAATGGAAAAGAGCTCAAGGAAAGGCATAAGAAACAGATACAGACACAGAGACCCCCTCATTTGCATACTTAGGAATCCCATAAAAGCACAAAACTAGGGCTGGCGAGATGGCTCAGTGGTTAAGAGCACTGATGGCTCTTCCAGAGGTTCTGAGTTCAATTCCTGCCAACCACATAGTGGCTCACAACCATCTGTAATGTGGATTCAATGCCTTCTTCTGGTGTATCTGAAGACAGCTACATTGTACTCATATACATGAAATAAATAAATCTTTAAAAAAATAACCACAAAACTAGAAGTCAGAATACATAGCAGAGAAGGAGCCTTCATCAGACATTGAATCTACTGATGATTTGATGTTAGACTCACTATTCTCCAAACTGTGAACAATCAATTCCTGTTGTTGATGAGTGACTCCACTTATGGTATTTTCTTACAGTAGTTATAGACTAAGATTTTGCAAACTAAAATATAATACAAAGATACTTTAAAGTTTTCTCTCGATATTTTCTTACAGTAGTTATAGACTAAGATTTTGCAAACTAAAATATAATACAAAGATATTTTAAAGTTTTCTCTCGGTATTTTCTTAAAGTAGTTATAGACTAAGATTTTGCACACTAAAATATAATACATAGATATTTTAAAGTTTTCTCTCTTTTTGTGAAAAATGAAAGGCAACAGAAATAAGTAAGCAAGCAAGCTAGTACTGTCAGTATAATTTTTTTTTTTTACCAGACCAAAATATCTTTGAAAAATGAAGACAAAGATTTCTTTCACAGAAATAAATCACAGAGAGAGCTCCATTAGAGGAGTGAAGAAAGTTCTTCAGGCAAGAGCACAAGCTATATCAGATGGAAATTTAGACCTGTAAGACAGATTATATGTATTAAAAAATAAACAAAAGAGGTTTTTTTTTTTCCTTCACTACCACTGCTAGTCAGAACAAGACCTCTGGCTAGCTACCTTTTTAGTCTTCGGGTGAAACATGATGTTGATTGAATAAATAACCAAAGACAGCAGCTTAAACTAGAACTTCAAGTAATCCTTGTGTAAAACTGCACTCTGAACTTAGAAAACGGGAGACTGCAGCATGGCAAGTATATTTCCAAAAAGCGTCCCATGCCCTTCGCCACCCACTCCTTATCTCAAAACCACCGAGAACACCCCAGCTCTCACTTCAAAAGCACACTTTTTGTCTCTTCCTATAAAAGGCACATCTTTCTTCTGTATTCCATTCAACAATGTTTTACACTTAATGTTCCTTGTGCAAACTAGTAGAGGACTAGAGGAGCCAATGGTAAGATGGTTCTGACAAACTAATCAGTTCTGTATAGGTCAAGTCCTCTCGAAGCCACTCTGACAAGGGGGGAATAGTTAACCTTAAGTGCAGTTTGTTCTGCAGTTTCTGAGCCTGTCATGGGGAGGGTTTTCTTGACATTCTATTTTACTTGTTGATGCATTGTGGCCAACAAAGTAGATGCTGTGGTCTGCAGAAGAAAATGGTGCAAAGTCACAGGGAGGAGATGGCTATTAACAAGCCAAAGAGAGGAACCTGAAGCAGATCTCTTCCTCACACTGCCCAGAAAATAAGGTCCTTGCCAGCAACTTGCTTCCAGACCAATTTCTAATTCCTCATTTTCATGAGAACTCCCTGAAAACTCTTAAGTATGTAAAAAATGACCTGTTTTAGTAATATTTGTGGTGACATTGGTTAATATTTTATTCTATATATCTTATACAGATATGAGTTAGACAATGTATGTTCAATAGTCCTATGATTCCCTCAAACTTGGCTTCCATGATTTACAAAATAAGAGAACACTGCTTCAGAATTACACAAATCTTTTAAAAATGCCCTAGGTACCCAGAAGGTCTTTAGCAAAACTAATCTGCTTTGCGATTTTTCTGTAGCTCTCTGCTGTGATCATTTACATCAGATGCAATTTTCATATCAGAAAAGGTTTTTGTTAAAGAGCACACCTTTGCTTGCCTGTTTGTTGGTGACACGATACGTGATGGCAGTGATAGCATTACAAATGAAGATGGGCAGTCTGAACATTGATTTTTTCCCAGTAATTAATTTATTCATTTTATATCCCAATTTCTGCCCTATCTCCTGGTACACCCCTCACACAGTCCTTCCCCCCAACTGCCCTCTGAGAGGGTGGGGGCCCCAGATATACAGCTCAGTATTCATGTCAGTCCCTCAACAACTGGAGCGAAGGCTGTCCTTAAAGCTGAATGTTGACTTTAACTAGTAAGAAGATATTATTACTTAAATAGCAACTTTGTAACAAAGAGAAATAGTTGATCTTTAAAATACTGGCAGAACATTTTGCACTTTATCTTGAATGTCTCAGAAAAGAGCTAATACATGTCATGTCATAAATACCCCACTGTTCTTTTCTTCTCTGAAGACTCGGCAGTAAAAGGATTTGAGTATCTTATGCTCATCACTCCTGAATCCAAGAAGTAAGCTTCAATATCGATGGCAATAACAACAACAACAATACAAATGAAAATGAAACAATTAAGATGGACCCTAACTCAATATAACTGGGGTCCTTGCATGGGAGGAAGTTTAGGGACAGGCACACAAACAGGAACAATGGCATATGAACATGAAAACAGCTGTTTTCAGGCCAAGGAGAGATCAGATTCGTCCTTCTCAGGGGCACCAGCCTCTCACCTTGGTTTCTATTATTTAAAGAGGCTATGACAATTGTTATGGCAGCCTTACAGACCAGATAATAAAATATTAATTCTTTTTAAAACCCAATAGCAGTCATTCTTGGTATAATATTTGGCAAAAACCAGATAATCTGTCAATTCTGTAAAGAAAGCATAGAAATAGATAGGAGCAAGGCCTAGAGTCCAATAGAAAAAGAGTCAACAGATATGAAAAAAAGTGGTTCCTTGGAGAAGAAAGAAAATGGCTCTGAAATATGAGGAACTGTGTTCATTTGTTTTGTGTTGTGGTGGTTACATTGAGCAGTCATTTGCCCTATGCCATATGACAAAGATGAAACAATAGGTGGCATGCTCACTAATGAGACCTCAAAGAAACAGATCCTCATCAGCTGAGAGTTGGAACAGACACTGGTGCAATCCAAGAAGCCAACTTTAGAAACTGTCACTGAAGTTGCAAATGCACCTATTCCTACAAAATTCCCTTGTGGGCACTTAGCCTAGAAGTCCATATACCTTTACAAAGAGTCATCAATGTATCTCACCCACTGAAATGTCCATCAATCAATGAGTGACACCATAAAGGTTGTTATAGCCATACAAACAAATAGCGTATAGCAATAAATAAATTAAAATTTCTTTTTTTTTATTTTTATTTTTGATACTTTATTTACATTTCCAATGTTTCCCCTTTTCTGGGTTTCCTCTTTGGAAACCCCCTATATCCTCCCCCTCCCCGCCTCTGTGAGGGAATTCCTCCTCCCACCTACCTACCCACCCATCCCCATATTCCCACAGTAGCTGCAAATTAATACAGAGTGGTAGTGATATACACAGAGTATATATTTAAATGGCTAAACATATACATGGTATACACATATACATATATGACAAGCATTAGTCTTCAAGTGGAGGAAAAGTATATATATCTATAAATGGTAGCTCAGTTATTTAGAGTCACATCTAGCATTTGCATTGAGATGAATTTATGTCAAAGACTGTTATATTGCCCTTCTCAGGAAAAAAATATTGTCAAATTTGTAAAATGATATATGTTAACTAAAACAACTTTAGTTTATATTTATAGTTTAGTCTACTTCAAGCTATTATTTTTCTTTCTACACATTGCTGTAAAAATTGCTCCTTAAATGTAATCCCTTAATATGTATTAAGGGCCCAGTCTTATCTGCTAAAAGTGGTTGGCACACTTAATTCATCTCAGAGATTCAAATAGCAGGACTTGTGTCTTTCCAGATTTTTCAGTAAATTCTGGCTTTTTCATCAGTGCCTGGATCGGAAGCACACAGTTGACACTGTTATTTTTTGTGTCATCCTGTCACTTCCAGTGCTAGCAGCTGTGTCAGAATAGGTGCTCTCTTTTGCAACTCGTTCTAAAACTCTGCCTCTGTGACCGGGTCTGTGCTGCCGAGCAGCTCAAATCTAGTATTTGCCACATCAAAGAGGGAGCTAGACAATAGGGCCCCAATCTGAAATGTGATGAATTGCTAAACAGGTAGTTTTGTGGGTTATTGAAAATTACCTGCAAAAGAGTGCTTATCTCCTTGAGGCACATCGAGAACTAGCAGAATTGAGCCAATTAGACTGACTGTCTCTTCGATGAGTTGTGACCTATCGGTGGTAATAGCTTATTATGATGATGAATGAAGCCATCGGTCAAACTGAAGCCTCAGCGCACACTCCAGCAGTTCCCTTGAATCATGAGGCCATTACCTCTCAGCCTCAGATTGACAGCAGTGACAGCCACCGAGGCAGAAAGCACACATGACTAGACACAGATGATTGTTTCATGACGATGAATATATTTACAGTGATTCCCAAAGAAATGGGCCTTCTTGTGTGTTATGTATTTTTACATGAAAGATTTATAGTACAGGCTTTCTCCATTAGGAAACAGCCTTCCCTTGGTATAATGTTCTGAGATTATAGGACTGGAGGTTTTCTTTTGTTAAGTTTTTGGTTGTTTACAGTGTTTGAATAGTTCATTCTTGTTGGTCTCTTGTTGTGTAAAAGTCCCAAAGAAAAATACTGTCTTTCACTGAAGATACATGAGTATATGAATAATTTTTTGAAACAAAGAACTTCACCTATTAAATTTCGTAGGTTTTCTTTCATGGGAGCAGAGGGAGCTATTTAGGTTCTCCTTTTTCTTTATAGAGAAATTTTATAAAGGCCAGTAGTTTAAAAATCACTCAAATGTAGATGCTTTGATTTGGAGCTGTGAAAAAATGTCAAAAATTCTGTAGGAAGTTATTGAAGTTGGGAAGTTTTCATATGCTACTATGGCTGACATTTCGACCTAAGGAGAACTTCAAAGATAGTTATTTCAAATTAAAAAATATAGTGTTTTGTTTCCTATAAAGTATTAGAAAAAATTGGCTTCTAAATCCTGGAAATTATGAAAAATACCTGTTATTCTATCAAAGCCTTGAGGAGAGACAACATATTGAGTGGCCAGAAATAGAAGCTCAGAAGGAGTGTGGGGTGATGCTTATAGGCTTTGGGGAGGAACAAGAATTTTGATGGAGTTCTTGCATGACCTGTCTGGGACTGTGTAGAACACATTTTATAAAACCTTGGCATTTGTCAACAGGATGGGGCAAAGATATTGATTCAAACATTGAAGAACCTGATTTAAATCCACAAATATGGTAGCTTAGATGGATCTTAGCTGAGCAAGAAAATTTCTTGACACTCAAATATTCATTTACTTGCAATAAGGATTAGAAACTATGCTCAACACCAATATTGCTTAACACAGAAGCAAGGAATTCTGTTGGCCTTTGTTCTTACAGGCAGCAGCTTTATAAATGTTGTATAGTACATTTGTTTCATTGTATCCAGTTTCCCTCAAGTGAAAAATGGATTAATATTAATACTTCATAGAGTGATTGTGAGGATTAAATAAATTAAACATCCGCCAATCAACATTGGGCTTGGAAAATAACAGCCATCTTCCTGGAGCTATTATTGTTAACTCTAACTGTGACTTTATTCCCTTGAGGCTTTACTACCCTTCCCCAAGATAGGGAAAACAAAAACAGGAAAAAAAGCTGGGGCGGGGCAAGGAAAGGGAAAGAGGAAAATAAGGTAGGGAGAGGGGGTGGAAGGGAGAAAGAAGGAGACAGGGAAGAAAAGGAAATAAAAAATATGAAAGAAAAAATAGAGAACGAAAGGAAATGAGTAGGAAGAGCCCGTTGTTGTAAATTCACTTTTAAGGTATTTTGATTATCAAGTGACAATCAGGGTATTTTATCCTGTTTACAAAGTGATGCTGATTTATCTTTCTGATTTTCATCTGGAGCTGGATTTGAAGGGCTCATCAGCTTCATTGTCCTAGAAAATGTCCTTCTTAGTGAAATGGAGTGGAAGCAACTGATAGGCAAAAAGGTTTCTGGGCCATGGAAGGTCCTCTACACCTTTTCCTGCCTTAAGCTTCTTTCTACACACCTCACAGAAGAAAAAGATGATCCATGTGTTGTTGTTCTTGCTATTTTGATATCCGATAATTTAAAATGTTGATGCAATGGTATTATTTAAAGAGTAAAGTGCTTTATTTGGCTTTTCTCCATCCAAATAAGTCTAGAGATAAAATTTCTATATGGTATCACCTAATCTTAATTACTTTCTTCATCAGGAATCTTGTAACTTTAAAGTATAGTAATTTAGTGTATCTCATATCTGGCAGATACATGGAAGATGATGGGTAGGATTCTGGTTTGAAAGTAAATCATTCTGTTGTGCCAAGCCCTTGATTGTTGTGTCAGTAAAGATACCTAGGCTAGGAAGAATGTTAACTTTGCTGGCAATGAAGCCCACAACAGCTTGATTCTTTAAGAACAGCCTGGTCAGGGTTTAACCACATCTTCCTGACTCACACAGTGTAATATTTTTACTAAAAGGAGACAGACCAGAGTAGGGGGTTGAGAAAATACTTAAATCTAAATCTGTTTTTGAAAGTGAGTAATATTGGTAGCCATGGCAGCCTCTGAAGGGTCTCTCCATCCCCAAGAGGTCAGTCATCCAGAGTCTTCATTAAGCATCCACTCTGCTACCCTTTATCCCAGAAGACTTGAGCAAATACCAGAGAATATATACTTTTGTCAAAATTCTCTGTCTCTGTCTATATGTCTGTCTGTCTTACTGTTTGTCTCTTTCTGTCTGTCCATCTGTCTGTCTGTCTTTCCCTCTGCCTCTTTCTTTAAAAGAAAAGTATGTGTGTTTGTGTGTATGCACGCACATGTACACGTGCATGAGTGTGTGATGCTTGTAGATAATTCTGTATCTGTAGGTCAGAAGATGTGGGAACAAGCCTGGCGTGGTAGAAAGAAGCCCCATGTGTCTGTTCCAGGCGCTGTGGCTCTGGATGGGATAGGAGACACGCATGAAGTGGCTGCACATCTTCCCACACAGTCCAATGGGCAGGCGGGGGCTGTGGGAAGCCTTTGTGGGCCCTGCCCATGGGTGGGGAAGGGGGCCATTCCTGGGGAATGCATGGCAGTCATCTCCATGGGTTCTCTAGCTCTGGACACCACAGTCTCTGCAGGGTGCCGCAGAAGGACTAGCCAGGGTTCCCACCAGGACCAGGTTTCAGCTGCTTGGGGCGCTGGGCTAGCTGCTTAGGTGTAGATGAATGGGTACCATCTGGGAGTGTTGGGAAGCCCTGGGAGAGAGATTAGACACGGCTCCTTAATCGAGGGCTGGATCCGTCGCTTCACACGGTAGGTCCAGATGAAGAGACAGTCCATAATCTAAGACGTTTACTTTCATTGTGGAGAGTGGCATGAATGGACTTGTACCTTGCAATCTCTGGGATATAGTAACTGGGAAGGGGCATGGCTAAGTCTCCAGATGTCTCATTAACCTGGAGATGGCTTGGGGCTGCATGGCCACACCTCTACCTTTGGCAGGGCCTGAGGGCATGACCATGCCTCTACCTGAGAAGGGGCTAGGGGCATGACCCTTTTTTCCATGACCAAATGTCACAGACCTATAGAGAGATGTAGCCACATGTTAGAAGTTGTATTCTAGGAGCTTAGGCAAACAGTTGCCATCCCTTGTAGGCTGAGGACAGTCCATTGGGCCTGCAACATTCAAACCTTAGCTCGACCAGAAACACAGACTTCCAATCATGGTTGATCCTAGCCTTCCACCTTCTTTGAGATGCTCATTCTGTTGTTCACAGGTGTGTTTGTGCTAGGCCATCTGGCCTTCCAGTTTACAAAGCATCTCCTCTCTCTGCCTCCCATCTTGTTATAGGAATGCTAAACTGCTGTGCCCTACTTTGATGTGCTCTATATGACTCTGAAGTTAGGTCATCACATGTGTGCAAGCATCTTATTCAATGAACCATCTCTTCAGCCCTAGAATCTATAGGTTAGCAACCTTTCCACCAGACTCTTCACTTTTTTTAGGATGACTTCTAAAATTACTCATGCATAGTTATCTGTTGATGGTTTTACAAGTTTAGGCTTTCCAAGGTTTAAGACAATTTACTGTAATATACTTTATTTGAATTTAAAGGCTGGCTTTATTATCTAATAGTTTAGTTTGTACAAGAAAACCATAAAATTATTCTCATTTAGCTACCACTAGAAATTATGCAAATCTAAATTTATTACCAGATTCATTATAAGCAGAATAGTCTAGGCACACACATTCACATGGGGAGAAAATTAATCTTAGCAAACAGCTGCTTTCTTTCAGAATAGGAAGTCTAATATGCACAGCCATTAATTTTTGAAATGAGGAAGAAATGGGACTTGGCGAGAACAGAATGTTTTGAGGGGGTTAGGAACAGTTTCATATCCTACAAGGGCTACAACTTTCCCAAAGTTTGTTCAGAGTGCTGGAATCTGGATACCACTAGTACAAGTATAAACATAGGCAAACTCTTTACTTCACACACAGCTTCAGTTCCTTACAAACTGGAAGGTTATAATTTCTCAATGTATTAGTCAGGGCTCTCTAGAGTCACAGACCATATAGAATGTCTTTCTATACTGAAGAAATTTATTATGGTGACTTACAGTCTGTAGCCCAACTAACCCAGCATCGGTCAACTGTGAATTGAAGTCCAAGAATCTAGTAGTTGCTCAGTCACGTGAGGCTAGTAGTTTCATCTGGTCTTCTGTAGAAGTAGATTCTAACAGATGTGCTGTCAAGTAAATGCAAGTGGCAAAGAAGAATGAATCTTTCTTCTTCCAATGTCCTTATGTAGGCCTCCAGCAGAAGGTGTGGCCCAGATTAAAAGTGTGTACCACCATGCCAGGATCTGGGACTTGTTTTGTCCCAAACTGACCTTGAATTCAGAGATCTCCTTGCCTTAGTCTCCTGGGATTAAAGCCGTGTACTACCTTGCCTGGGCCTAAGCTTTTCATAGCCACTAGGCTCAAGATCTCCATGCCAAGATCCAGGTCAGAAACTTGTGTCTTCCAGCTTTAAGATCTGGATCACAGGTGAGCCCTCCAATTCTGGATTGTAGTTCATTCCAGATAAAGACAAGTTGAAAACCAGGAATAGCCATTACACTCAACAAAAAACCTAGTTTAAAAACAAAATCATTTAAATAATAATAATAATAATAATAATAATAATAATAATAATAGTACTAATAATTGTTATATATTATATTTATTATTATTGTTAGTGCTATTATTATTATTATTATTATTATTATTATTATTATTATTATTATATGTGTGTGTGTGTGTAAGTGTAGCCATGCCATGGAATGAGTGGTTAGAAGAACCCTCTGGAGTAGGTTCATGGAATCTGGATTTCAAATTCAGGTCATATGTCCTGTGTGCAGGTACCTCTGCCCAATAAACCAATAGAAAGCAGGCTCTTGAACAAACTCTAATTAGAACATTCAAAACTCACTGTGACATGTATGAGGAGGTTGTAGGGGGTTGGGATAGCCCAGGTTAGTTGAAAGTAAGGATGGCTCTGACCACAGAGAGAGGTAGATATCACTCTGGATAAAGGAGATAAGAAATAGTTCTTGCTCTCAGAGGGAAGTATGGGTATTGCTAGTTGCATGGGAAAGAAGGACAGTGGTTAGAGGAGGGTGAGACTGGCTTTTGTTTGAGAGGTGATGGTGTGGCATGAAATGCTGAGGAGAAGGACATGGCACTGGTTCAAGGGGGAGTGAGAATAATTCTGATTACAGGAGATGGAGATGGTGCTGGCTACAGGACCACAGGACAGGACCTGGTTATAACATCTTACCTGGTGGTTTTAAGGTTGGGGACTGGGATAGTGGCTGAGACAGTGGCCAGTGGGTTGGTTGGTGGTAGATATGGCAGGTAATACAGTTAGAGCCAGGCAGTGGTGGCACATGCCTTTAATCCCAGCACTTGGGAGGCAAAGACAGGTGGATTTCTGAGTTCGAGGCCAGCCTGGTCTACAGAGTGAGTTCCAGGACAGCCAGGGCTACACAGAGAAACCCTGTCTCGAAAAACCAAAAAAAAAAAAAAAAAAAAAATAGGCACTCTGCTTGCATTTATACTTCCAGTTATTATCTGATTTCCCGTTCGAAAAGCCTAATTTTGGTGCCACATGTTGTAAAAACAAATAGATGAGGTGAATTAGAAGTCATGCAGACATAAAAACTAGAATCTAACACCATATAGAATCATTCACACAGTTGACTATGAGGCACGAAATAATAATTCGACAAACTACGGTAAAAGCACCATCAGACCACAGATAAAAAGAGAAAAATGTTACCCACTGGGCTATTGTCTACATCCAGATGTGCTGATGGAACATAAGCCCAGCCATTGACAATGGTAAAAGTGTCAAGCAAAGCCGCTAAGATGATTCAAGACCTGGAACGACCAGTGTTTGGGACACATCACTTCCTGCCTAGATTACAGAAAAAGCCATTGAACTTTCTTTCCACCTCTACCTCCTGAATCTAAAATGCTATTCACATAGCTGATGGAGAGAGGCTGAAGAAACCTTAAATTGATTACCTATGTCTCCTTTAAGAAGCCAAACATTAGAAAAGTAAAATGGAAACCCATAGTGCTTTCTATATTCTCAACCCCTTAGAGCTCAAGAAGCCAGCCATCTACCATTAAATCTCCATAAGTATCTCATGTTTTCCCAGTTTCCCCATGTCAGCATTTCATCCACAATTTTCCTGATTGATTAGCTTCCATTCATCCTGACCTATAAAGATTGGGTGAGTTCTATAAGAATGAGCTTGGGTAGCTCTGAGTCTGGTCTTCTCCTGTGTCCTCCCTAGATACAGAGACATTTCCTTTTGATTTTCCACATATTTGTTAGTTCCTCAACTCTTACAGTTGGGTTCTATACTCCCAGAAGTACACAGATTACTTCAGATGGATCCACAATTTCATCTGAGTGAGTAAATATATGTGTTTCTAAGATAATAATCATTATTTCTATTTCCTTAGAAGATGGGGAAGGGAAAATATAGGTTGAATTCTCTTAAATGAAAGAAATTGAAACTTCAGTAAAAATTATTGGTCAGAGTTTTTTAAGAACTATCTAAGTAGATCATATATATCTAACTAGATCATATATATATATATTATGTTATGTAACTTATATAATTATTTTATGTATATATTTTTATTTACATAAAATATGTCTAGGGTCATTTAAGTTCACATCTGTTCAGAACCAACAGGAAGGCCTAAATAGTCCTCTAAATTCCTTTACAACCTTCTAGTTTTATGATCCTGTAGAGTAATATGTGGGAAGAAGTCTTTTCCTGTGTGATCTGGAGGAATTTAAGATGTAGCAGTTGCAGGACTGAAAAGATTGAGTTTTCCTCTTCTTACTGGCTTCTAAACCCTGTTGCATTATCGAGTCATGATGTGGCTTCTCTGTGTTCTCTGATGTGATCCATTCCATGTCAGGAGGGAGTAGGGATCAAGAGGGATTCCTTGTTCCTCTTGAGTAAATGTTTTGGATTTTTTTGTTTGTTTTTGTTTTCTGTTACATGTTTTGCATTTCGACAACACTTGGAATGAACTGTGGAAGGTGAAAAGCCAAGCAATTAAGTCAAATTTCCATAAATGACTTCCCTAGACCAAGCTCACAGAATTTATGACTTTATGAGATCCACTAAGACCTCTTTCTATTTTCCAATGCAAGATATAAAACAAAACAAAACGAAACAAAAAAAAAAACAAAAAAAAAAGAGGAAAACATAGTAGGCCACTTTATCAGCAAGATAGGTCAAAATCAATCCACTTTTTTAAAACATCAATTTCAAGTTCATGACATCAGATTTAAGAATTTGGCTGAATTTAATTCACTTACATTTAGGAAGCAGCTATACTATTTTTATATTTGCCAGCATGTAAACTCTTCTTTTTTCAAGCTTTACTGATACTCTATTATCATTGTTTTTCACTAAAGCTATTATAATAGGTGAGTAGTAATATTTTGTGGTTTTGACATGATTTTATAATGACTTGGTGCTGAACACCTTTTCACACACTTAATTTCGTGTGTGTGTAATCTTTCACAAGGTGTCTTCAAGTGTTTGCACATTTTTGAATCACCGTATTCATTTTCTATCTATTGATATTGATATAGTTATTGGATATTTTGGAAAATTTTTAATCAGATGTAGTCTTTTAAAATACTTCCCTTCAGTAGCTTCTCCTCATTATTTTAACAGCTTTTTGCTGAGTATGTGTTTTTTGCTTTTCATAAAGTAAAACTGTAACCTATATATCTCAAGGTTATGGACAAAATGATGATTCAGTGTAAATATGAACAATAATGTTTGAATAAGCCAACAAATCCCAACTCACAATGTGATAAAACCTCCAATGAGAAAGAAAATTTTATTTTTGAAATGATAGACAACCCAAGGAGCAAATGGAAAATATAACATCTGGTTGTCCTAGTCTGGTAACCTGCAACTTTCTACAGAAGTAAATACCAGTGTGGAGATAGCAGCTCCATCATTTATATTTTATGAAATAGTCTTCCTTTGTTTTCTTGTCATTGTGAGGGTATAAGAACATGCTTGAGGGCAAAACATGCCTTTCATATGTTAGGGCTGCCTAGAGCATATTCTGGTATGTTATATAAATAGTAAGTAATCTCTATAATTAGAATGATGTTCTTGAGAAAAAGAG
The DNA here is from genome assembly GCA_028551405.1 of Uromys caudimaculatus. Lineage (NCBI taxonomy): Eukaryota > Metazoa > Chordata > Mammalia > Rodentia > Muridae > Uromys > Uromys caudimaculatus. The sequence continues at coordinate 44,269,949 of CM052717.1, read as the reverse complement.
ATGGAGCTACATGGTTATCTAAATAGCCTTGAGCTACTGTTACAATAAGTAGATTTTACTTTTCTAGAATAGTAATGAATCACTCCATGTTATCAGTAATTATTAATTAATGGTTTAAATACATTTTCTTGGGGGTATACGATAATCTACTTTGTGACTAAAGGTATTTATCATGAAGATGCAAGCTATTTTTGAATTCTTAAGAACTGTATGATTTCTATTTTCATTCTTAAATAAAACTGTCCTTTCTTTTTACTAACGCAGTGAATATTAATAAATAATAAAATAAAACTAGTAAAGTAAAACTTTTAATATTTATGGTGTAGACTTTCTGGCTCAGAATTAGAAAATAGTTTTAAGTTATGTAGAATACTTAGAAGACTATAATTATCAGGAATATATTATTTCATAAAATTGTGTTACAATCTTTTATTGAAAATTAGATTTGGGGCAAGAAAGTGATCTATATAATCATATTCTTAAAATACCAGGTCAATTAGGACTGCATTTAGAATAGAAAACAGTTTTAGAATCATTAGCCTCTACTATACTTCTTTTGGTTTGCAAGTCCAAACATCAGTTGCCTACAGCTTGCCCAGGTCTAATGGTTTGAAATTATATTAAGTGTATAAATACACCAGTACAGTGATGGTTTGGACAGTCTTTCAATTATTTTTAGCAAGTAGCTACTTTCTTTGTGCCATAGTTGGCTTTCTCTTTAATTCAGAGCAACAAGTATCAATGGACCATTGTTAGCAAGGCTACCAAAGACAGTGTATTGTCTATTCAAAGGAGTTTTCTCTGGCGAGCATCCTCAAGATTCTTTGCATGGACATGCTCTGTTGTCAAATTACAACGAAATTCAAACCTTTCATTCTGTTCATATTACAACAAGAACTGCTTCTTCCTTTGAAATGATAATAGAGGGTCTGCCTTTTCAGCATTTTTCATTGAAAAAAAAAAGAAAGAAAGAAAGAAAGAAAGTAAAGGTTCTAGGAAGCCCCAGTATATTTTAGACGTATTCATGATTGGACAGTTTCCTATTTGTAGGCTAGGGTATAGTAGCCACTGTGACTTGAAATACGTCTAAAGTTCAGATACTAATGGGAAAGTTCCCCAACATGCTTATCATTGTCATTTGAGAACAATACATTTGGGGCAATGGCATACAGTTTATATCTAGCAGATTCCTAGGAACCAGATAGAGTCAAAAAAGGACCTTTCTCCCTTTGTCCCTAAGAGGTGAAAAAGAGTGAAGTTATGACCACGTGTGGATCCTCTTAGATCTATTCAAAAGTCAAAAGCATTTACTCCACAGCACTTGAATTTGACAGAATCTTTAAATTTAATTAATTTATTTATTTATTTTGCTTTATATCCTAATATCAGACCCCCTCTGCTTCCAGTACCCCCTTACAAAGACCATCCTTGCATTCTTCCTCCCGTTCTCCTCTGAGAATGAAGTACACCACCGCCCACCTGACACAAACATTGCAGGACTAGGTACATCCTCTCCCACCAAGTCCAGACAAGGTAGCCCAGCTAGGGAAATGGGATCTGTAGGCAGGCAGGCAGGCAGGCAGGCAGGCAACAGTGTCAGGGACTGGCCCCACTCTAGTTGTTGGGATCCCGCATGAAGACCAAGCTGCACATCTGCTACACATGTCCCAGGGCCTAGGGCCAGCCCATGTTCACTCTTTGATTGATGGTTCAGTCTCTGGGAACCCCCCAAGGGTCCAGGTTAGTTGACTCTGCTAGTCTTCCTGTGGAGTCCTTGTGAATTTGCCAGAATTTACTGAATTCTTATACAAATTCAAATACAGAAATATCAACCTTTCATTGTGAGTTCAGTCATTTTAATGCAAGAACAGAAAATGAGAGGAATGAATCAGAGCTTAAAGCTCTGAAATATGAACTAGATTAATAGACATAATGTGCCCAAATCCATTATTTCAGATGACATTAAGAGCAGATTCACCATTACTACAGATGGCATTCCCAATTAACTCCTAATATATCAAAAACAAGATTATTTGTGCTAATCTAATGATATTTGAACAGAACTATCTTACTCTGTTGTGAAAAAGTTCATTGTCTCTTCTCCCCCCCAACTCACACCAGCTTAACCTAAGGAGCAGTGTTTTGATGAACTTAGCATGAACTTACACACAATAGGTGTTCAGTAGCCTTGCTGAATCCAATAACAATGACTACATCTTAGTTTAAAAACCTTTGTATCCATTCAGTGTGGTTGTGAAAACTATAAAGCCTCTTCTGAAACACTGGAAAGATATTTGGCTGTGAAAACCTATATTTGCAATATAAAACTATCTATGCAATATAAAATAGCAATAGGACCTAAGTTAAAGTAATTATTGTTTTATATTTTTCAATAACATTCATTAAATGTCTAATATTACCCAGCACTTTCTGAAAATTGATTATAATGAAGAGATTGTGGTTATTATAATATTGTCATATATAGTCAGAGGTAAAATAAATGAGAGAATTATAGTTATCTAGATATAGAAAACATTTGAAATGGAGAAAAGATGAAAGAAACAATAATAATTTAAGATTCAAAAAATCCTATACTTACACAGTTAGGGTAATAAAATGGTAGCAGTAGCAGGGGATAGGTAAAGTTTCTCTGATAATTTTTTATGTGCATCTCATGATGTAGCCCAGGTTAGCTGGAAAGTAGAATCCCCAGCTCTTGTCTCTGAGGGTAGGTATTACGGCTAGTACCACCACATCCAACTTAAATAAATGCTTTGCAATGTGCGATCAGCATTAGCCTGTTCATGTGGCAGGTCTCATGTTTAAACTGTTCTAATAGAAACAATAATAGCAAATTGGAGTGTGTTTGATGTTTGTCTCACTTGTTGATTGATTTTAACATATGAAATATTGTACTTGATTGTTTCCAGGTAAGCTGATTAATGAACTTTATCTCATAGAATTTTAAGCCAATGAAGTCTCACCAAAATATATGTAAGCTATTAAAGAACTACTTATGGTATAAGTAGTATTAACAGGGTGAATGTGAACAGAGAGTAAGGGGACTAAGAAAATATCAGTGACCACCTCTCTGCTTGGAACTTACACACACACACACACACACACACACACACACACACACACTGGTTACAAGATAAACAGTAACAGCTTGAGAAGTCAAGCAGTGGATGGGGAGTTAACAGCACTGACAGTGTTTAGCGTAGAAAGACCAATTTAAAAGCTTAAATGCTTCTAGTATTGGGGGTAAAAGAGATGGCTTAGTGACTAAGTAAGTACATTGGATATTCCTCCAGAAAACCTGTGATTGACTCCCAGAACCCACAGAGCAGCCAATGACCATCTATCTGTAACTTCAGTCTCAGGGAATCCTATAGCATATTCTGGCCTCTACAGGTACCAGGCATAAAACTAGTGCACAAACATGCAGATAAAACACCCATACACACAAAATTTTTAAAAAATTAGTATCATGTAAGTTCAGAGTTCAAATTGATATTGGCTTGTCAATCACAAATGAACTTTTTGCAACTTGAACAAAATGTATGATGACATAACGTATTTTTAAACGTACTGAACAGAAAAATCTCAGCATGCTTCGATCCTTTCTTTAAATATGTTAAGATGATACACTATCAATGTACTTTTAAACTATTATAAATTAACAGTCAGGCACATACTAGTTTAATTTTATCTGGATCCTAAAATAATTAGGCATAGGAAGAAGGGAATCATACCTTAGTCTGCTCAGTGTAGCTATCATTCTTATACTAGGCTATATATTTTGTATTATTTATGTGCAAAGCTATTAATCCTGAGTATTGAAATGGTTAAACAAAACAGATCTTCAAATGTCTGTGTCCATAGACACAGACATAAACCATATTTTATTCCTCCTATAAAGTAATGTGCCATTTTTCTGAGTAAAAAAGTGAATTTTAAGTCAACAAATTACTACTTTAAACTAGTGCTTATCTCATTTCCTTTAAAAAATATGCTTTGCAATGTGTGATCTATATCATGGCATATATATTTGTGTAGAATACACACCAAATATCTAGCAGGAAGCAAGTTCAGACAGAAAAATTTTATTTTGGCTATCATTTTAGAGGAACACAGTGGGACAACATCACAGAAGAAGTGTGAGCTAGCTGCTCACTCTGAGTCTGCAGACAAGAAGGAGAGAGAGAGAGAGAGAGAGAGAGAGAGAGAGAGAGAGAGAGAGAGAGAGAGAGAGAGAGAGAGAGAGAGATTGAGAGAGATGCCAAGGTGATGTCTGTTTGCCCCCGTAATTTTTAGCCATCACATCACAACCCATGTGATGTTGCTGCCCCCATTCATGGTGGGTCTTCCTTCTTTCACTGAAACTGGTCCTAAGGCAAGAAGAAAACCAGCACAAAGTACACAACACATACATGTCCCTGCACGTTTAAAGAAGATGTGAAGAGAGTCACAGAGATGGACAGGGAACAAGTGAGGACTCTTGTTATAATTTGTATTTTTGTTTCAAGAATTGGGGAGCCAGAACTTTGCACACTTATTTCAACAGTCAAATATTTATTATGCTTGAGAGAATCCGAAGGAGGACAGGAACCACGAGAAGACTTGCAGTTCTCCTTAAGAAACTCCATAATTTTCTAATCACTGGTTAAGATGGTTTGGTCTAGAGTGGGAGTAGCAGATGTGACAGTACTGAATACATTTTGAAGATAAAGCTAAGCACAATGAGTAATTTTTCTTGTTGCAACAACAACGTTGCAACCTAAAAAAGAAAAGGTTTATTTTGGTTCACAGTTTAAAGGTACCATGAGATTGGAGAAGGCCTGGTAGCAGGAGTTTAAGGCAGTCAATTACATAATGTTTGCAGTTAGGAAACAAAAGTAGTGTGTGTGCTAGCTTGTTTTCTCTTCTTTTCATGCAGGCTGGGGTGGGGGCAGGGCATGGGATGGTGCCAACAATAGTCAGGATGGCTTGTCCTTGCTTTGTTAAAGTACTTGCAATCACATCGTGGACAAAGCCAGAGGTGAATGTCCACACACAGATTCTAATTCCCATCAGGTTCATAGAAAGATCATCCATCGCAAACATGTTTTGACAGATTTTCTGTGAGATATATAAAAGAAGATGCTAAGAACCCCATGAAATATCCAAACGGAAATGTTAAAAATGATAATATACAGGTCTGGTGTTCAGTGCAAAAATCTGAACTGGAGAATAAAAGAATGTTTGAGCCATCAAGACAGATGCATTTAAGTCAGAAGATATGTTTATTCCATGTCCATAAAAAAATACTATACTTGGGGCTGGAGAGGTGGCTCAGCTGTTAAGAGGGCTGGCTACTATTGGAGAGGACCCAGGTTCGATTTCCAGTACCCACAAGGCAGATAGATCACAATGATCTGCATTTAACTCCAGTTCTAAGAGACCCAATGTCCTCTGCCCTCTGCTGGCAGCAGGCATACAGGGTGTACACAGACATGCAAGTAAAACACCCATAGGCATGGTGATCTGTGCCTTTAATTCAAGTATTCTGGAGACAAGTATAAGTGGTTCTCTGGGAGTTCAAGGCCAACCTGGTCTAATAAAGATAATTCTAGACCAGCTAGAGCTACAAAAAAATCTAAAACCAACCAAACAAAATCAACATGCTGTTGTGAGCAATGGATGTTGGGCAAGTTTTGTTTTCTCTTCCCATTCAAAGCAGTTCAGGGTATCCAGTACCCTTGTCTTACTTCATTACAACTTTAACATGATTTTAAATATATTGCAGTTTCTTCTCCATTGAAATGGATATTTTAGAGTTCTCCCTAAAGACAAATGAATTAATATAACATGACAAAGCTCTGCAGACTCAAAAATCATCCCAAGCATGTGCCTGTTCTATCACGAATAAAAAATTGCAACAAGGAGCAGCCAAATCAACACTGAGAAACTGTACTTTTCTTCATGCAAAACAATTTTAACTGCTGGTGGTTTACATTGTTACTTTATTTCTTGTACGAAAACAGCAACAATAGCAACAACAGTAATAATAATCTAAATGTAATGGGCATGCACGTGTGTGTGTCATATGCTGAGTGTTTTATATGTCATTTGCACAGTGCTAATTTTTGACCTGCACTGTCTGTTTGATCTTTGCATATTTCTCTGGTATGTTACCATTTCTTTCATTATACTTCTCATGGTATGAAGTGTGCTCACTCTTCAGTAAGGGAGGAGTGCTTTACAATGCTCCAGTGTGGGTACCTCCTTCATCCACACTGGATGCAGCTTTGGATGTTTCAATCTAGGATATCAGCACTAGAAAAGACCATTTCCTCACAAGGTTTGAACACATCTTATGTGTCTATCCTTTAGTCCCTCAAACTGTTCATACTTTCTTCTTCCTCTCTTTTCACATTGATGACTAAGATTGAAAGTTTAGGGCTGTCTTTATTTCTTTGTTTGTTTGCTTATACTGTATTTGGTTTTGGTTTTTGAAGAAAATACAAGCCAGTGATGCATGTGCTCTCTAAAATCATGCTCAGAACATCTCAAATAGCAAATGATTTCACACCTTGAAGGAAAAATGTCAGTTTCTGAAACAGCATGCCATTAGATATTAGGGACGTTTGTTATAAATGCATAGTTGTATTTTGATTGTATATGGTTATTTTTGAAGCACCCATAGAATACACACGGAGTTCTCCAAAAAAAAAAAAAATCCCCAAATGAGAGTAAATTATAAGTGTCCACCTATTTCATCTTGATTAAAACTGCATTTTGTTACGTCCTTTCTTTTCAGCTCATAACCTGAACACATGCTTTTTGTTTGGCAGAATAATGTTATCACAGAGCAGTCATACAATATGGCCCTAATTTTTGTCAGTGTGTGCTGGGCTTGGCAAAGTCACTTTAATCTTTAAGGAATCTATTTTGGTGTTTTACTCTTACTTTTGACATGATTTATACTCTGAGTTGATCTCAGTGTCTTCCTGCTTGAAACACAGCAGGGTGACATTAGCTGAAAAGGTTCCTATTCTAGGCTGCATCTGCTTGGGCTGCAGTCCTGTTACTAGAAGCCTGTCAGAATTTTCAGTGAGTCTTCCTTTTCTGGATATTGTGATTTAATCTGTTAAATTCTATTACTCCCTGAGAGCTGTGCAGCCATCTAATGTCTTATAACAAGGCCCCTCCCCAAAAGTTATAATACATTATTTCAAAATTATAATCACAGCATCTGACTCTAAACCAGAATTCTGGATAGGTTTGCAGAACTCCTAGCCAGTGACCTTCTTGTGGGGCTTTTATTTATATCAGTGATTTACAATCTTCCTCACACAGTTCCTCAAGTTGTCAGTTCATCATGTTGTAGTGACCCCTAATCACAGAATTATTTTATTGCTACTTCAAAACTATAATTTTGTAATGTCAAGTATATACAGGTATTCACAGAGTAACCGATATGCATCCTCAAAGGGGTCATGGCCCACAGTTTGAGAATTTCTGATTTATGTGATTCTAGAATGGTATTTATTTATATTGCTATTGATAGATGTGGTAGAATAAACGATAGACCCCTAAAAAGATACAAGGAGCCTAACATTTAAGCTCAGCATTCTGGAGGCAAAGGCAGGTTTTTGAGCTTGAAGCCATCATGGTCTACTATGTAGTTTCAGATGACATTAAAATTCTTGTCCTCTTGCCTCTACCTCCCAAGTGCTGGGATATACTCCTGGATTTATGCCTTGTTGGTGTTGGACACAGGCTTTGTGTATGGCCTGCTAGACAAGGAAGTCATTGGCTGAATTACATCCTCAACTCCTGAATGGCCTTGAGGTGAAAGTCTATCTTAGATGAAGCGGGAGGGCACAATCTAATTACAAAAGGCATTAAAAGCAAGAGAGGAAGACAAAAGAGCTTCAGAGTAGAGCTTCAGAGTGTTGTTACCACAGAGGACAGGGAGTAACATTTGAAGGATGATGGAGACTCATTGACCTGGCAGAGAGAAGAGCACGTGAGTCCCGGAACATGGACCACTCTCAGAATCTGGGAATGGACACTGGCAGCCAGCCAGCACAACTGTGAGAATCTCACTAGCACAGCCACAGCAGTTGGATTCTTACAACAGTCTGCACAGACAAGAAAATAGCTTTACCCTGTGAACTGCAGAGAGGACATGTTCTATAGAAACAATTTTAATTACTTATGCCACATAGACCTGTTTTGAGATTCTCACCTATGGAGCTGAGATAAAATATGTTTATGTTGCTTAGTTCCTGAGCTAGCTGCTAAGTTCCTTAGACAGCAAGAGAACACAAATACTATAGGAAGCCACATTGATGATACACGCATACTAACACTGCATTGGTGCCTTCTTTGGATAGAAGGAATTAGGAAGTATTTTATATATGAGATTAGAAGAAAACAGTGAATTGAAAGAAATGGAGAAGAACATGTCCCCTTTCCCCTCTCCCATTCAGTTAAGGTCTCGGAAAACTATCTGGACTCTTATTGCAAAAGAAAAAAAGACAAAATAAATAAATAAATAAAAATCAAAGCATTAAAGAATGAAAGAGAAAGTTGTGGCAAATAACAGGAGAGCTTGTTTCCTGATATTTGACCATGAAGGAGTTTTTATACTCGGAAGGATAAGAGCAGCCTTGTCTGAAACTGTAGTCTCACTATGAGCACTGAATACTGATACTTTTTTTCACACAAATCTTCAAATGTAGCCCAGGCTGACCATGATCTTACTGTGTAGCCTATGCTATATTTGAACTTGTGATCTGCCTGCCTCAGTCTCCTGAGTATCTGTGATTTAAGGTATGTACCGCTAGCCCAGTAAAGAGGTATTTTGGTTAAAAAAAAAAAAATATGAGCAAATTGACTTTGGACTCGATGTATGTCCACAGTGGTGAGAGGATAGGCTACGTTTACGTTGTGTAAAAACATTCATTTTATATGGACCTAATTCAAACTATCCAGGCATATTTCACTGATGTCTACACGATGCTAAATATGCATGGACAACAGCTCGAAAATGGATCCTTCAGTATGAGGAACCTATCAGAGACACCTTATTCTAACTTGTTAGTTTTTTATTTTTTATATCAGAGTCCAGATGCTTGAAACCAAACAAAGGAAGGGAGATGATCTGAAAATAGACTGTGATTCTGTTACTTTTTCTCCCATTTACATTATATTGGTGCTATCTTTTCAACCTACATTTAGTTATATCTTATTAAAGCACAAAAATATTGATTCTGACAAGCACATTTTATGAATACTTTCAAACTCTAAACTGCATTTTAAAAATTAGGCTTTAGCAATGTAAGTTACCATTAATAGGTTCACTGCTAATTGTATATGTATTTAATGCCATTTACTCAATCTCATAGAATGTATTTTAAATGTACAGTAGGTTAACCACTTTATTCCTATACTCAGACTTATGAAACTGGTCATTAACTGCAATGTGTCAATGAAGCTAAACACAGTAGTTATTTTTCTGGTCACACTAATAAAATAAATACATGCCAGAAGCATTTTAAGAAAAAAGAATTTTTTTTAATTCATTATTTCAAAGGTAAGAATGGCATTGCAGCTGGAGAAGCTTGCAGCAACTTCTTATGTCTTGGTAGATCAGAAGAAAAGGAGCTTGGATGGAACCAGAAGTTGATACTACCTCCATGGCTTATTTCCAATGACCCACTTTTCCTATCTATATATACCACAGGGCCCAAGATTCCACAATCTTCCAAATCAGCGCCGCCAGCTGGTGACTGGGTGTTCAAGCATATGTTCGGGACATTTGACATTCAAAGCCTAACAGTAGACAATGATGATCTGGATTCACCTCTACACTGTAAATTGAGACTGTACGCTTAAATGAAAAGCAATAAATTGGACTATTTTTTTTGTAAATGTATGGCTTAAAAAATTTGAATGGAAAACCTTTAACATATTTCTGAAATGTGAAGCAGACAAACATTTTACCAAATCTGGTTAGGCCATCATTCTAGACTAACAGTCTTTATTAAATGTTTGTGTTAAATACGAGCAAGAAACTTCAGGAGAGTGTGACACCAATAACCTATTTTACTGAAACAAAATAATCTTTGGGTACTTCAGCACATATAGTTTGTGACCAAAAATAAATTCTTGGCAGTTATGAAGCTGCTAGTGTGTTCAGAATTTTGAGGTTCACTTTCCTCTGACTAAGCATCAGTGATGGGTAAGTTCATGAGGACATTTTAGGGTGATTCAAATTCCTCAGTGCTCTGCTCTATCACTGTGTGCACAGGATACACCAGAAGCTCTCCAGAGGATCAGGCTTTCTATATCTACCCTTTCCATCCATTGAGGGAGACACAGGCTTTTCTGTACTCTACCATAATACGAAATGTGAGGTTTGTATTTCTATGAATTGTGGCAAAGCAAAAACAATCAACAAACTCTCTTCACTATCTTGGTACACTGTATACACTTAGAAAAGGAGTGAGCTGTCATTAACCAGAATGCAAAGCTATGCCTATAGGATCATCTGACAATAGTTAAAATTGCCATACAACTTTATTTGACCTAGACAAGCCCTTGAAGTTTCTTGAAAGCCACATATATAAACTAAGCTATTATAGAAGCTGATAAAATGATGTGTGTTCCCCTTAATGATCAGGAAGCACATTGACATTCATCAGTTCTCAGTAGTTACATATAATGCAGCTCTGAAAATGTATATTCTACCGTTAATTTGCCAAAATATTATTCTATAATTAACCTTGCATCATGAATACTTTCCCTAGATGATTCTTTCTTTTCTTGATTTTGAGCTGTTATTGATCATTTTAAAGTGTATTCCTAAATTTGATCATTTTAAAAGATTTTTGATTGATTATGGTTTTTTTCTTTTGTTCTTTTTATTGAACATGGATTCTTTTCTTATAAAATATATCCTGACTATAGTTTTCCCTCACTCTACTCCTCCAGTCACACCCTCCCATCCTTCCCCGCTAGATCCACTCCCTTTCTGTCTCTCATTAGAAAAGAACAGGCTTCTATGAGATCAAAACCAAACATGACAAAATAAGATAAAGTAAAATCTATTATATTGAAGTTGAACATGACAACTCAATAGGAGGAAAAGGCACCAAAGAGCAGGCACAAAGGTCAGAGCCCCACTTGTTCTCACTGTCAAGAGTGATGTTTCTCTTTCAGAAGCCTGCAGAGTACCTTCTTGTAGCCAAGGACACTAGATCATAGGAGAGAAGACTATATGTAGGCGCCAGTTTAACTTCTCCATGCTTACATGAGTTGTATGAGTGTTATCCTTGGCAATGAGTTTCTGCGCTCTGTTTTTGAAAAAAAAAAAAAAACCATTTGTATTAATAACAGCTTGAGTTATTTTGGGACTTCCATGGAACCTCCTTGGCCAACAACTCAGTTGTATATAACCTAGTCCTACAACTGTAAGTCTTGCCTGGAGAAAAGAGAGGGTCATTTGGGACTCCATATCTCCTATTATTAGTAGTCTCCTTAGGGTCACCTTCAGAGATTCTAGGAAGCTTCCACTGTTATAGGCTTCCACACCACCCTCTAAATGCTCTCTAATTCTAGTTGGATCTCCCTTCACTTTCTCTGCCCACCCTGTCCCACGTACTCACCCTAAGTCCACCCATAAAATCTATTTTATTTCTCTCTCCTTGGGAAATCCATGTATTTCCTCCCCCCCACATACATACACCATAAATCTCCTCTTTACCCAGCCTCTCAGTAGCTACAGATTGTAAGATGGTTATGATTTATTTAACAGCTAATATTCTCTTATAAGTGAATAGAATACATACCATAGTTTTATTTCTGGGTCTTTGTTACCTTAAGCAGGATGATTTTTTTTCTGGTATTGTCCATTTGCCTGAAAAATTCCTTGATGTCATTTTTTAACAGCTAAGTAATACTCTATTATATAAATAGAATTATCTTTATCTATTCTTCAGTTGACGGACATTTAGGTTCTTCCCAGTTTCTGGCTATTATAAAGCTTCAATGAACATGGTTCAGCAAAGCATCCCTGTGGTAGGATGAGTGTCCTTTGGGTATATGCCTAAGAGTGCTATACCTGGATCTTGAGGTAGGTTGATTTCGAACTTTTTGAGGAACCACCATATTTATTTCTATAGTAGCTATACAAGTTTGCAGTCTCACGAGCAAAGGTGGAATATTCCCCTTCTTCCACATCCTCACCAGCACAAGCTGTCACTTGTGTTATTTATCTTAGCTATACTGACAGGTATAAGATGGAATCTCAATGTAGCTTTGATTTTAATTTCTCTGATGGCTAAAGATGTTGAACATTTCTATGAGCATTTCTCAGCCATTTGAGTTTCCTCTATTAAGACTTCTCTGTTTATATCTGTACCCATTGAGTTATTTGTTTTGTTGATATCTAGATTTTGAGTTCTTTGTATGTTATAGATATTAATCCTCTATCAGATGCAAAGTAGCTAAATATATTTTTCCATTATGTGGACTGCTGCTTTATCCAAACTATGGTGTCCTTTGCCTTGCAGCAACTTTTATTCAAGAGGTTCCATTTATTAATTGTTGATCATAGTTCCTGCACTATCAGTGTTCTGTTCAGAAAGTTATATCCAGTGTCAATGCATTCAAGACTATTCTCCACTTTCTTTTCTCTTGAGTTTAGTGTATATGGTCTTATGTTGAGGTCTTTGATCCATTGGACTTCAGTTTTGTGCAGAGTGATAAATATTCATCTATTTTCATTTTTCTACATGTAGATATCCACTTTGACCAGCACCATTTGTTGAAGATGCTGTCTTTTTCTCCAGTGTGTATTTTGACCAGCACCATTTATTGAAGATGCTGTCTTTTTTTCCAGTGTATATTTATTACTCTTTATAAAAAATTAGGTGTCTACTTGGTTTTAGATTTATGTATGGGGCTTCAATTAGATTCCACTGATCAATGTGTCTGATTTTTTTCCCAATGCCATGTAGCTTTTATTACTGTTGCACCTTTCTAGTACAAATTGAAACTGGGAATGATGATAACACCAGGAGTTCTTTGCTTGTTCAGAATTGTTTTAGTGATCCTGTTTTTTGTTTGTTGGTTGGTTGGTTGGTTTCTATGTGAAACTGATAATAATCTTTCTAATATTAAAAAAGAATTGTGTTGGAATTTTGAAAGGGATTGCATTGAATCTGTTGACTGATTTTGGTAGATTGGACTCTTTTACCATGTTAATCATCCTGATCAATGTGCATGGGAGATCTTTCTATATTCTGGAATCTTCTTTAACTTCTTTCTTCAAAGATGTGAAGTTTTTTTTATCATTCAAGTCTTTCACTTGTGATTGATTAGAGGTACCACAGGATATTTTACATTATTTGAGGCCATTGTAAATGATGTTTCCCTGTTTTGTTTTGTTTTGTTTTGTTTTTCAGTCCATTTGTCAATTCTATATAGAAAGGCTACTGGTTTTGTTTGTTTGTTTCTTTGGTTTTGTTTGTCTGTTTGTTTGTTTTTGTTTTTCTGTTTGTTCATGTGTGTGTGCTTGTATGTGTGTGTGTGTGTGTTAGTTTTCTATCCAGCTACTTTGCTGAAAATATGTGTTTATCAACTGTAGAAATTCCCAGGTGGAATTTATAGGGTCACCTATGTATACTATCATATTACTTACAAATAAAGATACTTTGACTTCTTCCTTTCCAATTTATATCTTCTTTATCTCCCTCAGTTGTCTTATTGCTCTAGCTAAGACTTCAAGTGCTATATTAAATAAAAATAGAGCCAGTGGACAACTTTGTCTTGTTTCTGATTTCATTGGAATTGCTTTGAGTTTCTGTTCATTTCATTGATATTGACTATAGGCTTGCTGTTAATTGCCTTCATTATGTTGAGGTATGTCTCTTGCTTCTTCAATCTCTGTAGGACTTTTATCATGAAGGGGGCTCATTTTTGTGAAAGGTCTTTTCTTCATCTAAAGAGATGATCATAAGTTTTTGGTTTTGGGTTTTTTTTCATTTCTGTTTGCTTATATGGTGAATTATATTTATTAACTCTCATATATTGAACCATTCATGAATATCTGAGATGAAGCTTATTTGACCAGTATGGATGATATTTTTTTCTGTGTTCTTGGATTCAGTATGAAAGTACTTTTTGAGTATTTCAGCATCTATGTTCATCAAGGAGATTGGTTTGTAGTTATCTTTATATATGTATTTTTTTGCTGAGTTTTTATATGGTTTAAGTATCAGGGTAACTCTGGCATCTTAAAATGGCAATAGCAATGTTCTTTCTGTCTCTATTTTGGGGGATAATTTGATGAGTAATGGTGTTAAGTCTTCTATGAAAGTTTGGTAGATGAACATAATAGCCAGAAGCTGGAAACAACCCAGATGTCCCTCATCAGAGGAATGGATACAGAAAATGTGGTACATTTACACAATGGAATACTACTGAGCTATTAAAAACAATGACTTCATGAAATTTGCAGACAAATGGATGGAACTTGAAAATATCATCCTGAATGAGGTAACTCAGTCACAAAAGAACGAACATGGTATATACTCACTGATAAGTGGATATTAGCCCAAAAGTTTAGAATACCCAAGTTTCACTTTACAGTAACTCCTGGACTGAGAATGAGGTCCCAGATGGAGGAGTGGGAGAAGGGACTGAAGGAGCTGAGGATATTTGCAGCCCCATGGAGGGAGCAACAGTGTCAACTGGCCTGACCCCCCTGGTCCTCCTGGAGGCTGGACCACCAACCAAAGAAGAAAGGAGCCATGGCTCGAACCACATATGTGGCAGAGGAGGGCCTTGTTGGCCATCAGGGGGAGGAGAGGCCCTTGGGCCTGAGGGTGGAGGCCCCGGTAAAGGGGAATGTCAAGGTGGGAATACAGGAGTGGGTGGGTGGGTGGGTGGGAGGTGGAATACCCTCATAGAGCTGGGGGAGGGGGAGGGGATAGGGGTTTTTAAAGAGGAGACCTAGAAAGGGGGAAACAATGGAAATGTAAATAAAGTATCAAGAAATAAAAAAAAAAAAGAAAGTCTGGTAGAGTTCTGTAATAAAAATATCTGGGCCTGGGCACATTTTAGTTGGGAAACTTTCAATCATTGCTTCCATTTTACCATTGGTTATAGATCTATTTTAATTGTTTATCTGCAAAGGCTTCAGTGACTCACTGGGTTGGATGCCAAAGAATATGCACTATATTTAAAACCAACATGACAAGCTAAAGCAAATAAAAAACCCATATTAAACCAAACAATTAATATACATAATCATGTATGAACATGTGAGACTGAAGCCCAAGGCCCAGGCGCTCTGCCAATGTTTGCAATGTGACTTTAACTGACTATGTGTCTTCCCTGTACCATGTTTTCTCTTTGTTAAAATAAGGACTTCATTAAAGACAAAATAACCCAAGATTCTTTGACAAATGAGAATATAAATATAGTTCATTGGATTTTGTTTGCCTGATAATGTGTGATTACATGTAAAAGTTAGCTTGCAGATTATGAAGTGCGAGAACGGTGTCCATGTTCTCAAAATACCACTCATTCGGCGTGTGAACCCGGCCCAGCTCAGACCCAGGTGAATAGTACTACTTTGCTTTTGCTCATTAGTGAATTCAAGAATTACTTTTACTATACTACTTCTGAGAATTACAAGTGGCCTAAATTGGTTTAATTTGAGAAAATAAAATAATGGCCAACGCATTTGTATCTCAGGAGTTATGTTATGAATTACCTTACAGAGGCATCCTGTTTCTTCTTCTCCATGGGACAAGTTGCATGGACCACCAAGCTTCTGGAGCTTTGAATTAGGAAAGTGCTTGTTGCTGTCATGTTCTTTGCTGATGTGTGTATGGGAAGTGCTGGATATATAATTGGAAATGTTTTATATTAGTTGTTAGCATCCCTGGAAGCCTTCTCGCTGATAGCACCAGGCTCATGCAGTTTTCACCTTCCAAGATCTAAATGGAGCTCAATGAGGGAAATAAATGACAAGCCTGACATTTAATGAGACATAAAAGCTTTTGACAGTGACCTTGAGATGCAATTTGGTATTTATGATGTGAAATGACTTCCTTCTTCCAAGTGGAGAAACATCTGGTCTGTGTGGAAGGGGTTTTCATTAAGAAACAAAAAATTAAAAAGAAAAAAACCAGCAACCGTATATAAAATCAAGTATATGCTGCAAAATCTAAAGCAGTGGGTGAAAGTTCACAGGACACATGAAGGTGCCCCCCCAACACACACTAAGTATGCATTTACTGTGCTGATGTGAAAGAGCATGAAGAGAGCAAGGCCCCCAAGCTGCACAAACATTTGCAGCCCCAAGAGTGTGTGAGAAAGTGTGTTTCATGCTGTGATTGATAGTGAGGGTTTCCTGGCCCACTTTGAACTCCTAGCAGGGACTGTGGGGTGCCTTGAGGGGCTGTCTGCTTTGGTGTGTCAGGAACTCTGTTTTGTTAGAAAATAGTAAAGAACGCTGTTTGTATTCTCTTTGTTCTTGAAGGGTACCTACAGTTTATGGGAATTAAACAATGTAGAAAAACATCCCAAACTTATTTGTACATCTTAGAGCACATGCTCAGCTTTACTTAGAAACTGGGCATGGTTTTCCTTCTTACTTTTCTTCATGTTTGCTCTCTTCTTTCTACATTAGTTTTCATCCCTCCTATCCTTCTTGTGGATATGAATGACATAGTCTGAACTATTTAATAATATAGTCATGATTAAATATGCAGATCCTGACAAAACTGGTTTCTTGCTTGCTTGCTTGGTTCATTGCTTGGTTGGTTGGCTTTGGTTTTTGAGACCAGGTCTCAATAAGTAGTCATAGCTGGCCTTGAACTCACAGAAATCCACCTGCCTTTTCCTCCCCAGGGCTGTTCCCCAAAAGCCTTTTATTTTAATAAGTTAGCTATAGAAAAAAAAAGAAAAGAAAAGGAAATGAAAGCAAGTCTGAAGTACTGTGTCACGCACTCACTGGAAGGCAGTGAGTTCTGCATGATTAAGAATTTTTCCAGTTAAACAAGAGGTCTTGAGAACTCCACTTAAGTTGTATGATCTAATGTTTTGTGTTTACCAAAACTTAACTTCCATGTCAGATAGGTATAATTAATGATGTCAAACAATGAAATTGTGGATATATAAGTTCAGGCCAGCTGAAATCCCAGCATGGATGGAGGAGAGTTAGTAAGTCCTGCTCCTTCTAGAGGGGTTATTGGGAAATGGTGGTTTTGGAGCAATGGGTCTGTTTCTTCAGGGGTCACTGGCAGGCTACTCATGCTCCAGTAGATAACCCTACAGCCATGCATATACCATCAGCACTAAGGAGAATTAATGAGTTCCAAAAGAAAATAGCGCATGAAACTGGGGAGGTGTAGGTGTGTGGATAACAGAGGGGACAAGGTGGATATGTTCAAAGTACAGTATATGCAACAGCAACACTTTCAAATATTAAAAATAGCTCTTCTTTAAAAATATGCATGCATGTACTTCCTAAATATATTGAACAGATCTAAAAAAACCCAAGACAATTGTTGAAATTTATGCATGAAAGATGATTTTAAAGCTCACTGCAGTTAAATAAATAAATAAATAAATAAATAAATAAATAAATAAATAAATAAATAAATAAATATTGTTCCAAGCCATAACTCTAAGAAATACTCAAACTGAGGCATCATATCTGCTCTTTTTGTATCCATATTCCATATTATGGTTGGTTTTGTGTGTGTGTGTGTGTTTGTGTGTGTGTAAGTGTGGTGTGTGTGTGTGTGTGTGTGTGTGTTCAGAAGTGATTTATTTTTTAATGACACAGCTAACTGAGCACTAATCTTCCGAGAGATGCTTCTCCCTATGTTGTCTGTGCCAGCCAAAGAGAAACTCTTTCAGAATTTCTGAATGTATTTTCAAAGTACTTTTCATAAAAGTCAAGTTCTGATTCAAAAACAATGACATTCTGAAGGTAGTGAAGATATGTGCAAATATTTTACTTCATTCACATATTCTAGATAAGAATGCTCATTTTTTTCTTAACACTTTTAGGGAGAGTTATTTCATCTGATAAAAGTAATTAAAGAATAAATGATATCAAAATAATAATCATATAAATTGGAGTAGGTTTCATTTTCATATTTTTATATATAACTTCATTTACATGCACACATTCATACATATTATATGTACACATACATACATATTACACGTACACACCACACACACTCACACAAATATATATATTCCTATATTCCTTGCTTTGAAAATAAACCTAAAACTTGAAGGTAAGAATTCTTATCCTTTAAATCTAAACTTTAAATCTATTCTTTTCTACTACAGAATTAAATTACCTTTTCCCAAAGTCATAGAGTAAACATATATAAAACCCCTTCACAATAATTGTCAAATGCCATGCATGCTTTAGTATATTATAGTTTATTTTTATTGATACAACTTTAAAAATGCTTCAGCAGTTGAATGGATAACCTCACATTGGCTTAGGACTTGGAATAAATGTCCATTGTTGATTCTTGTGCTAGTCTTGGTAGTGAAAATCCTAGTTCTGCTACCCACAGTGACATCATTTCCTTGAACATGTGGTGTCATCATTCCGAATTAATGTTTCCCGAGGGTTAAAATGAAAGAATGTCAGTAATAACATTCCACTCTCCCAAGGTTATGCATATCATATGTTCTTTTAGAATAGGTGAAGTTTTGTAAAACTGCAGCCCAGCGTGTCACCCAGGACCATGTCACTTAACCCTTGAGTTCACTCACATCATTTTTATGTCAGTGAGACATCCATATTGATGGACATGAGGGTAGTTTCAAAGGTTTTTTTTTTTTACCACAAGCAATTACTCCCCAGTTGATCCTCCGTATTGTATACGTGCTTCACCCAATATGTTTATTCCCTCCAATCTCACTAGTATACCATATTATTAGAATTTTAACCTCTATCAGTCTAAATAGGATAACAGTGTTGCTTTAGCAGTCTCTTTCCAATGGAAACTATGTTGTAATATTAAAATAATATTTTTGGTTTTATACACTTTTAATTCACAAACCTATTTTAACTGAATTTCCAGTACAAATAGAAAGCAAAAGAGGTTTAAATAAATTTTTTATGTCTTGTATAGAAGATAAAGTATATGTTTTACACATGTGATCTTGTCATAGATTCCTTGCTTCAAAAAGAAACCTAAAACTTACAGGAAAATATCCTTATCATTTAGATTCAAACTTTGTTTTGTTGTTGTTGCTTTTAATTTCTTTTTTTTTATTTCAGTTAATTTCCCTCAAAGTCACAAAGAAATATATGGACTACATTTAGAGAGATAGTAGATTTTTACATTTTTACATATTTAATTTATTTATATTTATATATTTAGGCATATATATCTCTCTGCCTTGAATATGGTTTAGCTCTATAATCTTAAAGCAGGTATGAATAAAGGTAATTCCTATTCTGGTGCCTTTACACTAAACCTTACAAAAGATTTCCTCTAACATTTAAGCAATCTACTCTTTTTTTTTTTTTAAATTGGATATTTTCTTTATTTACATTTTAAATGTTTTCCCCTTTCCAGGTTTCCCCTTCTGAAACCCATATCCCATCCCCTCTTCCCCGGCCTCTATGAGGGTGCTCCCTCCCCACACACGCTTGTCCTCCCACCCTGGCATTCTCCTACACTGGGGCATCAAACACCCTCAGGCCTGATGGCCTCTCTTCCCAATGATGTCCAACAAGGCTATACACTACTACCTATGTGGCCAGCACCATGGGTCACTCCATGTGTATTCTTTGGTTGGTGGTCCCCAGGAGCTCCGGGTGGTCTGGCCTATTGGCACTGTTGCTCCCTCTATGGGGCTGCAAACCCCCTCAGCTCCTTTAGTCCCTTCTCCAACTCCTCCATTGGGGATCCACAAGCTCAGTCCAATGATTGACTGCAAGCATCCGCCTCTGTATTTGTCAGGCTCTGGCAGAACCTCTCAGGAGACGGCCATTTCAGGCTTCCATCAGCGAGCACTTCCCAGCACATCCACAATAGCTTCTTGATTTGGTGGCTGTGTATGGGATGAATCCCCAGGTAGGACAGTCTTGGGGTGGCCTTTCCTTCAGTATGTGCTCCACACTTTGTCTTCATATTTCCTCCTGTGAGTATTTTGTTCACCCTTCTAAAAGGCACTGAAGCATCCACATTTTGGTCTTCCTTCTTCTTAGGCTTCATATGGTCTGTGAATTGAATCTTGGGTATTCCGAACTTTTGAGCTAATATCCATTTATCAGTGAAAACATACCGTGTTTGGTCTTTTGTGACTAAGTTATGCACTCAGGATGATATTTTCAAGTTCCATCCATTTGCCTGTAAATTTAATTAAATCATTGTTTTTAATAGCTGAGTAGTACTCCACTGTGTAAATGTACCACATTTTCTGTATCCATTCCTCTGATGAGGGACATCTGGGTTGATTTCAGCTTCTGGCTATTATAAATATGGCAGCTATGAACATAGTGGTGCATGTGTCTTTATTACATGTTGGAACATCTTCTGGCTATATGCCCAGGAGTGGTATAGCTGGGTCCTGCAGATGCTGGCGAGGAGTGGAGAAAGAGGAACACTCCTCCATTGTTGGTGGGATTGCAAGCTGGTACAACCACTCTGGAAATCATTTTGGCAGACCCTCAGAAGTCATTGTTTTTAATAGCTGAGTAGTATTCCATTGTATAAATGTACCACATTTTCTGTATCCATTCCTCTGCTGAGGGACATCTGGGTTGTTTCCAGCTTCTGGCTATTATAAACATGGCTGCTAGGAACATACTAGAGCATGCGTCATTATTACTTGTTGGAGCATCTTCTGGGTATATGACCAGGAATTATATAGCTGGGTCTTCAGGTAGAACTATGTCCAATTATCTGAGGAACTGCCAGACTGATTTGAGAGTGGTTGTACCAGCTTGCAATCCCACCAGCAATAGAGAAGTATTCCTCTTTCTGTACATCCTTGCTAGCATCTGCTGTCTCCTGAGTTTTTCATCTTAGCCATTCTGACTGGTGTGAGGTGGAATCGCAGGGTTGTTTTGATTTGCATTTCCCTAATGACTAAGGATGTTGAACATTTCTTTAGGTGCTTCTCAGCCAGTCGTGTTTCCTCAGTTGAGAATCCTCTGTTTAGCTCTGTCCCCCATTTTTTAATAGGGTTATTCGGTTCTCTGGAGTCTAACTTCTAGAGTTCTTTGTATATATTGGATAATAGCCCTCTATTGGATGTAGGATTTGTAAAGATCTTTTCCCAATCTGTTGGTTGCAATTTTTTCCCTATTGACAGTGAATTTTGCCTTACAGAAGTGTTGTAATTTTATGAGGTCTCATTTGTCATTTCTTGATCTTATGGTGTAACACATTGGTGTTCTGTTCAGGAAATTTTCCTTTGTGCTCATGTGTTTGAGGCTTTTCCCCACGTTCTCTTCTATTAGATTCAGTGTACTGGTTTTATGTGGAGGTCCTTCATCTGCTTGGTCTTGAGCTTTGTACAGGAGATAGGAATGGATCAATTTGCATTCTTCTACATGTTGAACACTAGTTGAGCCAGCACTATTTATTGAAAATGCTGTCTTTTTTCCACTGAATAGGTTTAGCCCCTTTGTCAAAGATCAAGTGACATTAGGTGTGTAGGTTCATTTCTGGGTCTTCAATTCTATTCCATTGATCTACCTGCCTGTCACTGTACCAATACTATGCAGTTTTCTCACTGTTGCTCTGTAGTACAGCTTGAGGTCAGGGATGCTGATTCCGCTAGAAGTTCTTTTATAGTTGAGAATATTTTTCACTATCCTGGGTTATTGTATTTCCAAATGAATTTGAGAACTGCTCTTACTAACTCTATGAAGAATTGAGTTGGAATTTTGATGGGAATTGCATTAAATCTGTAGATTGCTTTTGGCAAGATGGCTATTTTTACTATATTAATCTTGCCAATCCACAAGCATGGGAGATCTTTCCATCTTCTGAGGTCTTCTTCGATTTCTTTCTTCTGAGACTTGAAGTTCTTGTTATACACATCTTTCACTTGTTTGGTTAGAGTCACACCAAGATACTTTATATTGTTTGTGCCTATTGTGAAGGGTGTCATTTCCCTAATTTCTTTCTCAGCCTGTTTCTCTTTTGAGTATAGGAAGGCTACTGATTTGTTAGAGTTAATTTTATATCCAGCCACTTTGCTGAAGTTGTTTATCAGCTGTAGCAGTTCTCAGGTGGTGTTTTGGGGTCACTTAAGTATACTGTCATAACATCTGCAAATAGTGATATTTTCACTTCTTCCTTTCCAATTTGTATCCCTTTGACCTCCTTTTGTTGTCTAATTGCTCTAGCAAGAACTTCAGGTACTATATTAAATACATAGGAAGAGAAAAGGCATTCTTGTTTAGTCCCTGATTTTGGTGGGATTGCTTCAAGTTTTTCTCCATTTAGTTTGGTGTTGGTTGTATATTGCTTTTACTATGTTTAGGAATGGGCCATGAATTCCTGATTATTGCAACACTTTTAACATGAAGGGATGTTGAATTTTGTCAAATGCTTTTTTCAGCATCTAATGAAATGATCATGTGTTTATTTCTTTAAGTTTGTTTATGTAATCGATTACATTGATGCATTTCCATATATTGAACCATCCCTGGGATTAAGCTTACTTGATCTTGGTAAATGATCATTTTGATGTGTTCTTGAATTTGTTTTGTAAGAATTTTATTGAGTATTTTTGCATTGATATTCATAAGGGAAATTGGTCTGTAGTTCTCTTTCTTTGTTGTATTTTTGTGAGGTTTTGGTATCAGCATAACTGTGGCTTCATAGAACGAATTGAGTAGTGTTCCTTCTCTTTCTATTTTGTGGAATAGTTTGAAGAGTATTGGTATTAGGTCTTTGAAGGACTAATAGAATTGTGCACTAAACCTATCTGATCCTGGACTTTTTTTTGGTTGGGAGGCTTTTAATGGCTGCTTTTGTTTCTTTAGGGGTTATGGCACTGTTCAGATGGTTTATCTGATTTTGATTTAACTTTGGTGTTTGGTTTTTGTCTAGAAAATTGTCCATTTCATCCAGACTTTCTAGTTGTGTTGAGTATAGGCTTTTGTAGTACTATCTGATGATTTTTTGAATTTCCTCAGTTTCTGTTGTTATATTTCCCTTTTCATTTGTGATTTTGTTAATTTGGAAACTGTCTCTGTGCCCTCTGGTTAGTTTGGGTAAGGGTTTATCTATCTTGTTAATTTTCCCAAAGAACCAGCCCCTGGTTTTGTTGATTTTTTGTATAGTTCTTTGTGTTTCTACTTGGTTGATTTCATCCCTGAGTTTCATCATTTCCTGCAGTCTACTCATCTTGGGTGTATCTGCTTCCTTTTGTTCTAGAACTTTCAGGTGTGCTGTTAAGCTGCTAGTGTATGCTCTCTCCAGTTTCTTTTTGGAGGCATTCAGAGCTATGAGTTTTTCTCCTAGCACTGCTTTCATTGTATCCCATGAGTTTGGGTATGTTGTACTTTCATTTTCATTAAATTCTAAAAAGTCTTTCATTTCTGTCTTTATTTCTTCCTTGACCAAGTTATCATTGAGTAGGGCATTGTTCAGCTTCCATGTGTATGTGGGCTTTCTGTTGTTTTTGTTGTTATTGAAGACAAACCTTAATCCATAGTGATCTGATAGGAGGCTTGGGATTATTTCAATCTTCTTATATCTGTTGAGGTCTGTTTTGTGACCGATTATATGCTCAATTTTGGAGAAAGAACCATGAGGTGCTGAAAAGAAGGTATATTCTTTTGATTTAGCATGAAAAGTTCTATAGATACCTGTTAAATCCATTTGGTCCATAACTTCTGTTACTTTCACTGTGTTTCTATTTAGTTTGTGTTTCCATGATATGTTCATTGATGAGAGTGGGGTATTGAAGTCTCCCACTATTATTGTGTGAGGTGAAATGTGTGCTTTGAGCTTTAGTAAAGTTTCTTATATGAATGTGGTTGTCCTTGCATTTGGAGCATAGAGGTTCAGAGTTGAGAGTTCTTAGTAGATTTTTCCTTCAATGAGTATAAAGTATCCCTCCTTATCTTATTTGATAACTTTTGGTTGAAAGTCAATTTTATCCGATATTAGAATGACTACTCCAGCTTGTTTCTTGGGACCATTTGCTTGAAGAATTGTTTTCAAGCACTTTACTCTGATGTAGTGTTTGTCTTTGACACTGAGGTGCATTACCTTTATGCAGCAAAAGGCTGGGTCCTATTTATGTATCAAGTTTGTTTTCTATGTGTTTTTATTGGGGAATTGAGTCCATTGATGTTAAGATATATTAATGAATAGTGATTGTTGCTTCCTGTTATTTTTATATTTCTGTGGCTATCTTCTTTTGGTTTTGTCGAAAGAAGATTACTTTCTTGCTTTTTCAAGGGTGTAGCTTCACTCCTTGTGTTGGTGTTTTCCATCTGTTATTATTTGTAGGGCTGGATTTGTGGAAAGATTTTATGTAAATTTGGTTTTATCATGGAATATCTTGGTTTCTCCATCTATGATAATTGAGAGTTTTGCTGGGTATAGTAGTCTGGGCTGGCAGTTGTGTTCTCTTAGGGTCTGTATGAGATCTGCCCAGCATCTTCTAGCTTTCATAGTCTCTGGTGAGAAGTCTGGTGTAATTCTGATAGGTCTACCTCTATATGTTACTTGACCTTTTCCCCTTACTGCTTTTAATATTGTTTCCGTGTTTTGTGCATTTAGTGTTTTGACTATTATGTGATAGGAGGATTTTCTTTTCTGGTCCAATATGTTTGGAGTTCTGTAGGCTTCTTGTATGTTTGTGTTCATCTCTTTCTTTGGGTTAGGGAAGTTTTTGTGTTTAATTTTATTGAAGATATTTACTGGCCCTTTAAGTTAGGAATCTTCACTCTCTTCTATACCTACTATCCTTAGGTTTGGTCTTCTCATTGTCTCCTGGATTTCTTGGGTGTTTTGGGTTAGGAGCTTTTTGCATTTTGCATTTTCTTTGACTGTTGTGTCAATGTTTTCTATGGTATCTTCTGCTCCTGAGATTCTCTCTTGTATCTCTTGTATTCTGTTGGTGATGCTTGCATCTATAACTCCTGATCTCTTTCCTAGGGTTTCCATCTCCAGGGTTGTCTCCCTTTGTGATTTCTTTATTGTTTCTTTTTCTGTTTTTAGATCCTGAATGGTTTTTTTCATTTCCCTCGCCTGTTTGATTGTGTTTTCCTGTATTTCCTCTTTAAGGGCTTTTAGCTGTTTACCTGTGTTCTCTTGTTTTTCTTTAAGGGAGTTATTTATTACCTTCTTAATGTCTTCTATCATCATCTTGAGAAGTGATTTTAAATCAGAGTCTGCTTTTCTGGTGTGTAGGGGTATCCAGGGCCTGCTGTGGTGGGAGAGCTGGGTTCTGATGATGCCAAATAGCCTTGGTTTCTGTTCCTTTTGTTCTTGCCCTCGCCTTTCACCATCTGGTTATCTCTGGTGTTAGCTGGTCTTGCTCTCTCTGACTGTGGCTTGTCCCTCCTGCAAGCCTGTGTGTCAGTACTCTTGGAGGCCAGTTCTCTCCAGGAGGAATTTGGGTATGGAGAGCTGTGGTACAGGGTCAGATCTGGGGTGCAGACAGAAACTGGAAGAATCCTGTCCCCAGCTGTTCCTTGGTTCCTGTATCCTGATGGCTCAAGGAGGTCCCCTCTTGGGCCAGGAATTTGAACAGAAGTGGTGGTTTTACCTGTGCTCACAGGCTTCCTGAGAGGCTCGCTCTTTCCCGGTGCTATTTGAGTATGGAGCCCTGTGGCATAGGATGTACTCCAGTCACAGATGGAAACTGGAAGGCACTAGCAATCTACTCTTAGTAAATTAATTGTAAGGCTATCAGGAAAGAATTGCAAGTCCTACTAAGATATCACTTCTAGTCTCATAATTCAGCTAATAAAGGAGTCTTTCTCTACCTTCCAGATACATAGATATCACCTTCAGAGATACAGCTAGCTTACAGCTTATTTATTGAATTTCAAACAATTCTAAATGTTAGGTGTCAATTTTATGCAGGATTTAAAAAAGTACCCTCTTAGAGACAAGGGGGGGCAGGATGGAATGGAGAGTTTGTGGAGGGGAGCCTGGATAGGGACACAACATTTGAAAAGTAAATAAATAAAATAACCAATTAATTTTAAAAAAGTAGATAAGGAAGGACACTTTGTACTGGTCCAAGGAACAATCTATCAAGATGAATTCTCAATTCTGAACATCTATGCTCTAAAAATTGCAGGTAGTATAATAATAGTATGTTTAAAATACACAAATAAGGCACAGTTCAGCT
Organism: Uromys caudimaculatus; assembly: GCA_028551405.1. Lineage (NCBI taxonomy): Eukaryota > Metazoa > Chordata > Mammalia > Rodentia > Muridae > Uromys > Uromys caudimaculatus. The sequence goes on along the minus strand of CM052717.1, from coordinate 44,243,564 downwards.
AAGTGACACATTCAGAAGGATAGACAGGACTCCAGGGATTGTTTTCTAAAGCATTATTAAACAGTGATTATAACTGAAATGATTATAATTTTATAGAATTTTACCAAAGTGCACTGGTACAATTTTATTTGTTGCTAATACTTTGAATTCTTTTATTTTCTACATCTGTGGTTTAACTATTAAAATACTTAAATGTCCTGAAAAAAACCCCACACTTCATACTTTACACAAAAAGTCACTACAGAACTAGAAATATTTAAGGGGTAACTTTAGCAAGTGTTATATGTATCTGAGCTATCTGATGAGTCTCAGTGTAATGGCTCTGGGAAATGCAAAGGAATGTTGCTCTTTGCTCAGAGTGATGCTAACATGTCTTCAAGGGAGAACATTGGTGGTATTTGAATTTTATGTTCACATTAGAGAGGTGCGTCCTGTAAATTTTAGAAGACTAGTATTTATTTTCTCTGAATTTAGTCAGGAATTGTTGACTTATTTTTAGTTGAGTGTGACAGTAGTAAGGTTTTCAAAGTCCACTGAAAGTAAGTAACATTAAATGAGTGATTTATGAGATTAGGTTATGTGTGTTATTTTGACTGAAGTCAACTTTCCTTTGTCATTTCAAAGGAGAAAAAATGAATGTCCTATAAAACTGTAAATGTTGATCTGTCAGAAATAATTTCCAATTGCATAATGTTTTTACAAAGTGATTTAAGTCATTTTAATCATACCTATAATGTGAAAATATAAGATGATGATAATATTGGCTTTTAAAGTTTTAGCCTAAAAAATAGCATTTTAATTGTTATAGGAATATCTACAAGTAATTTCATAATTTAATAATTCTGAATTTAATTTTGACATGTTTCTCATAATTAGTCATTTTATATAATACTGTGATAGATAACCCACAGTACATACATATTTTGTCAACATAAATTCCTAGAAATAAGTTTACTAGATAAAATTTTATGCACAATTTATACTTTGGTACTTGTAGGTAAACTATTCATTATAAGCACTATATTGATTTGTACTGTTTTATGAAACATTTTTCTAAACTTTTCTAACAATTAAATTTTACTATAAAAATAGAATAAAATAATGAAATAAAGAGAAGAAAATGAAAAGGCAAAAAATATTAGAGTTTATTTCACATGTATATTTTTATCTCCCTACCATTTCCACCTCTAACCACCACTACTACTATGTCCTCCATTCTATACATATTTAAAACCAAATGAAGGATGGAGGTCCATCCTTGATAACTAAACAGGCATCTTAGACAACACATTCCTGGCAGTGGAACCTGGCCAACATTTATCAAACACAGTAGGGAAAGTTCTCACTGTTACTTATAAGGATAGTTAAATATCAGTGGCTACAGAAATACAGTAAGACAGAATATTTCAAACTTTTAAAACCATTTTTGATAGAGATTTCCTCCAATGCTAGAAATCTGAATGGCTACCTGGTCAATTATCTGAATATAATTTTTCATATAATTATTGAACTTGGCTTTCACTTTGGGAAGAGAACCACCTTTTTCCATACTTGCTTACATATTTGCCTTAATGTCTTCTACAGAAGTAGGTCCTTTTGGTGTTTTAGGAGGATTTTTTTTTCCTAGTTTTTGAAGACTCTTGATGCTTTGATCTTGGTGTTCATAGTTTTGAGTCTTTTCCATTTTGGTTTGATTTTTGTGCATTTTCGGCTGGAGTATTTCATGCAGATTTCTTCACTAGAACTTTTCTTCAGTTTCTTTCCTCCTCTTCCTCCTCTTTCTCATCCTCGTCATCTTTATCAAGTTTTATATTTTCTGTGGAACCTTATTACCTCCAGGGGTAGATCGATTTCCAGACATAATTAGGAGTTTTACATCCTCCTCACCCTCATCTTCATCTTCTAACTCTACATCTTCCTCTACAGCTACAAGGTTCTGCCCACTAATATACACAGGCCCAGAACCACATATCAACCTTAAAGACCACAGGTGGGATAACCACAAGGCCCCCAAAGGAAGTTGTTCATTGTACAGACATTTTCAGTGTTGCTAGTGTTACTTTAACTGTACTGTCCTCGTAGTTCATTGCTTCTGTCTCTACAATGTTTAATTTGTCTATTGTCCCTGCCCCTAAACTGACCATTTTTAATGGTAGCTGGTGCTCATCTTCATAATTATCCCTTTTAAAATGATAATCTTTGGCAGCCTTTAGTTCACAACAGAAAAGGTAGTTCTAAAGCCTAAGAGGGTTCATATCCATGTCCACCGCATCTTCCATGAGTGGAGAGGCACTCTTCGGTGTGAGGGAAGCCAGATGGAAAAACTTGCCTACGGCTCCTCAGAACATACACGCAGGACAGAATCATGTCAAGTACATCCTTTATCTTTTTAACTCAAGAGTTATATGGCTTGCCTATAGACCACAATGTACTACAGATGTATTTACAACTTAGAAAATATTTATTGGGTGTAAAGATTTACATTATTATCCTACCATATATAAATTAGCAAAACGGAATAGCATGAAGTTGTTTTATATGTGTGAAAGTCTAAATTACTCAAATATCAATGTTTTTCTTCTTTGATTGCTTATCAAACTTTTTAAATGGTAAAATCTCCTTCCTTTAAAATTAATGCATTTATTGTTTGCCAGACAGCAATAGAGTAGACATAAGTGAATTCAAACCACTGAAATGTTAAGGTGGTTATATTTGCTTGGTTTGTTTTTTTTTGGACTAATAAAGATAAGAATAGAGAAACCAAGGAATACATGTTTTAAAAACAAGTGCAGACTATCTCTGGGGTAGCCCAACTTTATCTTGCTTTTATGCTCTCTCCATATATAATGCATTGAAATGATAGATGGTTATGAACACTATTAAAATTCAGCAGATATTTATGCAGGGTCTACTCTCTGTGAAATGCTTTTGCAAAGTACCACAGGGAAACATTAAGACATGTCTGAGAGCTGAGTCTTTCATCATTATGATCTCCCCAAAATCTTAAAATTTAAAAAAAAAAAAAACCATTTAGAATCAAGAAATAAATATCCTTGCCATTAGGGCTTAAGTGAGGGCTCTTTGTAGAATTTTTATTTGGAAAGTGACACTTACTACAGTGGGATGGCCCTAACATTTATTTACCATGTACATGGTGCCAAGTGAAGAGATCCATGTATATTTTCTTATTTTATTACTAAAATGAATTTTTAAGGGAGGAACAATTCATGTCATATTAGAGAAAAATAACTGAACCACTGAGTATAAATAAATTCCCCCAAGAGCCACACACCTCAAAAAGGCAACATCTGAATCCTAAACTAGGATATTAAAGCTCTAGGAATGAGCTTCATCTCTATGTTATTTATATAAGACTCTAATATTAATAGAAGCATCAGATCACAGACACAAGCCTGGCTGGTTGTTCCAGAAGAAGACACTTGAAAGTCCTTTATTGGCCTGTTGATTCTTCTCTGGAGTCTGACAGAGTTTCCTCTGAACCTCTAGAATTCTTATCTTCCTAAATTCACAGCCCCCACTGCCTTAATAACGAATCACCTGCAGAGTTCATGAACGAGGGAGGAGAGAAAATGAAATAGTAGCATATCAGTAACATTTAGAATCAAATCAAAGTACTGCCAGCTTTTTAGAAAATATTAACTGCTCTTTCAGAACACTCTTTGTCTGAATAATGTAAACTGAAATGAACCAAACAGGCAGCATGGTAGACTTTGCTCAGGTTACCAAAGGTGCAAATACTGAGGATTCCCTGAAAGAGAAAACAAAAAACAAAAAACAAAACTCTGTTTTTCTTAGGTCATTTTTCCTATTTTGGTAATAAAGCAAGGGAGAATAGGACAATAGCTACATACAATCAAAGGTGATGAATATCTTTAACACATAAAACAGTTCCCAAAACAGTGAAAGAGGGAGATGAAAATTCTCCTTTGAAAGGAGAATAGCAATATTCCCTCCTTCCCTCTCTCTCTCCCTCCCTCCCCCTCTCCATCCCTCTCTCCCTCCCCCTCTCCCTCCCTCTCTCCCTCCCCCTCTCCCTCCCTCTCTCCCTCCTTCTTCCTCCCTTCCTCCCTGCCTTCCCTTCCCTCCCCCTCTCTCTTTTGTTCCCATTAGTATTTTTAAAGGATTGTTGATCTCGATATTATACATCTGTCATTTATGTTACAACAATAAGACTATTTTTTAACTTAATATAACTTGGATTAAAATGCACTCTGTTGGTTTAACTAGCATCAATGTTGTGTCTCATAAGCATGTAGATGCAATTTTCTTGGCAAAGATCTTAAAAAATTTAAGCCCTAGACAGAAAAAAAGCCATACATACATATATGTATATAGAATATAGAATACAGAATATAGGCTATAGAATAAAGACTATAGAATGGTTTATTTGATTAGATCCATGTTATTTAATTATGTATTACATGTATTTTGTACTGGATTTTTGCACATAAATTAATCTAGCTCATAGGAAAAGTGCCAGTGGAATGTTCCATTGAAACGTAAGTAAATGGAAAGCAAACGGCTGTTGCAAAGACCTTGGTTTTGAGTCTTACCCTGAGAGCACAGAACAGTTCTGTGAATTTGGCTGCTAAGCTGGCATCTGTTGAGATGCTACTCTTTCAGCCCAAGATCTTATCAGTGTGTGTCACAAAACAGCAATAGTTCTCTGAGTCAGGCAACTTTCAGGGAACAGCAAGTGTCAATACAGGATGCTTTCTTTTCTTTCTTTTTTTTTTTTTTTTTAAGTGCTATTCATCTTCTATACAACGTCCAGGGACGTGTTTGCAGGTCATTGATACTTTCTAGAGTCCACAATTAAATCTTTAAGTGAGGCAAAGAAACACTAACCTGGTGTCTATATACTAAAATGTATCCGCAGGTTTCTTCTTATAGGAAAGCCGACAAGAGTGTCGTTTTCAATTAGCCAAAAGTATTGTGACCTAGAAAAAATTTTACAATCCTATTTTAATTGAATATAGATAAGTATATGGACCATAAAATTTGAGTCTTGGTCTGTAACATGGAACAGAAACTGTATGAAGAATTTGTCCATAGCATCCCAACCTCACCAGTATATGCATGGGGCACTGCCACTGGTCTTTCAGGTCCTCTTTATATAGCTCTCACAATTAGTTTTTGTGTTGCTAATCAAAACATTACATTCCTTTTTCTCTTATAATTACCAACAAGAACCAGCAAAAAAATTAGTGAAAGACTGGTAAAATATAGTGAATTGCAAGCAGAATAAACTTAGTGAGGTGACCCTGCATGCTGCAGGAATCTGGTGATTACACTGAGGAACTGTCTCTGGTCATCAGGCCAGATCAGTTTTAAGTGCACTCACAGAAAACATTTTTACCACTACTTTGTATTTTCAAAATTTAGATTCCACCAGATATTGAGGAAAATGATCAGATTGGATTGATTGCAGTGGTAATGATGAAAGGGAAGGTCCGGGAGTTAGTTATTGCCTCTTCAGGTCTAATTAATGAAACGAAAAGAGCTTTTATGAAAGAGAAATCTGTTAGAGTTCTTTATGGGTTATGAAAAAGAAAAGAAAGGAAGAATGTAATGGATCACATGGGTCAAAGGCATAAAGAAAAGAAATATATAGGAGAGAAAGCAGGCAGGTTGAAAACAGGGAAGAAGAAAGTCTCTACTGCAACCATTAAGAATAATACTGTCTCCAACTTTCTTCCTCTTTAAAATAATGCTTGATTAATTATTTTAAAAAGTATTCAATGTATTTGGGTCGTGTTCATATCCTAATACTTCACAAAATACCCCTACTTCACTAACCACAATCTTGTGTCTAGAGAGAGAGAGAGAGAGAGAGAGAGAGAACACTGAGAACCCTGAGTCCAGTTTCTGTTCACTCCTGGGTATTGGGGCTGTCCTAGAATGTTGTCAAATACTACTGATCAATAGAACCCTTAAAGAAAACCAAACGTGCCTCTGCCAGCAGGTGATAATTCCTAGAAGTTCCTCATCTGGGCACAGGACTTGGTTCTCACCTCACCTCTCCCCATCCCACCTCACCTCTCCTCACATCTTTTTCTGAGATTTTTACCTGGTTGGGTCTGCACAGGTGTCATGCATGGTCCCACATAGGAATTCATATGTGCAGCTACCCTGTTCTCTCAGAAAACACTGTTTCCTTGACATTATCTACCACATCTGGGGATTAAGATGTCTCTGCCTCCTCTTCCACAATGATCCCTATACTTTGGGGAGAGAGGCCATAATACAAATATTCTAATTATGGCTCAACATTCCATATTTTCAATCTTTATGTCGACTAGTTGTGGGTCTCTGTGTTAACTGCCATCTACTTGGGGGGAAAAAAGCTTTTCTGGTGAGGATTGTGAGATGCTCTAACCTATAGGTATAGAGATAAGTCATTGGGAGTCGTTTTAATACTATGCCCATTTAGTAAAATAATACTAGTAGGTTCTGCCATATAGCCTATGTCTTATCTAGTCTTCTGTTCTTAACCCACATAATCATGCCAGTAATGGGATACATCTCATTGAAAAGGCCTTAAATACAACGAGAAGGTTATTCCCATAGCGATCCATCTAACAGATGGTTAGTATCTAGAGCATACAGAGAACTCAAAAGTCTACAGCTCATGAAAGAAAGCATCTCAATTAAACATTAGGTGAAGGAACCAAAACACAAAGTTCTCAAAAGACAAAATGCAAATATCTGGGAAAAATACTTAAGAAATCGCAGCATTTCTTTTTACATATGTGTACGTCTTAAGAAACTTTAATACTTTCAAAGCCTTTAGCATCTATTATCCGTCCCCATTGTTCCTCCTTCCCTGCTCTTCCACCTCACACCCCATTTCATTTTCCTTTCAGTTAGATTAATTCTCCTTTATATCACTCTGTTCTATCTCCTTCCCTTGCAAGCCCACTGTTCACCCCACAGCCTCCTACTGTTTTCATAACCTCTGTGGTTATTCAAAATGAGTAACACATATCTGAAGATTCAAAGCTAGCATCCATATATAGGAGAAAACAAATGATGTTTGGTTTTCTGTGTCTGGGTTTTGTCAGTCAGAATGCTCACTTTTATATATTTCATCCGCTCACCTATGAGTTTTATGATTTTATTTTTTATAAGAGCTGAATAATATTTCATTATGTAAATGCACATATTTATTATATGTATATTATATATCCACATATATAGCCCATTTTCTATTTTGTGGTTATTGTGAACAGAGCAGCAATGAGCATAGACAAGTCCTTTATCTCTGCAGTAGGAAGCAGAGTGCTTTGGGTAGATGCCCAAGAGCAGTATAGCTCCATAATGTGGTAGAAATATTTCTAGCTTTGTGGGGCCTTTAAAAACTATAGACATGACCTAAAATATATATACACATATACATAAAAGAATTTAAATGGAGTTACTCTATAATAGGGTAACAGTGCACATACTTGACCCTCCCCATTAGAAAATAAAGTCTCCAGCACTGAGACACCTTTCTAAGTTGATGACCAATGAGTTCAGCCCAAGACACCCCTAAGCACAGTAGGCTACTGCCCTTTCTATCAGTAATCCTTCTGAACCTGATGTTAAGACTCTTTTGCTGAAGATACATACATACTTGAATCATAAACTAGAGAAAGGAAGCTGGTACTGATCTGGATAATGCTCAGTGGCTAGCTTTTATAGTTTAGAAAGGTACTGTTTAGGTTATCAGAGAGAAAAGTAGCCATTCCCCTTACTTAGCTGCAAACTCTGTGAGTGACATCAATGACTGTAAATGCCCACTGATACAATAGCAGCATGAATTCTACAGAAATATCCAGCTTTCTTCCTATAGAAACTATACTGTGAAGTGTGTTGCCTTCTAAAGCAATGCTTCCAGAATATATCATCTCTTTTTGGCAACCTCAGCACCTATGTTGCTATATGCTAATTAGCTATATGCCAAAGGTGACAAAATCTTAATCTCCTTTGTTGATTTTGCATCTTCTATAACTTAATAATACCCTATGCCTTGTTTTATTCTAATACTCTCTGGGGAAAACAAAACAGTGCTTCTCTCTCAGTGTGATAAATGTATAGAAGACCACCATAGGGCTTTGCAGTTCAGTGAGTAGACTGAACATTGAACACACACACTGTAAACACTTCTGTAGGAGGAAAGAATAATGTTTCAAAATTTTAGGCTCTTAAGTCTTCAGAATCCAGAGAGATGAATCACTTTTCCTGTCTGCTATACTAAACAGAAAATGACAGTTATGTTTAATTTATCTGGCTCAGTATTACAGAACCTTTTAGCTATTTCATTTCATTGTATTCCTCTTGAAATATTTGCTCTGGTAAGAAGAAGCAAATATTGGATTTTACTCCATTTACTGGGATAACAGTGATGATAATCTGACATCACAGAACCAAAGCTTATTTCCTAAGAATTTTCTCTCCAGGTACAATGTCCTCAATAGTGTGTCCCATCTCACCCTCCCTCAATTTATATTTCTTGAAACTTAGTAGAGTAAACACAAATACCACCCCATACCCAATACTGTAGTAAAGCTAAGTTTTATGCATTGGCTTGAGCATTTTTCACTCACTAGTGAAAAACTTTCCTAATGTTTCCATTGTTAATGCAAAGTGTTCTGTATGTAGCATGTTGTTATGCTACACGGGTGGTCCATGTTACACGGAAACAGCAATGTTCCTGGCAAACAAGCTATTTCTTTCCAATGAAGGGAGAAGTAAAGCAGATACTCATGGGAAGGAGCTATCTGTAATGGTTTTTTTTTTTTTTTTTTTTTTTTTTTTTTTTTTTTTTTTTTTTTTTTTTTTTTTTTTTTTTTTTTTTTTTTTTTTTTTTTTTTTTTTTTTTTTTTTTTTTTCTTAATGGGGGACTGGAGAATGTAGAATTTAGCCATAAACTACATCCTGGTTGTTTGTCCTTCAAGTGATAAATTCATTCTTTATTTCTTATCTGAGTCTCTGTGCAGAAAAAAAATCCCAATAAATATGGAGAAAAAAGTAGAAAGCTATGTCAATATCACATTTTACAGAATGATGTATTCTCAATTAATTTATTTATCTTAGGATTTAAAAGACATACGGCATTCATCTCTTGTGGGGATAGTTTAATCCACCCAGTAAATACAATAACCACATGGAAGTAAGCTGAAAGTGCCCTGCTTCTACCTGTGGAAAGTTCCATTTTTCTCTCTAGCTCATAAAGAGATAGCAAGAAAGCATCCCTACATCATGGGAGTAAATTGGATGTTCTATTGATGTACAACAAGGCTTAATAAAATTATGAAAATGAACTAATTTGAAAGCCCCAATGATAGGATTTATAAATGAATTTTAGAAAGCCCAAAATTATGGCAAATTAACTACATGCAGTACACATTTTCCAGGGATATCATGTTTTGTTGAACTATTCAGTGAATACTATTGGGCACATCTGTATCCATTCTAGAACCCTTCAGCTCTAATACTCATGATGCTTTATAATGATTCTTTACTGTACTTTAGAAGGATTAAAAAATGTTTTTCCTTAGAAGTTTGGCTGTTGAGACATTATCCAGGCAAACAGAAAAGTATTTAAGCTACAAAAAAACTACAGGGATTCTATAAGAAATTCTCTAGCAAGAACATTCTAATTTGAAAATTATTTAATAATGTAAAAACATTATTGGGTTGCATACAAAGTTACTAAATTAAAATGCACCATTTGCCTTGACCCAGTAATGGAAGTTTAAAAAATGATCAAGTTTCACTCCTAGAAAGATTCAGATAATAGAGCTGAAGGTGAGTATATTGAATATTTGAGATGTTATTAGATAATCATTTAATATACAACTCTGAGTTCAGTTATGTCACCCAAAATTCACATGCCAAGGCCCCCATTACCTGAAACAAGATTAAAGATTCCATGTTGGAATTTTTAATGTCTACCTCCTGCTGCGTCTGTTCATTAATTTAGAAAACACTGAATAATTCAGATTTCTTTGAGATATTAATAAAAATCAGTGCGGCCTTTTTAGCCTCTTACTGATTTATCACTGGTTTGAAAAAGCTGGCTATGTGAAATGTCGGATGCTTATCCTAATAGAGCTAAAACCTAGGTATACAGATTCCTCCCCCATTACTTATAATAATTCCAGGCAGACATTTATTTCATATATGAAAGACATTAGAGTAGCACATTTCTCGGTGGAGCAAAGGAATAAATATTTTCTGAACTTTTGTCCCTCTACAATACCATGTAATGAGCTCTTCTAAGCCAATGCTGAGCTGCAATGTAAAGTCCTGTGTAATGAGCCATAGCAAGCTCTGTGTGGCCCCTATGGGACAACTCCAAGAGATCAGTACTCCTCCTCCCCATCCACTGCCTCCCCAGGCAGTGCCTTCTGGTCAGGGTCTGCCATGAAAGGACAAGGAAAACCCAGGTCTGAGAAGCTAGGACTCTGTATATCAGCACAAAGCAAGCAGCAGAATGCAAATCATCAGCTTTGTTCTAGGAATGTCTTTGTTTACAATGCCAGGGAAGAATTTTTAAAGGCCTGACATTGAGTCTGTCACTCACAGATCTAATTTTAATTCTTGCCCTGTAAAATGATCCTGTATTCCACTAAAAAATATGTTTTTTACAAGGTTAACGTCAGTGTCAGAATATGTAGGCATCAAGCAGACATTAGAAGGAGTGAAGTTTGCTTAATGAAAGGGGGTAATACCATTCATTCAAAGTAGTTTATTTGATTACATAGGCAAAAGTAGACATCAGGCAATTCTGATTAAATTTGCATGTAAATTTGCAGCTAAACTTTATTTTTCTTTGACCAATAATGTTTATCAACTTAGCTCATGGTCTATGTAAAGTGTCTTTCAAATAGAAGAATGTCTTTGTTGAATTCGTTCAGAGTCACAGAATGTAAGTAATCATAGAGATGCGTAGAAACTGTCCACTGATTCTTCTCTGTTTGTGGATTCTGAAACTAGAACTATAGGCAAGAAGATAACAGAGGAATCTGTGATTAGAACCTAGCTTCCTTCATCAAGCCTGTATTACTGGCAAAATAGTACAGGGGTTTATATTTGTACTGGCTAGTTTTGTGTGTCAACTCGACACAAGCTGAAGTTATCACAGAGAAAGGAGTTTCAGTTGAGAAAATGCCTCCGTGAGATCCAGAGGTAAGGCATTTTCTCAATTAGTGATCAAGGAGGGAGGGCCCCTTGTGAGTGGTACCATCTGTGGGCTGGTAGTCTTGGGTTCTATAAGAAAGCAGGCTGAGCAAGCCAGGAGAAGCAAGCAAGCCAGTAAGCAGTATTCCTCCATAGCCTCTGCATCAGCTCCTGCTCCTTGACCTGCTTGAGTTCCAGTCCTGACTTCCTTTTGTGATGAACAGCAGCATGGAAGTATAAGCCAAATAAACCCTTTCCTCCCCAACTTGCATCTTGGTCATGATGTTTGTGCAGGAATAGAAACCCTGACTAAGACAATATTTATGTCAAGCTTGCTGTTGATGAGCAAAAGTTCATATAAAGGTTACTCCTACAGAAATGTCTGTCCTCTCCACTTTGAACTCTGGTGATTGCTGCTTCTCAGCCCCCAAGAACAATAAAATGATTTTAAGGTAGTACATAAAAGATTATTCAAAAATATCTCCTCTGCTAAAATTTTCATGTATCTCTTCTCTTTCAGCTTCCAGCTGTCGGGGGACAATTGTCATTTACCATCTCATATGACCTTGAAGAAGAGGAAGATGATACAGAAAAAATCCTTCAGCTGATGATTATCTTAGAGGTAGGAAGATAAACATGTCACTTTGCAAACATATGCTCTCTTTATTTACCTTAGGTCATTCACACAGCTTATTATACAAGGTGGCTGATGTATATTTACACACTGTGAAAGAAAATACACCTTACAATTTCATGCCATGTAAATGTTTTAATCTGAAACATGTCAAGAAAATAAAAATAAATGAGTTCTGACGAAAAAGGAGAGACTATTTAGAAATAAAGTTAAAACATGATCATATTTCCATCCTGATAAGGTTGTATGATCCATGTGTTTAGGTCAGTACTGATTTATGTAATATATTATATTGTAGATTCTATTGTTTGCTTTCTGCTTTGGTGTCAAAAGTAAAGGGGGAAGGTAACTTACTTGTTGAGCTGTTGGCAATTCCTGACTTCAAAATCTCACTTTAGGAAGAAAAGATCCAAGATAAGCTGCCTTTGGGAACTAGAAGGCCATGGATCTTCATGGTTCCAAATGCTTCGACAGTAAAATGCTTAGAACTTTACTTCCTAGCACTATGGTGATACTTTCTTCAGTCACATATGTACCCATAGGCACACACATGAATGTGGGGTAGTGCTTCCAAATGGAAGATGCTGACTGAGCTTCAGGCTCTGTTCTTGCCAAAAGCCTTCTTTGCTTTTGGGTCAGTGTCAGAATGGCAATATTACCCTCTCAGAGTGGATTCAGAATTGAATAAAGTGATTTAGATTTCATATAAACGTAAAACTACATGTGTATCTTGTGATACTTTGAAGATAAAAGTTCTCTTATGCATGAAGATTGAGAGGAAAACAGTTACTTGAACGCCCTCATTAAATGGAAATGATTTTTATCATGAGGCTGCAGTCCTATTTTGAACATTACTGTTCAGATCTTTCCTTCTGTAGAAGTCATAAATCTTTTTATATAAATGTCAATGAAAGTTCCCTCCCTAATTTTCTCTAATTCTTATCTGTGTCATAAATATATGATACTTTCATGCTTGTATGAAGCAAAACTTTTTGTAATGACATACACATATTAGATGTATATTACTTCAGTTAATAGAGAATGTGAGTATATACAAAATTATAATGGTAGACTTTGTAATGGAGGAGATGAAGGGTAATCTTCACATTGCTTAGTCTTTGCTTCATGTGCACCAGAAATATGCTAAATGACAGAGAAAACTGACCTTAAATTAGAGCCCTCATGAGGATAATCTTGAATAGAGAATCAAAATTCAGACAATCTTTCTAATTTTTGTACCTTTCTTGAAATTTTCTCTACATATACTTTCTTTTTTCCTCTTTAGGGAAATAACTTGAGAATCAGCACAGCCTATAAGGAGGTGTACTTAGAGCCTTCTGAAGAACACGTTGAGGAGTTATCACTCAAAGAAGAGTCCTTTACCATACATGGAACAAATTTGCCAGTCAGTAGAAAAGATTTCATGATTGTGCTAGCAAATTTGGAGAGAGTCCTCATGCAAATCACATACAACTTAGGGATGGACGCCATCTTCAGGTAAGATCTAGAATTCCACCTCCCAGAGTCATATGTATATCTGAGGCAAACAAAGGTATACCAGAAAAGCACATTTAAAAAGGGCTAGGTTTGTGGCTTTAAGTAAAAAAATAAGCATAAGTTCTGGTTTCTATAAGGTAATTATATACAGCCTGTAAATTTTAAATGTTGAGAACAATATATTGAACTTTTAATACTAATAAATCCTCTACAATTTTTAATGACTCCCCAATTGACAAACAAAAGGGCAGTTTTTTAAATGGCATCTCAGATTGTAAAATACTGAAGATATATGATTCCAGGGTGCACATATTCAGAAAGTGGTTTGTAAAATAATTTTTCTATTTATCAATTAACTTATTTCTAATAGTATCTATCGTATGTAATTAGACCTACAGGCCTCTTCACTTACATAATTACACATCTCTTTATAAAACACTGTGGCACTGTGATAGGAAAGAGTAGGAGATTTCGAAGTTTAAATAAGCTCTGTTGATGTTGGCAATGTATTAGTATTTGTGAAACCTCAATTTTATGTTCAATAAAGCCCATAACAATATCTATCTCATCCCTCAGAAGTGTGGTTAAAATGATATTTAATTTGGACATTTTAAAAAGGCTATTTCCTTCTTAGTATCCATATATTTTACTATAAAGAAAGAACCATGACTTAAGCCAAACTGATCTCCAAGGTCTGACTAAAATCTCCCATGTTTCTAATTTAGAAACAATGGCATCCTATCTGATAAAAATTTTATTTCATATATATTGGAATATGTTTTTCCTATTTTTAAAATCCAATTAGTAACACAAAATATCATTGCTCCTTCATTCTCAATCAGATTAAGTTAGAAGACTAAGTTTGATGCCACATGGACAACTGGTATACCTTTATTCAAGGCCATAGCTCCTACTCTGGATTTTTCAGTAGCAGATTCTACCACAATTATTTGCTAGTGCTGCTGAGTTTGTCTTTTACTTGTAATATTTCAGCAAATTCCAATCATCATTACCATTTCCCAAAGGAGGGAGCTGCAGATTCATAAACAAAATCATTGCCAAACAATGTACCTCTTTTGCATAGGCAATTCTGCTAGAAGCTGGGTTAAAGTGCTATAAAGATGAGAGGCAGCACTTAGGAATTAATTATGTTTTTCCCTGTTTAGTAAATAGTGATTGTCATGATGTTTAAACAGTATTAAGAAATGAGTTCTCCAGCTTTCAAAGTGAATGACAACCAAATTGACCAAAAGTGGTTGGAGGGCCTATTTCTTGTTGTTGCATTGTTTCTCAGGCTAGTTAATTCAAAGACATTTCCTCCTGATTTATGCCAGACAATTTTAAAATCTACCCATCTTGAAAGCATTGGTTTCACTTAAATCCTTCTGGTGTTCTCTCTGAACTTACGAATGTGGTCGAGGAGTGTGGCTATGTATAGACTTAGCAGCTCTTCAAGCAGGTGACTGCTTTTTGCCACCCTTATTACTGAAGTGCTGTGGTCCAAGAAGTGGAGATATAGCCAGACTGAAGCCCCAATTCATTCTAGGAGAGCTGAAAGTAAGCGTGAACCTAAATCAATGAGCTTGCCGTATTTTATTTATCTCTGATCTACCAATAGATTGAATCATATTTGTAAAACACTGCTTGAATTGATTTCAACTTGTGTTGCACAGTAGGCTTCTGAGTTGGTATACTGTTTGTGTGCAAGCAAAGGAAATTGAAGATATTGCAACAACAATTCATATTTAGACTTACTTAAGGGTAGTCATCTCAGCAAAATAGGCTTAGGTTTGCCAGTTACACGGTTAGGTGGAACTGGATGGGAAACTGAGCTGTGGGTCAAGAATTTTGACTTCTGTTTCCGACACAGCTATTTAATAGTTGTAAACATGAATATGGCTTTGACCTCTTCATGCTCCAGTCACTTCATTTCTGAAACAAGGAAGACAATTGCCTCGCCAACTTCAGAAGGTCACTTTGGGAATGGAATTAGAGAATTGCTGAAATATTTTTCTAACAAAAAATCAGCTCATACATATGAAGTATTTATATCTGACCAATCTCATTCCAAGTGAATGTACTTTCTATAAATATCATTTAGGCTTGAAGACACCCAGCATATGAAATATTCTGCCACATCCACAACTGAGTGTTTGCTGCCATGCTTATCCAGAATGCTGAAAGACTCACTCAGTATGGCTAATGATAACCTATTTATGATCTAATTTAGTAAGGGGAATAGACAACATAAATATCCGTTATTTTTTCAGAAGGTAAGATAAAGTCATAGAATAGTGGCTTGGCACACAAACCATTGGTACAACTCTGGATACCGATAACTTGCCTGGAATCCTATTACTTAAGCAGTGGAGACAGGATTGTTCCCTAAAGCAAGCTGGACTAGACAAACTGATGAATTCCAGATTTAAGTGAAAGACCTTGTCTCAGTATATGAAGTGGATGTCTATCTAGGAAGACATTCAGTATCAACTTCTGGCTCAATATGCATACTCATTCATATATATATTCATGTATACACACACACACACACACACACACACACACACACACACACACACCAAAATAAAAAAAAATGTAAGATAAATCAAGTACTTGCATGTATTTCTCCTTTAAGTTATCCAAATCTTGACTTTAGTAACATCCTTGACAATTAACTTAAGCAAAATATTTCCTAAGTACCTATAAGACATAGAACTCTTCACAGATTGTCTTCCTTCTGCCCCTACAAAAGACATTATTATAGTTTACCAAATTCTACTCCTTTGGAGTTTATTTGAATTTCCCTTGACTCCTGAGAGCAGAGGATGTGGTGTGGCCAATGCAATGGGAACCAATGTGATTTGCATCTTCCCTGAACAGGAACACTGAATTGCCAGTGTAAGACTTCCTAGAGTTTAGTCAGCAACCAGAAAATAAACAACCTGAAATTCCAACAGGACATGAAGGTCAGGACCCTGGATTTTTAAATCTTCTTGTTACTGAAGAAAGGTTGATTTTTAGAAATCCTCCTACAGACCTGAATCAGCTATCAGAATTTGAAGTAACTACCACGGCAGAATCAAGTCCATTGTGACTTTTTCAAAATACACTTTAAATTCATTCACTGAATGCAAACAAATACAGAATCTTTAAAAAGACACATTTAAAAGTATTTATTTATTTATTTTATTATACTGTTGCTTTGTCTGTTTGTATCTTGAAGCACCATGTGAACATCTGGTGCCTTAGAAGCCAGAAGAGGGCGTAGGTTCACCTGGAGCTGGGGATCCAGGCAGGTGTGAGCTACTTTGTAGGTACTGGGAATCAAACCTGCATCCTCTGGCAGAGCAGCCAGTGCCTCTTAACTGATGAGCCATCTCTCCAGCACCACTTGAAAACATTATTATTTGACATATAGCAGTTATACATGTTGATGAGCTTCATAGATAATTTTATTCAGGTATATTGTGCACTTTGAACTCACCCTTTTAAACCTTTTAAAGCCAAGATGTTTTTATGTTAATTTCATAGTGAATTTTGGAGTTTTGTATTGAATATAATTTGACAGAGTTTGTACTATAAATTGTCTAGGAAAATCCTCAAGAGCAAAATCATCTGGTAATCAGAGACATGGAGTTGATGAGTATATACTTTGTCTCTACATTTGAAATGAACCATCCAGGTGTCCATATTTTAAAGAAATATGTTGACAAGGACCCTAGGACTTAAAAATATTTAAAGAACACACTTTTCCTCCTGCTTTTAATGAGAGGTAGAGCCAGGGCTTTAAGCCCACAGGCATTTCATCCCAGAGTCTTTAACGCTCGTCTGTAAATATTAGACTCATTCTGTCTGCAAACACATACTGAGCATCTCAGGTGTATCTGTCTAAATCTCAGTACTCAGTCTTGTAAGCTGGCAGAAGCAATATCTGAATTTCGGGACTGAAGATGAGGGGAGGAAACAACACATGTATCGCATCTGATTTAGCAGCATATGTTGGGATGCAATGTGGAGCAATGAACTCAAAGAATAATCCAGAATAGAAGCAAGATGTATACAGTTATAATAATATAATGCACACTGCAATATGAGTAAATACTTTGTGCCCTTGACTGGCTAAGGAAAAGGAGGTGAAATCTTACACTGGCATTTTACGGTTTTAGAATTACCTGTAGTAGCATCAGAATCTCTCATTTATTTCTTCTACTTGACATAGATCAAAATATCTGGAGAAGGACTGAGGAAATCGGATTGCTTAGTAAATGCTCTGCTTTGGCACACAAGCATAAGGACTAGAATTTAGAGCCATAGCAGCAACTCTCAACTGTAATCCCAGGACCCTGGAGGTGGAGATAAGCAAATACCTATGAGGCATTGGAGAGTCAGTCTAGCACAACTAGTGCACTGAAGGTATAGAGTGTGAGAAATCATGTTTTTTAAAATGAGGTGAGGAAACATTGCAGGAGATACCCAACGGCCTCATGCACGCTCACATACAAGCAAATTATATACACAGGAATCACATGCACCATACACAAACATGTGCCCCCCCCACATACACACAAATATACCACACATGCCCAAACAGACAGACCTCTCCCACACATACACACCCAATGTATAGACATACCTGACACACACAGGACATGTACACACACAATTTTTCTTATCTACATTTCAAGTCATTACAACAAGTCAGTTAAAGCACTTGATAACACATAAATCTCACACCACATACATACCACACATACCACACACACAACACCACACACACACACACACACACACACACACACACACACACACACACAATGTTTGAAGTTGAGGAATTCTACTGTCCCAGAAGCCCCTTCAGACCACTAAGTCATTGTTGCCTCTTTAGAAGAAATGAGGTAGACATGATCAGTTACCTCTAATGAGAGGATCTTTGTAAAACCCCCAAAGGGTAGTGGCCAGACCTGCTTGTGGTATTGGTTAATCTTGGCCTCACCAATGTTAATCTAGCCTTTCTATACTGAGCTAAAACCACAGATCTCTTCTTGTTCTATATTTGAAGCATAGTCTTGCTGACTTGTCCTGGGTGGCTCTGCACTCCCCCCTATAGCTCAAGCTGGCCTTGAACTGGCCTTGTTCTTGCCTCTTAGTATTCCAAGTGCTGGTATCAATAGCCCACATAGGCTCAGTTTTGAGGCTCATGCTGAATCACTGCCGTAGGCTTTAACAAATGCAAACAGAATTTTACTAGCAAGAAAAATCTTTCTATGTTAAATAATCCTATGTTAGATTTTTAAGTTGAATAAAATGAAAGTATTTGAATAAGTAAAAGGTGAGTAAAAAAAAAAAAAAAAAGGCAAGTGTACCAGCGCTTCATTTTGTTTCGGTAATTTTAGTTTTACCAGGAATTAGTCAACTTTGTTAAGAAGTTTAACCAAACAGAAATATATTAACAGGACAGTGTCTGATGCAACTCAGGTATTTTCCACAGTGACTTTTGTAGTCATGTCTCCTCTCTCCATCCATCATCCTATCTGTATTTTCAAGTCATCATAAGGAGAATCAACTCAGGCACTTGACTTCTTTGAGAACGTTTTGAGAGTTCATGCATTTTCAATGTTCAGAACGTTATTGCTGCCAACACTTTGTATTTAAATGAATGCAGCCTGGTATCAAGAAAAGCAAATGACCATATTGAGGGGGGAAGAAATAAACTGCAGCCTTCTTCCCGAGTAACACTTAAAACGTTAAACACATTAAAATCCCATTTAACAAACAGCAGAACTTAATGAACATGGGGATTGCTCAGTGCGTACTAATGTAGAATATTACAGGGAAAGATGGTTTGGTGTTGAAATTTCTCACAGCTCAAAATGGCTACGCAGATTAAGGAGACGAGCATCTGCTGTTCAAAAGACAAAGGAGACTTGGCAGTACACTGAAAATATTTTTTGCTTTGTATCTTCATTTTTAAATTGTTTCTTAAAGAACTCAAATGATCATTCGTCTACATGTCCTTACTTTGGGTTTTCCATGTCAATTATTATAATGAAAGTCCTGAAACATATCTGTCTTTATAAATCAAACTGCTAGTTAGTAAGTTTTGGCTGTTTTATATGGTAATCAACTAATTTATCAACAGTAAAACCATTTGATTCTTAATGATCAGAATTACAGGCCTATTATTTGATAGTACATTAATTCTTGGCGACTAGATGCCATGATATATTAAGCACATTTCTGGCCTCTGGTTGTAAGCCCAAACTAACTTTTCCACATTTGTTTTCTGTGTCAGATCAAACACATAATTTATCTTTTACTTACTGCTTTTTATTTTTATCTTTTGAAATGCGGAAGGACCTGTTGTCATTGACTGTTTGGGACATCACATGTAATGTAACTGTATTCCATTCACCTACTAACTTATGTCTATTTTAATTAATCTGAATATGCCTAACATTTATCCAACCATCCATTCATTCCTTAATCTATTCAACTATCCATCCATGTATTTATCAAAAGTTCATAACGTTCACCTAAGACCATCTGCATATCAGATATTTGCATTATTATTCATAAAAATAGCAAAATTATAGTTATTACGTAGTAACTAAAATAATTTTATGGTTGAGGTCACCGGAACATAAATAACTAACTGTATTAAGGGGCCACAAAATTACAAAGGTTGAAAACCACAGATCTAGATAGAAGGGGCTGCTGTATAATATTGTGAATATCCTAAATGACATAACTGTACCCTTTAAAAGGAGAGATGAGGTCATGAAGTTCTACCCTTAACTATGGAATTATTGAAAATTCATAGAAGAATGAAGGTAAGAAGGAAAAAATGGAGAGATAGAAAGAGACAGAGACAGAAAGAGACAGAGATTTTCTTCAGGAATAGAGCCTTACAGAAATTACACATTACATAAATGCTTATATTAAAGAGCATTTATGAGCCTGGCAATGGTGGTGCATGCCTTTAATCCCAGCACTCGGGAGGCAGAGGCAGGCGGATTTCTGAGTTTGAGGCCAGCCTGGTCTACAGAGTGACTTCCAGGACAGCCAGAGCTATACAGAGAAACCCTGGCTCGAAAAACCAAAAAAAAAAAAAAAAAACCACAGTAGAAACAGCATGACTATGTGATCCATCTGTGATCCAGCTATACTATTCAACCAGCACATAACCATAGTACTCTTCATGCTACTCCAGAGATACTTGCATATTGATGTTTATAGCTGCTCTATTCATAGCAGCAAGTAAAGGATTCACAACATGCCTCTGCACCCTTTGGCTTGTACCTCCTTTCTGCCCTCTTTCATAATGTTCCCGAGCCTGGGTCAGAACGCTGCCCTATATAGGAACCCTCTACTGTTGCTAATTCATCAGTTTTACTGTGTTTGAGCCTCTGTATTGACCAATATCCACTACGAAAAGAATTATCTTTGGTGAAGGTTGAGAGAAACACTAATCCCTGGGTATAAGCATCAATACTTAGAAGGCAAATTGACAACATGACCATTTAGCAAAATAGTAGTAGTTAGTTCAACTCTAGGGTATATGATCTCCCAGCCATGACATTTTGGTCATAATCCAATCAGAATGTGTTTAATTACTGGTTACCTCCATAACAACATGTCACTATTATGCTGGCGGACATTTCTCCAGCTGGGTCATTACTGTACTTCATGGGGTCCACAGCTTAGTAGGACTATTGATGGCTTTATCTTTCAAACAACTTGAATAGCAGCATTCAGAGCTCTGAAAAATAGTCAGAAGGGAAAATTTTAGCTCAGATCCAACCTGATTTCTAAATATCCTACAACCCAAGTGTGTGGTGTCTTAAGCAATATGGTTTTATGTTCTAATTTTAGTGGGCAATCAAGGACATTAACAATAGTCTTTACTTTTGGCATACACTGGGCCTCTTTGCACAAATAGCTTACAGAGAGCTATATCACATGTGATACAAGGTTTTTCATTTGATGATCTTGTTATTTGCCAATTTTTTATTTAAATGGAATAATCTCTTACTCTTTTTTTTTTTCTTTTAGAGATA
This sequence comes from Uromys caudimaculatus, assembly GCA_028551405.1. Classification (NCBI taxonomy): domain Eukaryota; kingdom Metazoa; phylum Chordata; class Mammalia; order Rodentia; family Muridae; genus Uromys; species Uromys caudimaculatus. The sequence goes on along the minus strand of CM052717.1, from coordinate 44,222,186 downwards.
GGATTTTGCTATGTAACTCATACCAACCAGGAGTTTCTTCCACTAGTTTCATAATTTCTTACATTTAGGAATCTAATCCATTTTGCCTTTTTTGTTATTGTTATTTTTTGTTTCTTGCTGTTTTTTTTTTTTATTTAGTTTTGCATAGAGAGGGGTATAGAGTTCAGGTTTGGTCTTCTACATACAGATTTCTCTGCACTGTTGACGGTACTGTCATTTTTATATTTTATTTTTTATTTTAGCTTTTTTTGTTCTTTGTTAGTTTCACATAATGCACCCCAATCCCACTCATCACCTGCATCTTAAAATCTGCCCAATGGACTTGCTACCTCCCCCCAAAAAATCAAAAACAAAAATTAAAAAGCAAACAAACAAAGCATCAAAAATATCTCATCATGAAAGCTGTAGTGTGTCACAGTGTGTCCCACAGCACACCCTTTTGTCCACACATCTTTTTTTGCAAACGTTCATTGCAATGAGTCACTTGTCTGGTTCAAGGCCTTCTGTTATACCATCAATACTAGATTCTTCCCAAGGATCCTCTGGTTATCCTGATGTTGCCTACTGTTCTGGAGATCTTAAAGCTTTGGGTCTGTAGGACAGGCCCTTTCACACACTCCAGTAGTTGATAGATGAGGTAGATATTAGGGTGGGCCAACTCAGATCTAGGCCTGAGTGGAAGCTGAGATGGCTAGCCTGCCAACTCTCCTATACCGCTCCATCAGGGCCAGCTCTCCAGCACTGTGCCTGCTAGCTCACCCAATGCTCCAGCCAGCAGCAGAAGGGCCAGCTCTCCTGCTCTAATGTAGGTTTTTTGGTACCTTTTAAAAAATGCATTGTGTATGTATTTTTGTACTCTCTTTACTTATTCCATTGGCTGTATGTTTATTTTTTGTCACCGTTCTGATCATCAAGTCACTATGGCTTCACAGAATATTTTGAAATCAGCTACAGTGATGCATCCAGAGGTGCTGAAGTTTGCTCTCTCTGTTACAGTGTTCTAATGTCCTTCTGAATTATAGGATTGTTGATTCGCTTTTGTTTTTTAGCTCACTAAAGAATACATTAATATTTTAATGAAATTGCATTGAATATGTATTAGTAGGCTTTGCATGTTATGGACATTTCAGTAATATTGGATGCTGCAATCCATGAACTCTAGATATCGTCTTTGTTTCCTCTTCAATTTCTGTCACTATTGTTCTAATTTTCATTCTAGAAGAACTTATTTCCTGGGTTAATTCATTACATGATACTTTTAGAATTAAATTAATTTTCTAATTTCTTTCTAAGCAATGTTGTTGGTAGTGTACAAAAATTCTCCTAAATTTTGAATGTTGATTTTTTTCTATATAAAGCCTTTAAGTTTTTCTTGATAAATAACTATATAGTTATTCATGTACACATACACGGTCCTTATAGCAACTGTCATGTAGTCTTTAAGTAGAGTAATTTGACCTCTTTATTGACCATTTGAATAATTTCTGTTTCTTTGCCTTAGGAATTTTTTCTAAATACATATTTCAATTATACTGTAGAAAGTTAAAATGAATTAAAGAGCTTCCTTGTCACTGTGATGACATTCCTGACTGTAACAACTGAAGAGGGGAAAAACATTTTTTGGCTCATGGTTGAGGTTGATGGAGATAGGAACTAAAGAATTATTATATCTCCAAAGACTAAGAAGCAGAAAAAGCTTGACTAGAAGCACATATGAACTATAATCCTCAAAACATACCTGTATAGTTCTCTGCCAGTTACCCAATATCCAAAGATTCTACAGTCTTTCAAAACAGCACCATCATCTAAAGAGTATGTTCAAACACACGAATGTTTTGAAGACATTTTCCTATAGTATAATTTGTTGCATCTCAGTGGGTTGGGAAGCAGGAATATCATGAGGCAGAAACAGGGTTGAACTATAATCTTCAAGAACAAAGTCTATGGCTTCACCTTTGTTATCTCCTGCCAATGTCAGAAGACCCCACAGTCATCCCAAAACACCACCACTAGTGGGGGATCAAGTGTCCATGTGAAGCCAGATAGGATACGTTAAATTTAAATCATAGCCATAAATTATTGCTACATTATGTATAATACCTAATATAACACTAGTGCTATATAAATAGATGTTGACATATTATTTAGGAAATAATGATGAAGAATATTTTAAAAGATTAAAGATAATTTAAAAAGAAAATAAAGCTTGCATAATTTGACAAAAAAGTCTATAAATGTTCAGTACAAATACAAGTGTTTTTTCCAAATATTTTCAGTCTACACTGGATGAATCTGTGGATGCAGATTTCATTGGTAGTCAAATTGATTCTATAATGAAAGATGGAAGCTTCAAGTTATAGAAGCATTCTTTTTCAACATAGATAACTACTTCATCTTCACATTGTTACGGATATTCATATATCACCATACATCTGGTTTCAAAACACCTCATAGATTCTACACTTACTATGTAATTCCTCTCTTCCCAGGCTGAGCTCTGTCAATCTTGAATCTGCTGTCCCCTATCCTACTGAGAGAAGTATCGCAACTGCTGTGGAAGTTTGCCAGTGTCCACCCGGGTACAGTGGCAGCTCTTGTGAAGTAAGTTTGTGGGAACCAAGCCTTCAGACAGTGTTGCCAATGAACTGCTCTAAAATGGATGCTCTGAAAATTTCAGTCTGGAACTGCACAGACAAGTGACAGCATATTACTTGAATAAAATTGGCTTTTTTAAAGCCTTTGATAATTTCATAGATGATTTTGATGAATTATGATGATATCTAGCCCTACTTCTCTCCACCAGGTCACTGGGTCCCCCAATGAGTACTTTTTTTCTAATTTGTGTCTACTTTCTGATTGCTGATACTAATTTACTAAGTCAAATGAGTATCACCCGTACGTGTGTAGATGTGGGCAATCATAGACAGCATGGGCAGCCTATCCCAGAGTGGCCATAACCCCAGAGAAGAATAATTCTCCCTCTCCTAGCAATTATCCAATAGCTCCTCAGTTAGGTTTAGGGCCTCGGGAGCCCCTCCTTCACCCATGCTAGATTAATGAAGTAATTAGAATGTCTGCCTAGAGTTTATGGCTTTTAAATAGAGTACTAACCATGTATTTTCAAAGCTACAGTGCCCTTTGAAGTCTTTTGTCCTACTATAACTGTTATTTCTGTGTTTCTTCCCTTTTTAGCAAGCAGTGTGTTGATGGTAGCAGACTAATATTCCAAAATATTTTCCTTTTATTTCCATAAAGAGATGGACATGTGTTTTATTTCTCTTTCCTCTCCCTCTTTACGACCTATCACCCTTCCCTTCTATTTCCTTATGAAGAAAGTATTCAAGGCCTAGTCTTCTAAAGCATTCAATCCTTAAAACTTCAAGAACAGACTGTGTGAACGAAATAACTGCTCATGAAAACTGTTTTTCCACTCTTTAGGATCTGAAGATTGAAACCTTTTTTTAATAGTATGGAATAGAGTTTATTTAGGGCATTGGGGGAGGAATTGAAGGGGTAGTAAAGATAAAGACACACAGAGAGGAGGAGGAGAGCGAGCAGAGGAATAGAGGCTGGCCATGAGCTCATGGAAAGAGAGGAGGAGGGGAATGGGAAGATAAGGAACAGAGGGGGAAGAGTGGAAGAGAGTAAGAGAGCAAGAGAAAAAGAGCAAAGCTTGAGATCTTTATTGTCATATTGTTCTAGATTTGTAATTTAAAAATTCAATGTTTCTTAATAACTTGGTATGTCATTGTACTGGCTAGTTTTGTGTGTCAACTTGACACAAGCTGAAGTTATCACAGAGAAAGGAGTTTCAGTTGAAAAAATGCCTCCATGAGATCCAGTGGTAAGACATTTTCTCAATTAGTGATCAAGGGGGGAGGGCCCCTTGTGAGTGGTACCATCTGTGGGCTGGGAGTCTTGGGTTCTATAACAAAGCCAGCTGAGCAAGCCAGGAGAAGCAAGCAAGCCAGTAAGTTACATTCCTCCATGGCCTCTGCATCAGCTCCTGCTTCCTGACCTGCTTGAGTTCCAGTCCTGACTTCCTTTGGTGATGAACAGCAGCATGGAAGTGTAAACTCAATAAACCCTTTCCTCCCCAACTTGCATCTTGGTCATGATGTTTGTGCAGGAATAGAAACCCTGAGTAAGACAAATTGGTACCAGCATAATGGTGTATTCCTGTGACAACCGGACCATGTTTTGGGGAGGACTGTAGAAGGACTTTGGAACTTTGGGCTAGAACATCCATTCAGTGTTAAGAGCTCTGTGGAATGTTTTGTAGGAGCTTGGAAGATAATGTTGAGAACAATGCAGAAGATGGAGGCCTGGCTTGTGAAATTTCAGAGGGAAGATTGAAGGGCCATTGCTGTTTTGACTATAAAGATTCTGTGGTTTTGGTTAGCTGGGTCTGAAGAAATTAGCTATGATTAACAAGATACCAGAACTACTAAAGCAAAACCATTGCATTGCTGGGACTATTGATGCTGGTTAGCTAGAGCTAAAATATTAGCGGTGATTAAGAAGAGACCAGCATCATTGGGGTGAAATCTTCTGAGGAGTGTTTTCTAAGAGCAAAGAGGCTGTATTCCAGAGATAGCCAGGGTTGTCCCTTGTGCTGTGGCTGAACTTGGTAATGTGTAAGAGTCACCCAGGTAGTACTGGTTTTGAAGGCATGAAGGAATCATGAAGAGCAGCTGAGGCCTGGGCACTGTGAAAGGCCATGGAAGGCCCTTGGTGAAGGTGCAGCCTCAGTTGCAATTGACAGCCCAGGACTGAAGGGGTCATGCAAAGGAGGTGAGGCTTGGCACCATGAAGAGAGCCTATGAGAGGCTGTTGGTAAACCTAGTTGCAGCGGAAGACAGCAGTGTTTTGGAGATACCAGTACCATGATCACCAAGAACAGTAGCAGCAGTGGAGTACAGGCATCTGGAGCCTAGAAGACAAGGTGTGTGCTACAAAGGGTAGAGCTGGAGAAGTGATTCAAGCCCTTGGAGGAATCAAGAAGATCATGAGTGGATCCCAGACATTGGATGGTTGGAGTTTGATTTTGCTTTTGATAGTGACTGTGGCCTGATATTTTTCCCTCTTGAAGAAAGAAGGTATTTTAGTGGAGCCCACAGTTAAGAGACTTTGAATTTTTAAAAGACTTTGAATTTTAAGAGATTGGATGTTTAAAAGTGACTGAAATATTAATATGTAAGAATTTGCAAAGACTGTGGGATTTTTAAAGTTATTTAGATCTTGGGGATGAATAAGAAAGTAAGGGTTGAGGCTTATTGGTAATGTATTTATGTGTCAAGTTGACAAGGGGTCAACTGTACTGGCTAGTTTTGTGTGTCAACTCGACACAAGCTGAAGTTATCACAGAGAAAGGAGTTTCAGTTGAGAAAATGCCTCCATGAGATCCAGTGGTAAGACATTTTCTCAATTAGTGATCAAGGGGGGAGGGCCCCTTGTGAGTGGCACCATCTGTGGGCTGGGAGTCTTAGGTTCTATAACCAAGCCAGCTGAGCAAGCCAGGAGAAGCAAGCAAGCCAGTAAGTTACATTCCTCCATGGCCTCTGCATCAGCTCCTGCTTCCTGACCTGCTTGAGTTCCAGTCCTGACTTCCTTTGGTGATGAACAGCAGCATGGAAGTATAAACTCAATAAACCCTTTCCTCCCCAATTTGCTTCTTAGTCATGATGTTTGTGCAGGAATAGAAACCCTGACTAAGACAATCATTTTAGAGTGATTTTTGAAAGATGAATTCTATGTGTTTTCTTTTAAGTAGTTTGAAAGTTTATTTACTTGAAATATCTCTGTGTTTATGTGTGTGAGTGTGTGTGTGTGTGTGTGTGTGTGTGTGTGTGTGTGTGTGTGTGTGATTTTTCTAGGTGGAAGGAATGAATTGTAGATAAATAAGAGTTTAAGTTTCATTAAGATGATATCTTGAAGGAATCATTTTAGTGCTCTGAGATGTTGTACAGCACTACTTATGCCATTTGTAGAAACACCCCAGGCATAACTTTGCTGGTTCTCCTGTGCTTTAAAGAAATACATGCTTCCAGAGGCTACATAGAGCTTAAAGTCATGTTCATGACTAATGTGTTTTCTTTTAACCTGGGTACAAATTTGCCCAGCTAGAAATGAAACTAAATGAAATTCACTGGAGTACTTGCTTTTCCAAAATTTATAGAGATAAGAAAAAAATTATCATGGATATGAATTAGTTATGTCAACTCAAATTTGATTTTACACATAAAACACATGCTGTACTTGATAAGATATTCCTTTATTACAAGCCTTCCAGTTTTGATTTCAAACCAGACAGCTCCCTTTGAAGCTTTAAACCCCTATTTCAGTTGGAATAATAAATGCCTTCATTCTATTCTTGCTTTTAATATAGTCTCACTTTGTTCTCAGCTCTCCCTATCAAGTTTTTACTAAATGCCCACTGAATGTAAAATCATCTGAATATTGAGCTTGTTTAATTATATGCTTTCTTTCTTTTTTCCTTTAGAAATATTTTTGGTAAGTTATATATTTAGTGCATTTTATAAATTCATATATATATATATATATATATATATATATATATATATTCAAAAATTATACAGCATCATCTCTGTCCTTAAAGATCTAGTAATCTGTTTAGATAGACAGAAGAAATACCACTAGGAAATTGAATCACAGCACTCTGTAAATAAAGCAGAAGTAAGAAGTACATATCGGAATGGGAATAATTATTCAAGCCTGAGCTGTTCAGTGGATGGCGATGTCTGGGAAAGTATCATGGAGAACTTAAGAAACAATAGAGAGGAAAAAAGAAGCATGCAAGCATGGAAAGAACAAAGTAATAGAGAAGGGAAAATAAAAGTTTCAACTTCTTCTAGTATAATAATTGATAATTATTTGAAATGGCTAAAAAGGACTTAGTTGAGTTGGGGCAATGGATTTTTAAACTATAGATTCCTTCCTTTTCTATATCTAACCTCTGTTAACCCCTGAAGTTTTATCAAATCTTCCTTCCCTCAGAGGAAATATTCTCCATCTCTTACCTTGACTGGTTTTTTTCACCTTGATCATTGAGCTTAGTTCTTAGGGCCAGTCATGCTCACTTTATTATCACTAATATTCTTGGAATGTGGTTGAGTGCACTACAAAGACCATTATGTGTTAGTTCTGGCTTGATAAGTCAGCAGTTTATACAGTCAACAGCCCATCCGATGACCCTATTTCTAAGTCATTCTCTTTTATTTGGGGTCGGGTGTAACAATGCTGATTCAAAATGATGGTTGATAGGTTATTTTTAATTATCAAATTTTACTTCAGACTGCTATAATAACAAAATATCAGCGGTAATTCTTTATGAAGAGTAACAAACTTGTAAATAAGCAAGATGATAAGTTAGTATACGACAGTACTTTGGTCTATAGAAGGTTTTATAGAATTTTTTCAATAAGTCTTATAATAATATAGGTTGTATGCCCTCTGCATCTAGTAACAAAAATATTTCTCTTGCTATAATGACCCATCACAGACACTTTCAATTCTATGTTGAACACTGACTTCAGAATGTTTTTTCTATTTTTTGTCTCTCATTGTATTTTACATCATATGAATTTCTATGGTAGTTTCTAAAAAAATTTGTGTCTAATATCTTATAATTTCCCTTTCTGACACATGAAGAAGTGAAAATGAAGTTGGCTAATAATAAAAGTTTTGGCAGAATGCTTTCTTTTCTATAGAGTTGAATTAATATTAACTAATTTCCAAATATATTTATATTTTCATTTAGCTGCCAACGTTTGATGAGCATATATATTTGAGACAATTAAGGCCTTAGACATAGATGTTTTAAGTATTAAAAATGTTTGATATAAAAACATCACTGAAGGTGAGAAGACAGATGTGCAGTTAAGAGCATTGGCTTCTCTTCCAGATGATGCTGGTTCTGTTCTCAGCTCCCATATGGTGACTCATAAACATCTGTAGCTCTAGTCCCAGGGAATAAATACAATGCCCTTTCTTAGCCTGCTGAGGCACCAGACACACATGATGAATAGACATACAAGCAGAGCATAAAGTAAATAAATACAATTTTAAGTAGTGCAAAAATAAGTACAATTTTAAATAAATAAAGGTACTATGAATGGTTGTATGAGTGTGCATATACAAAAACTGGAGGAGATAGTTTTTAAAAAGTCAAAATAGTCTTTCTGTGGTGATGTTAAACTGAGTGTTGAAGAACCAAAGCACAGCTGTTGTAAAAAGATACTGTGAAGTGGTGATAGTAAGCCATGAGTGTGCAAATATAGCTAATGCTTAATAAGCAGGGGAAAGAGTAGTCTATGGTATGATTTGAGGAGCCTGGGCTTGCCTAATAAGAATCAAGATTTTATTTAAAGGTCATGGAAAATAATGAGAGGCTATGATCTGACAAATGACAAAATGTGATGCCATCAGTTGAACTGAAGAAGATTTGGAAAGGGATATTTTGATTGTTGGAAAGAAAAAAATTAAGAGTTAGTTGAGAAATACGACTGTTTGGACAGTCTGAGATTCAAGTCAATGTCTAATTAGAATGAAGGACTTGAATGAGCACGTCTCTATGGTTTGATGAGTGTCCGGAGTCAAGTCATTAAATAAGTTATTCAAGAAAGAGCATGAGGATTAAGATAAAGAGTAATGTTCAGAGGCCTTCTGATAACAATTCATTGAATCCTAGTAGGAAGAATGGCAGAGAGAAAGGATGGAACTTTTTGGAAGTGTGAAGGCTGAGGGTTGGAAAAAGAAGCAATTGAGGGAGAGCGGACTCACCTGGTCACATGACAGTGAAGATGAGTGAAATAGATTGGGGGTGTAGGATTTCATTTGACTACCTGGAACTTTCGGGCAAGAGCAAAATCAGTTTTGCTTGAGTAGATGTAAGAATGGAGTGAAGTGTGCAAGATCATTGAGGAGAAAAGGGTATTCAGTTTTACTAGAAACAAGACAGTTGTATAAGGATGATTTTGCTGTTTGCATCTTGTGTGATAATTTTACCTGGAAACCATAGACCCTATTTTCACAAGGATGGTAATTATTCAATTAAAAGAAAAAATCCAGAGAGACAGGATGTTGCAAAAATGTAAACTGGGTTCTATAATCTAAGTAAAATAATTTTCCTTTTAGAATACTCTGCTCTCCCCATTCCTATTATTGCAGAGGGGTAGTGGGTGGAGAGGTGTGGATACATATGTTGGTGTTAGTTGGCTTATAAGTTGAAAGATGAGTATAATGGCTTTAATTATTATTTGAGTATTAATAGAAATTCCATGGCTAAGGAAAGGTGTTTCAGTTTCTTTTCTATTGCCGTGAAAAGATACAATGTCCAAGATAATTTACAGAGGAAAGTATTGTGCTAACAGCATCAGAGGGTTATAGGCTATGATGAAAAAGCAAATTCACATTGGTAGGAACAGCTCAGAGCTCACATCTTGATTTACAAGCAGGAGACAGAGCATGCTGTGAATGCAGCATAGTCTTGTGAAATGCCAGAGCCCACTCTCCCCAATAAGGAGAAAAGCCATACCTCCGAATCCTTTCTAAATAGGTCCACAAAATAGAGACCACGTACTCAGGTGTACGAGCATACGGAAGTTATATTCATTCAAACCACTGGAAAGTATAAGTAACTGCAATGCTTTTAGATTCAAGTACATTTCAAAAATACTGTTTCTAAAAACGTATTAAAGATTGTTACCCTGAGGACCTGATTTGACAAAAATGAATCGCTTCTCTTTGTCTTGTCAACATCTTTACATTTTACCTCCATCTGAATAGTGTAGGCTTACAGGTCTTGAAAAATATATGTTAGAGCAAGAATCATTTGTATTGAAACAGAGAAAAATGTACTGAAAGGAGAAAAGATATTAGAACCATTGTCTCTATACTGCCCAAATTAAGAGGAGCATGGATTTTATTTTCTCCTCAGATAAGAATTATCAGTACATCTTTTTCATATGTTTGTTATTGTTTAAATGGAAGATGGTTCCTCACATCCTGAGGCAAAAGGATCATTTCCAGCATGACACAGCATGGCTCTATGTAGTTTGTTACTTCAGTGGTTTTCTCTAATTTCCATTTTCTTCCCCAAAAAGGGGACCATTTTTGACATATGATGGCATATTTAACCATCCAGAAATATAGTAAATAACTCACGAGATGAAATTGCAACCTGAGGGTATTGTAAACTTCCAGAGGGCAGCAATATTTGCACAGTTTTTACATTTCCTCTATTCTATGGAAGCCCCCACACAAAGGCAGTGTAAGGAACAATGAGAGGAGATGTGGGGTGCTCAAGCACAGGTAAGCCCTACCATGCAAATATCCCACTGTAATTGGTTTTCTGTTTCCAAATAATTTTGCTTCAAATTAAAAAAAAAAAAAACATCAGTGGTTAATATAAGCATAGTTACAGTCAAATATTATAAATGAAGTAGTAAAACAATATATGCTAAGTAAGTCATAGTCTATTTTATACAAATTTGAGAAAGTATAAAGGACAGAGGAAATGAAAGATGAAATATATGAATTCTGAATGTGTACCAGTCACTGGGTATTCTTTCAAGTGAAAGAGGGCGGACAGGTATGTCTTCCAAATGATTCCAAAGATTTTATGTAAGTAGCAGCATTAAGGGCAGTCAGTATGTGGGAAAAGGTAGTCCATGCCAAGAACCAATCTGTGATGATATTGTGTACTTTTTTTCTGCCTAAGATTCTCTGGCTCTTTTCATGCCGGCTGCAATTCTCAGTGCCCTTCCTTCTGTTTTCTTGCCTGTGCTTTTTTCTTTGAGACTGTCACATTTCAGTTCTTTATATCTGTGCTTTATTTTACCATTTCAGAAGAGACACCAAGCTAATGCTTCCTCTAATCTCATACCTGCCAATAACAGTAAGGTCAGTACGAAGTCCCAGTGTCAGGGGTAATAGTACGGTAGTAATATTTCAATAATGGATATCCACTTTGACAAGCACATTTGCTGAGTTTGCTACCTGGGTTATTTTCTATTATCAGAGAAAAGGGAACTACTTTCCTTTTATTTTTAGTACTGAAAGCGACTGAAACCTTATCTTTCTTTTAGGCATGTTGGCCTCGGCACCGAAGAGTTAACGGCACTATTTTCGGTGGCATCTGTGAACCATGTCAGTGCTTTGGTCATGGAGAAGCCTGTGATGACATCACAGGACAGTGTCTGGTAAGTGTTTCTCTCTTGAAGATACTGATTGACAAGACTTAACTTCACTCAGCCAACCCTGGAATTCGATTGCTACCTTTGCAGCCTTGAACACGTGGGCCAAGAAGTGATATGTCAAACATCTTTATCCAGAAGTGAGTTAGAAGCTAAGAATGCTCTTTCATATGTGATCTGCCTAGCAACTACGATAAAGTGATTTTTTCATATTGTCTAACAACTGAATTAAGATCAAATATATCATTATAAAATGGAACTAATGCCTCAGATACACAACTACTCTTAATATATATGCTTTCTATCTCTTCTATAAATCTACCCAAAGTGGAATTTTCTAAAACATAAAGTGATTTATATCTTTATAACATGAAAAACATAAAATGCAACCATTAGAATAAAAACAATTCTCATTTTTATACTTTAGGGGTTTCTTTCACTTTGGAAATAAGGCATATCGCATATGTTTATTTGAACTCTCGAGCACTGAGATCAGTTAAAATGCTATGCATCGATTTTAAAATATTAAACATGTAATGCATCTTCAGCAGATTGTTCCTTCTTGTACAATTGGCTCTGTATTGTTAACCAGACAATAGACTGTACAAAGTGGTGAGCTCTGTCCATGCTGCTAAGTAGCTCGAGGCCTGGAGAATTTCTCAGATCAGACATCCAGGGTAACTCCAGGGCGCATTGGCTTTATATTGTCTGACATGGCATGAAGCTTGAGACTACACCTCTCATGGCATTAGTCTCACGGAAGCACAATCTGAAATGATGCCAATTTGGGAGGATATCATATTCTCTTCTCTCTGCAGAATTTAAGGCAGATTCTGTTGTCTATAATTCTTATGTGGCATTCCTCTTGCCCATTTCTCTGCTTTCTCCTGTACTTGAATGCTGCTGGGAAAAATCCAAAGTGAAAAATCTGGGCTTTTGTTCCATTGTAATTGGCATTTCACTTTACTGATGCATTTTCTGTTTTCTCTGTATAAGATCATATTCAATTGCGTAGCAGCGTAGAGCAAGGTAGCCCTAATCTTTGGATCAGTAGATTTTCAAATGATGATTTTACAAATAAAAATACTGAGTGATTTCCATTTTAATTATACTACAGTCTTTTAAAATGACTCTGGGGGAAATATTGAATTACCTTTAGATACTTTATTAATGTGCAATAAAATTTATCCAATTCCAAACTAACATGAATTTGCTTTACTTACCCTGAAAGGACAAAAATAAATGTCACAATACAACCTTCGTAATTTCCCCCTAAGGTATTATATGAAGTTGAGTTCATTAAGATTAATCACACCCTGACGTTGGCCCATTTGATGATATAATTTGTAGAATAGGAAACATTTGTTTCAGAGTAAAATAGCTCTTGAGCAGTGCTGAGAGTGGGAACAGTGAGGGAACTGGTAGACAGAGCCAACCAGGTTATTGACAGTGGGAGGGCTAAGAAGAGAGAAGTCTACTTTTCAATGAAGGAAGGGTCTTGGGGAAACCATGGGCATCTTAGTAACTGAGACTTAATCTCTTCTTCCTGGGTTTTCTGTGTGAGCTAATGATCATGTAGGCTTTTCTGGAGATATTGAAGTGGCACTTCCCTGTACTGGGACTAACGGTGCTGAGATCTCATTTTGAATGTATCAGTTTTGATACAATCTACACAGAGCAATAATAGAATATTGTGTAAGAAAGGAATTTTGACTGCTCAGTCAAGTTCTCATTTTATCTCCCTTTTTTTATTCAGGGAGATATTTTTCGCTAATAGTGAACATAACATCAAGTTAGTTATTTCTAAAACAATGTTTTAGTATGGCTTACCTTTGATACCTGATTATAAATGAGCACATTGGGTTTCAAAATGTGATCGAGGCTTCTGCTGTAGAGTGGATCTGTATGGCAAGGTCATCTCCATGCTAGTGCATTGGAGAAAACCCAGGGAGCATTTCAAGCTAGGGAGGTAAGCGGCTGGGTCCCAGTGCTTTCAAGGTATGAATTGCAAGCAATGCTTAAAAGTCACTATGATAGAAAAGCTACCTATGAAAACAGGCAGCTCATCAGAGGAAACATCTTTCTTTCCCAGTTTTGATTTCCATTGTGTTGCTTGCCTGGTGCTGGCTCATTTTTGATTACAAGCGTACTTGAGTTTTAAGATTACTCTTGTTTCAATTCAATGAAAGGTAAAAATAGAAAGTATAAGGAACACACCGCATTTGTTTCTACAAATTGGTAGTTGAAGAAATGCAAATAATCTGAGAGTTTTCAGTTGAATTTCCAAAATTTTCATTTTGGCCTGGTTACTGTGTAATCAGTTTAAGGATCCTATTTTAAAAACCCAAGAGATTTTATTGGTCTAATTTTCATCATGTCACCTTGAAAATATGCAAAAAAAAAAACATATTTTTTTTTTTGCAAAGAAGAGACAATTTCTTAGGTTTTAAAAGATAGGTGATTTAAAGTAAACTTGGAAAGTGAGAGGAAGTGTCAGGAAGTCCCAATCAAAGGGAAAAGCACTGTCTGCAAGCAAACTCTTAGGTATTGCATGATAACCGTTAACAGCAAGACTCATTTCTATGATTTTTGTTTTTAAATACTTGCTAAACAATTGAAAAAGGAAAACTCATTTTAAAATATACCAGTCAATGTAAAAAAAATCTATTTATTTGTAGTTAATGAACTTCAGTTCCTTTGCCTCACAGAATTAAATGGGAAGTTCAAAGTTAATTTAATAAATTATATTTTGGATTTCTTTCAACAAATAAGTCTGACCTCTCCGAGGAATTTTAATAAGTTATTCTCAGAATCGTATTTTGACTTATTTATTCCTATCCTCCTGTTGAGTCCATTTACTAAATGTAATTGAAATCATTCTTATTTTGAAACATCAAAATAAATAATAATCAGAATGTCATTAACTTAGTCTATTCCAGTGGTCATAAAGGTTAATAACTTTATGCATTCAGTTTAAGGTTAATTTATATTTTAGCTATTTCTCTTACAGAATTTGTCTACTGATCATAAAATAAAGGCTGCATACTCCTGGGGTCTATGAACTCTTTTGCAGTATGCAGGAAAATTATTAATTGTATATCCTTATTAAACTGAAATATATTTCAGTAATAATGAATGCATTTTGATAGGAAGTAAACACACTTATTTGATCATTGGAGACTAATGATGTTGAGCTCTTGGAACCCTCAGAGACAATTCTACTACTTGGTAACTGAATTATTCACCTGAATCTCAGACTTGGTGACTTTTATAGATGTGCCCCAACCAAAGGAATGTACCTAGTTAATAAGAAGAGATCAAGAAGTAAATCATTTTATTATATTTTTGAAAAAAAATATGTTTCCCAAAACAAATAGCAAGAAAATGTAGTTTCTGCTCTTTTTATTTCTAAAAGCAATAGTTACATATCTTATAGTGTAACTACAAGTTGTAATTATATAATGGCACATATGTGATTATATGTAACACAATAAATATATATGTGCATAATTATATATTGTATGTTTAAATTATTTGCTTTTTGATGTTTAAATATGGGCCAAGCAGTGTCTGCATAAATGTCATATAGGAATGCATTGTCTAATCCATCAGAGTCCCCGAAGTTTCAGATTATCATCAAAGATAAGAGAACAATTCAAAAGAGATTTATATATTGTACTGTCTCATTAAACCAGCATTTTTAATGTCGTTAGAGATTTATGACTAAACATACACACACACACCCTATACATTCATTGCCTTATGAAAAAAGACAAAATGCAATTTTCATATTGAAAATTTTTCTTATAATTTTTAAAACTATGTTGGACCAAAACTAGAAGGAAGTTGTAACGTAAATATTAATTACGTGTTAATTAACATCCAATGCTATTTTCCTGCTGTAAAATTTAACCTTTAATGTGGGCAATTACTCTCCCCAATGGGAACCCACTAATAACTCTGTAGAACTATTTTGGGTCATGTATTTGTGTTTGAGATGAAAGCAAAGAACTGATGTGCACTTCCTTCACAGAACTGTAAGGATCACACAAGTGGGCCATACTGCAATGAGTGTCTCCCTGGTTTCTATGGTGATCCTACTCGAGGAACCTCTGAAGACTGTCAGCCCTGTGCCTGTCCACTCAATATCCTATCAAATAAGTGAGTACCAGATTTCCCTTCAACTGCTATGGATGCACTTTGATATCAGAACAAATCGTATAGATTTCTCAAGAGGATAATGTAAGTTTTGAAAGGTGAAGTATTCAAAACATTACCATTTCCAAAGACTTTGCTATTTCAGCTATAGATCTGATTTAGAATCTAAGAGATAAAACGAAAATGAAATTTCTAAATTAATTTCAAAGAACAGACCCATTTTTTACAAATCTACACTCTTTATGAACAATCATTTATTATAATATATTTATGTTATATATGCCTTACTAAACTTGTTCCATGACATACACTGTATCATAAATGAGCATTGAACTTTTGAGTGATGATTACTATATTATCTTGCATAAATAACGTAGACTTTGAAAAAGTATAATGTAAGCTTTATAATCAATTTCTTTCATTTGTGCACTTACAGAAGTAGTCTACCAGAGCAGACATTTTAAAAGGAAAAAACCAGAATAACTTGACTGAGTCTTAACTTTATGAGAATACTCTATTTCAGTTCCTCAAATGGAACATTCCTGAAACACAGGCATGCCTAAATGAATGGCCCTGTAACAAACAACCAAACGAACCAACAAACAAATACTATTATTAGGCACACCACATTGAAAATAAATTAGTATTTTTATAATAAATACTTATAAGTATGTATAATTTTCTTTCTTTTTTTTTTTTTTTTTTTTTTTGGTTTTTTCGAGACAGGGTTTCTCTGTGTAGCCCTGGCTGTCCTGGAACTCACGCTGTAGACCAGGCTGGCCTCGAACTCAGAAATCCACCTGCCTCTGCCTCCGAGTGCTGGGATTAAAGGCGTGCACCACCACTGCCCGGCCATAATTTTATTTCTTATTGTTGTCAGTTGTCATGCTGAAAACTAAACTGCTGACTGAGCACCTGTTGTACCACTAAGCTCAACCACTAACCACAATCAAATGAAAAAATGTCCTTTTTGAAGAGCCCCATTTAATGCAAAGTTGGTACTCAGTAAACTGCTTGTTGTGATATATTCCTTCTGTTCTTTCCAGATGTTGTGATAACACTATAAAACAGAAGTTTAAATATTAAGCGAAATCTGTCAGTTGTAGCCTTTTAACATGAGAATTTGATCAAGTAAGGCAAATTCTAGGGCCATATCTAAAAAAGCCCTGTGCTATATGGTCATCTGTTGGATTCAATGGATAAGAATCCAAGCAAAAGACTTGGGAAATAATTCTGCCATTCTATAAGTCCTGTTGAGAACTGAGGTTCCTGCTATTCAGAACCTCTGAACACTTCACCCTCACCTCCAACGTCCCTCTTCTGAATTTATTGCTGACAAAAGGAGAAGACAAACTGTTTAGTGAGCGCGGGCTGCCAGAGCCAGACATAGACTGGAGCACCATGTTTGAGTGTTTCATCTTCAAAAATAACCCAGTAAAGTCGATAGTACTGTTTCCATTTTTTGTTGATGAATAAATGAAGTTTCTGAAGAGAAGATAGCATTTTGATGTCCTGTCTAGAGCTAGAATTCCTTGGCTTCATGCTAACTCTACACTTCAAGTTGCAAAACTTTAAAGCAGGTTACCAAAATGCCACTTCATTCACCAAGTTAACCCCCTTAAGGAGCTGTGTGAGAATTATACAATTGAAATGTATAAAGCAATTAAAATAGTGGGTGATATGGAGGGCTGAGAATGAATTTAAAGGAGTTCAGAGTCATAATCTCAAGTATCCTGTTGAAATATGAAGTTCTTTAATCTCAATATTTCCATTCCTCTGCAGTATATAGTAAAGAACTTTTTAAAAATAAAATATATATTTTAAGTAAGAGTACTAAAAACAATTCATGGATCTGCCTGGTAAGGTAGAATTCCAGAGAGAATGAGAGGCTGAAAAGAAAGGAGACTCCAGTTCATTGTATTTTAATGATCATATATTTCTAGCATTCAAGGAATGAGTCTAGAAAGACTCAAGACCAAAGAACTTTTAATCAGTAATGATGTCAGAAAGAAGAAAGAAGAGAAGAAGGAAACTGGAAGGCAAAGACTGTAAGGGAACAAATGAAGGAAATTCCTCCCTAAATAATGGTTACACAAGCCTATGCTGGACATGAGGTGATAAGTTTGCTCACATTTGAAGGGGTCAGCTTCATAATACAAGACTTCTGTGTTCACTGTGGCCTGAATGGTCTTGTCCAAACCATCTACCTATACATAAAAATCACACTTCTGTATCAATCTTTACAGAGAAAAACAGACAGGTGGCACCCAGGATTTTCCCACAACACATCTCCCCAGCCAAAACATTGCCATTATTTGCATACCTATCAGTTCAGTAATGCTGACCACTCATTGTCTTATGTGAATACCACCCTTGTATACTTTAAAAGCATAGAAATTATTGGACGCATAGACATAATGGATTTCCTCTCAAATCTGACCAATGTTGTACATGAGAGAAGAAGAGTCCTTGGGAGAGATGTTACTTAGACAATTACAGGTAATCATGACCCATGTTTCTTCTAGTTTTGCAGTGTATCTCTTTTTATAATAGTTCTAATTATTTCTTCCTGAGACAACAAACTCAGCAAACATTAAAACCCCAGCTAGCCAGTCAAAGGGATTAGAATCCCAGTGTCTAATGATGGTGCTTCCTAAAACAAATGCATTCCAGCTTGTTTTAATTATATTGATTAGGTGATATATATATATATATATGTATATATATATTACACACACACACATATATATACATATATAATAGCATTAGTAACATAGGGCAGAATTAATTGAATTTTAAGATAATTTTATCAATAGTAAATATTAAATATACCGTAGTCTTTAATAATAGATTTGTGAGAAGAATGATTGCCTATTTTAAAATTACAGATTTAAGTGTCTTATTTTATAAACAAAACATAAGAATAAATGGTACTCCACATAGTTAATAAGTTATACATAGTTATATGTTTGTAAGTTTTGTGACTAAAGTCACATAATCTATTAAATTGAAAACAATTTGAAAAATTATTATAATGTAGCTATACAACTGCAATGGGAAAAGCCTATCTCTAATAATCTAAATATTTTCAGTAAAATATCAGAACTATTCAGTAGATATAGCTACTTACTGGTAAATGAAACCATCTTTATAATTGAAAAGAATCTTTAAAAATCTCTACTCTTATAATCTTAGCTAGGTACTCTGAAGTATAATTGAATATCCACAGTTAATTTATAAGATGAGATTTGGATTTTCACAGGTTACTCAGAAATAATAAAACGGGGCTAAAGGATGCTGCAACCTCCATTTGAAGTGCAGGCTTAGTGATAACTTTATCTTAGTGATTTATCTCTCAATCCCTGGTCATAACTCTTAGAAATCACAGGCGTTTGGGCTCCAAATTTCTTAGATAATATTGCTAAATAAATCAAACATGAGAGAAATAAAGACAGATTGGTATGATTATTAAGATATATGGATGTAGATGAGCATATAATATATAAATTATAAATATAGATCACTTTCATCAGCTACTAACAGTATATCCAGTTTGTCCTTTTCATCTTTGTGATGTATATATTTTAACTATAGATAGTAACTGAAGTAATGAAATTTACTTCTGGAGGAGAAATGAGCAAAGTGTAAACATTTCAGTTTATATTCATTAATTTTTAGTTACAAAGCTCATTAGTTTAAAGACAAAATCCATAAATATCTTTGCTAGAACACTTAGGTTGTACAGAAGTAGATACTATCATTGAAGTCTTTTGAAATATGCCTCAGTTATACAATGCATTTAGAGGGATTGTTGTCACAATATGGACATGAGGTGGGGCTTTGACAAGTCCTATGTACCACTGTCATAACAATACGTGGTGGGGATCAGCAATACTAATAGGCACGTTTGTAAAACAGTACAACATTTCTAGAGCTGATTGTAGAGTTTACACATAAGATTATATTGGCTTGGGAAGATGGCTCAGTGGATAAAGTACTTCCATAGAAGTATGATAAGCGATGTTTAAATTCACAGCATCTATGTATAAGCTAACCAGGCATGGTGGAGACCTAAGGTCTCAGCAATCGGGAAAAAGGAGACGAGATCTGAAGATTAAGCAAGCTACCTAGCTGGACTAGGCAAAATTGGTGAGCTCCAAACCTAGAGAGAGACAGTCAGACAGACAGATCCGGCCTCAATAATTAAAATTGGTTATAATCAAGTAAGATGAGTTTCAGGCCTCTTCAAGCATGGGCTCATACATGTATGTGCAGCCTCATACACATGTGCATACATATGTGTATATACACATGTAAACCACACGTATGGACACATCTATACATGAAGTAATTTTGAACTGTCAAATTTAGTATTTATAATTAGGAAATATGTTTCAGGATAAGCTATAGCAATATATTCCATGACCATTTAATGTGGTTTTAAGACAAAGTTAATTATACCTATACATGTCAACTTCATATTTACATATAGATTCATACATAGTCATGTATGACTGTAATTATAAGTATGTGTGTGTGTGTGTGTGTGTGTGTGTGTGGCATATTGTACATATTCCATGACAATTTAATGTTATTTTAAAACAAGGATAATTATAGCTGTACACGTGAATTCATATTTCATATAGATTCACACATAGTCATGTATGACTGTAAATATAAGTATATATATATACATACATACTTAGTCCTTGTACATATAATATATGCTTGACTATTGAGAAAGGCTGTACAGTTCATTCCAACAACTTGCCTTTCTTCCCATCTTTGCTCTTGGCTCACCTAATGTTTGGTGTCATGGAAAAATCTATGAAGCAGGATCTTAATTTCGGTTAGTGATGCATGAGCCAACTAGCGTTCAGTGGCATAAAGTTAGAACCTCCTGAAATCAGTGATGATCTTCCCATTCTCTCTTTGTGTCTCACAGCAATTAACTCCACATTTGGGCCAGAGTCATCATAGAGACGCCCACTCTGCCAGTCCAGGTTCCCAGGGCATTATTACTATGCACATTAGTTTTTTGTTCTAATTTTATTTATATTGTTGCATATCATCTTCTCTTGTGACTGTGACTAAAATTACTCTAGGAAAGAAATAATCCTTGCATAGCATTGTTTAAAAAGTGTGAGAGCATGCATGCATGGGGGATATTTTAAGAAGAGATTTTATTTGAATACACCATGGCAAGTAAGCGTGGGACTTAAACTCATGGAAATCTCAGCAGCAAGTTTGAATGACAGGTGATTATGGCTAAGGAGAGGATCAAACGAAGACCCCGAAGTTAGGAATCTCATGTAAATTCTCCTGGAAATTAGTGTGTGACCTTGAGAAAGTAAAATTATGAGTATCTCAACCAGCACATAAGATTCTGTTAAAATTCAGTACAATTATGATAAAAAGTACTCTGAAATGTAAGAGCCAGTCAAATACAATATATTGCTATTGCTTAATATCTTTCCTGGAAAAGTATTGCTCTCTGTCAGTGAGCACATTTGACTTTACTGCTGTTAGTTTTACCTGACAAGAGAGTATTTTTTAAGAATGTGAAAATTATTTTAGAAATGGTTTTAAGGTGTCAGAAGACTTGTCAGTCACCACTGACATGTCTTGATGGTAAACTGATTTAGAATTTTTAGGAAAATAATTCATTGGTTTTCATGCAATCACTGTGTGTAGTCCAACAAGGTTGAAAAACTCGGCTTTCTCATTGGAGGGCCCTCTCTCCATAAACCTGAGGCAGTTAGAATGTGACAATTTTGGAAGAATACATGTACATACTAGTGAGTTGTCAGAATCCAGTTCTTTCTTTTAGTTTTACAAACAATAACAAACCACAAGTAATGGACGGAATTGGATTTTCCTTTAATATATACTAAGACATCACATATGTGAACTCGTTTGTTATAAGCTCTTCTCTAACCACAGGCTCCTCCTTAGCCCGCCAGCTGGGTCCCCGCAGCATGCAGCAGAACCTCGCTCACTTCGATAACTTTTATAAATTCAAGGGTTTTTTTCTGGCCAGACTTTCTCTCTGACCCCACAGATTCATTTAGGTTTTCAAATGAGTTGAAATAGCTACTATGATGAGTCTAATGGATACTAATAACCTGGTACTATAGAGAAATGAGAGTTATTGAAGCATTGCAGGTCTACTCAGAGTTAAGCCAGACGTAGGTTACTTTTAAGAGGTAGTCATGATCTGATTGGCAGCAAAGATCTAAAAATATTCCAAAATCACACCAACTATCAGAAGCAGAACCAGACAGGGCCTAATGTTCTTAATTTATTATGATCTAATTATTTGATTTTAAGCAATTGTTTTGAATTGTAAAATAGAAAATATCACAGGGAAAACATAATTGGAGTGAAATTAATTGAGAACAGTTTTGTTCAGAATGGTGGTGTAGAGTCTAGAAAAGTTGATCTTGCAGAGATCATTCTTATGAGAAGAGGCTAGGAGAGCAATGGAAGGCAGGGGAGTGGGAAAGGCTGATAAAGCATATGAACTTATTGTTAACCGAGACCAAGAATTTCTCACATGGTATTATATAAAAGGGGTATGTAGGTAAAGAAAACCATATATATTTCAGAAATATGCAGCATGTGACATTGAAATATTTTATCATAAAGACATAAAAGATGTTTTAGGAGATATGCTTAACATGATTTATGTATGGACAATATATACCTTGAAAAATTATATGGTACTCCATATATATACATATATGCATATATGTATATATATATGTACATGTATATATGTATGAGTATATATACAAATATAATCATATTATTGTATAAATTTTAAATTATATTGTTGTCATTTATATATGAGCTAAAAATAAAAATTTAAAAAGAACAATGTAACACAAAACCCGAAGTCGATGGGGGCTGATGGAAATACCATAAAACAATTAACATTGGGTCACTTGTTGCATGGAAGGTGTTTCTTACCAGGCAAAAAAATGAAACTAGTGCTGAAGAGGATGACAGAGGCTAATGCTACCATATAACAGTGCTGGGTTTGTCTTGATGTCACACTCTCTGTTACTTCTGTCCCAAACTGGAAATGTCTATAAAGACAGGTACATGTTGAAATGTGCTGGGAGACAGGAAATGGCAAAGCTGGTTTTGTTTGATTTGTTTGATTACGAATGAAGTAGAATATATGCATTAGGTCTTCAGTGAAAGCTTTTCTAAGGATTTCATCCATGTGACATCATGTCTGTGGGATACATCCGCACTAGCTGGCACCGAGGCCCCGGCACGTGGTCTGGATGTAGAACCCATACAGACACCATGCTCTCTATCATTTCTCAGATTTCTCCACGCTGGTTTTAGTTCTGAGGTATATGCTTGGAAAGGAAGAAGATGAGAGTAGGGTTTTTTTCAAACATGGGGAGTTTTTCCAAAGCTGCTATGTGTCCATTCTCTTTGCTGGTAATCTCAGAGCCAGAATAGTCAACGGTCAGTAACATGATACAGAGATCCTGCTCTCAATGGGCGCTAGATTCGTGTCTGTTAAAATAGCAAAGCCATTTTATCCTCCATTGGCCAGACTCTGTTCTGTCTGGGGGATGAGAATGGCTAGCTCATCTGCTTTGGGCACAGCAGTGGTAGAGAAAAATATATGAGAAGACATTGCTAATGATCTCATGTATATGCTTTTCCTTTGTTTCCTGAACATCGTCACCACAGCTTTAGTCCAACATGCCATTTAGACCGGAGTCTGGGATTGATCTGTGATGAGTGTCCTGTCGGGTACACAGGACCACGCTGTGAGAGGTAAGCATGTGCCACATGGCCTTGCAAAATGACTTCTACCTTGAGGGTTATAAAACCACAGGCATGATCTTCCCCTGCTGCAGAAGAACTGTGGGGCTTGATGGGGTGAAATAAACCTTCTTATCACACTGGTCACACAGATGCACTCTATTTTTATAGTTTATTTATCCCCTGCAAATTGGTCTATAAATCTTCATTCACTCTGAAGATATCTGATTAATGTTTTAATCTTAAAGGTTAAGCATTAACCTACACTCTTTCTTTAAAAAGTGTTGCTCAAGTGGAAAGCTATCATTTTAAGATTTATCTTCCTGTCTACTCTTGGCAACATTTATTTTTCATAATTAGCTTTTTGTCCTTAAAATGTGGCTTAAATTCATAGTTCATAGTTCAGCAAGTGGCCTATAAGTTACTGTAAACATATTTGGAACAAAACAAAGCAAAATTTATTATCATGATTTATATCCCCTTCTAATCATTTTTAAACTGGTATTTTAATTCCTGTTTAGTTTCTGGGGAGCAGGGATATAGAAATTATTTCAGACAGTTTCCATAATCATATTTTTTTCTCCTTACATATATTTAGAGAAACTTTTCTTGTGTGTGTTCAGTCCCAATTTTAAAAGGGACGCAAATCTCTTTCTTGGTGATATGGACAAATAGAATAACCTTACTACCTGTTTTTAACTGTGAAAAGTAGTATCCTGGGTAACCATTGCTGGGGATATAGGTAAGGCAGAGGAAGAAAAGCTAGGCCACACCCACGACCTGGCTTCTTTTCTCCTCACCACAGCTAACTCCCAGGAGTGCTGTGTCTACCCATCCTTTCTTACCTTCTTGGCATCCATCACCTGCTAAGCTTTCACCCGGGGAGAATTGGCCAGCAGCTAGTGGTCTGAGCACAGCATGCCAGTAGGAGTTACCAGCAGTAATAAGTCCTTTCTGGGACTGTAGCAGCCTCTGTAAATGACATAGGGAAGAACAGACCTGGAATAAGGGGGATTTATTTGCAGTTGAGAAACTGGAGGTCTTTAATTGTGTATCTTTCAAATAAAGAAAGGCACATGTATATGACATTCTAATAGGACAGCATAGCACTGCCAGGACAGATTTGCATCGATGTCTCATACCCCCCAGCTTACCACAGGCAACCTTTTTTTAGCAACTGGAAAATGACAGCTGCTCTGTCATACAAGGCTATTAAATCTGCTTATCTGGGTGAGCATGGTCTCTGATGTATTCATATTGCTTTGCTTTGTGCTCGGTCCTTTCTGAATATTACCCAGTTTCTGAGCCATCTGCAATTTAACAAGCTAAATTTTATTTAACAAATATTTATTTAGCAAGGTACAAGGTAAAGACACTGAATGCAAACAGATGCATCTTTTTCTATCTTTGTCTTCAAGTAGCTCACAACCTTCTTGCATGTGGGTAAGAATAGTCACATGAGTTCTAGGGAGAATTCTAATTGAATAATACAAATCTGCAAGGAAAGAAATAGCTGACAGCAAGCATGATGCCCCGTCTAAAATCTATATTAATCAGATTCAGAAGATGGCAAGATGTAGACTATGTAGCAAATGGAACATCTTACTTGCAATTTAAGTTCGCCAACCCAAAATAATCTTCTAGTATTATTAGAGAGGTAATGAAATGTTGTATTTCCTTAGCAAGAATTTAGGTTAAGTTTTTCCTTGAATACTTAAGATTTTCTGTTTCAGAAGATTTTTATGAGTCAAAAGCTCCATCAGATGGATCAGAAATACTAATAGAAATACTTTTAATTGCATTTGTGGGCATAGAAGGGAAAGAAAACCGAAGTCAGTACAACCAAACCCAACATTGTATGCACAGTACCACCAAACCCAACATTCTATAGCTGACAAGGTGTCCTCCACGCTGTTACCATTCCTGTAGTAAGGACTTCCATAATCACTTAAGTTTAGGAGATATCCACAGACATATTAACACTTCTAACACTCCCTGTAGTGGATAGTGAGGAAACTCAGTCAACTTGGTTGGCTCATCATTGACTATACATGCAAGCTCAAATAGTCTGCCCTTATTTTATGATGTGAATGTGTCAGGAAGACATGACCCAACTTTATATTCTCTATCTCAATTAATTTCATTCCTGAGACTCCAGTCCTATATGGGAGTTGTGATGCCTTAGATGCATGGACTGTCTAAAATAAAGTTTTTCTCCTTTCTCTTTTGCAAGCTATCATGAATTAAAGTTCTAGCCAGTTAATCGAGTTCAAGGTTTTTGTGTGCATGCAGTAGATGAGGGTTTGTGGTTATGAGTGTTTCAGAAAAATTGACACACAGCGTGGCTGAGCAGTCCTGAATGATTTACACAAGTATGTTTCGGCTGACCTCTTCCTTTCCTTGCTTCTCCCAATTAGCTTTCCCTTTCAGTATTGCAGCTAACTCTCTCCCTTTTCTCCTTACTCTTAAGGAAATAATTGTTCAAGAACCATTTAGCTTCTTTGAGGCTAACACTGGAAACTGACAGCATCTATGTCTTTATTTCTCTGTCTCTGACTCCATCAACTTATTTTTTAATAATGCATTTATTTATTCTCTGTAATTTTATACAACATTGTACTGGCTAGTTTTGTGTGTCAACTTGACACAAGCTGAAGTTATCACAGAGAAAGGAGTTTCAGTTGAGAAAATGCCTCCATGAGATCCAGAGGTAAGGCATTTTCTCAATTAGTGATCAAGGGGGGAGGGCCCCTTGTGAGTGGTACCATCTGTGGGCTGGTAGTCTTGGGTTCTATAACAAAGCCAGCTGAGCAAGCCAGGAGAAGCAAGCAAGCAAGCCAGTAAGTTACATCCCTCCATGGCCTCTGCATCAGCTCCTGCTTCCTGCCCTGCTTGAGTTCCAGTCCTGATTTCCTTTCATGATGAACAGCAGCATGGAAGTGTAAGCCGAATAAACCCTTTCCTCCCCAACTTGCATCTTGGTCATGATGTTTGTGCAGGAATAGAAACCCTAAGACAAACATATTTTACTCATATTCATGCCTCTCCTTCTGCTCCTTCCAGATCCTCTTCCACCTCCATTCTAGTCAAATTTCTCTTCTCCCTTTAAAACACACACACATACACACACACACACACACACACACACACACACACACACACACACACACACACACACCCCAAACAAACAAACAAAATCTTTTAAATTCATGGAATGCACTTTGTTGTGTGACTGCTTCAGGAGTGTTGTTGATATACAAGATGTCATTTCACTGAAGAAGGCTGGCTTTTCCTCTTCCAGTGGCAACCAAAAGCTCTGTAACTAGGATAGGACATGAACTTAGTACTCACCTCTCCTCCACTCTGCTGCAGAATCATTCTACTTTTGTTATTTGAGCAAGACTTACAAGAGGTGAGAAGCTACTAGAACCCACAATCCAAAGTCTAGAAATTCCCTGTAATTCCTGTTTTCCTATCTTTCCTATGACATATAGTACAAGATGGATTTGCTTATTGAATTTGGGGAATGAAACATACAAGCAAAGCAACCAATAAAGGTAGTAGAATTAAAATAGTAAATACAACAAAGTATCAAATTATTAATGATATTCCTTAAGATCAAGTGTTAATTTATAGCTTGGAAACTCTCATGAAGCTTCTTTGCTGAGTATAGTTTCACAAGGGAAGTGAATTCAGTTAGGATAGTGAGAAGAGGAGACATTTGTTATGATTCTTTGTTAAGATTCTAGACTTTTATTATTTAGAAAAGCAGAAAGAAATAGCATTGCAACAGGCATGAAGGTACTGAGTGAGCATTGGGCTGTATAGCAAAGCTAAAATAAAGACCACAACATTAATTAAAGGCCAGTGACAATCAGATATTAAATAGCTTTCAGTGTCTGTTACTGAAGAAACAGATCATACATCATAAAGACAATGAAAAAATTCACTATAGGAAAATATAAAACAATGCAATGTGCAGATTCCTTAAACCCCATCTTTTTCCCCCAAAAGGGCAAATACTGAGAACTCACTAGTTGAAGAGAGAGAAGTCAAAAAACACCATTTACATATTCTCTACTTCAGAAAGGTCTTAACCTGGATGAAGTCCACTCACCCTCAAATACAATGTTATGGACATTTCCTCCCCAAGACTTAATCTTTAGTCCTAGGAATAAGAGACTTATTCCTCTTTCATGATCCTATTATCAGAATTGTAACAGCTGAGGGTTTTAGAGGCTGTTCACAGGTGATCGTGCACTACGAGGAGGGAGCAATTGACTCTTGGATCTAGCACCGTTTTCATGCCCAAGAACTCTTTCTTGCCAGTGCAGCCTCTGGGCTGTGCTCAGGTGTCCAGTTGGGGCTACTGCCTTGCTAGTGCCTTCAGGTTTGGCACAAGTACCTTGTGAGCAAGCCAGCATTCAGCTGAATGGAAGGCAATAACAGTGTTGCACACAGCCCAGGCAACCCAGTAAGACTGCTGATACAGTTCTCTCTGGAAGACTGTCTGTCGTCTTTCCACTCGTGAACCAGTCACTATCACTTGTTCAGCTACCAGCACTCAGCTCCACCATCCTGAAAAGGCTGTCATTCTAATTCTTGTGTGTCTCTAATTGTTCTGTGGTTAGATGTGTAAATGCATAGTTCTTGGGCCTAGACTGTGGAATAATATGATTCCTTGTTTCTAATAACATGATATAAAATGGCTCTGTTGATTCCTCTATTCTTTTTTACATTTTAAGGAAGATGGCGGATGGGAATGTAGGTCTCAGATGATAATAGAAAGTTGCATTAAGGAACGATGGAACAGAATGAGGCAGAGGTCCATCGGTCCTATTCCACTGTTTTCTATTCTCCTTTGTTTCTTTCTTTTTTTTTTTTTTTTTTTTTTTTAAAGATTTATTTATTTATTTTATGTATAAATACACTGTAGCTGTCTTCAGACACACCAGAAGAGGGCATCGGATCCATGTGGTTGCTGGGAATTGAACTCAGGACCTCTGGAGGAGCAGTCAGTAACTTAACCACTGAGCCACCTTTCCAGCCCTCTCCTTTGTTTCTACAACTGTCATTCATTTTCATTGCTATTTCCCCTTCTATAATAAATAATATTGTTCCCTAAATTAGCAGCAGCAGCAACTCAACTACAGAACTGTTGTATCATCTGAATTCACATTTACATTTAAAGGGTTTTTTTTGTTAAACTATTATAATTTGACTTGAAAAATTAATAAATATGAAAAGGTGTACTCAAGATGTCCATACTTAACAAACAATCCTACAAATTATTTTTACTGTCTTCACACTTCACTGTTGGTTAAAGTGAGAGCTGAAGATTCTTGGAAGACCTAAAGGACTATGATATTTACTAATTTTAGTTAAATGACACAAAAAAGTAATAACAGTAATTCTTATTATTAATCAACACACAGAATAATATTCTCTATGATTAGGATTACTTTACAATCCCCAATGGAACATTTTTACTTCTTTTTTCTAAATTAATTGGCTATTTTATTTATTTACATTTCAAATATCCTCCTTCCCAGTCTCCCTTCCACAAACACCCATCCCATCCCCCTCCCCATTGTCTCTAAGAGGCTGCTCCCCTACCTGACCCTCTAGTATCCAGCTATGCTGGGGCATCCAGCCTCCACAGGACCAAGAACCGCCCTCCCATTGATGCCGGATAAGGCTATCCTCTGCTACATTTGTAGCTGCAGCATGGACCCATCCATGCATTCTCTTTGGTAGGTGGTTTAGTCCCTGGGAGCTCTGGGTGGTCAAGTTAGTTGATATTGTTGTTCTTCCTATGGAGTTGCAATCTCCTTCAGTTCCTTCAGTCCTTCCCCTAACTCCTCCATTGGGGTCCCCAGGCTCAGTCCAATGGTTGCCTGTGAGTATCTGCATCTGTTTCAGTCAGGTGCGGGCAGAGCCTCTAAGATGACAAGCATACTAGGCACCTGTCTGGGAGCACTTCTTGGCATTAGCAATAGTGTCGGAGTTTGGTGTCTGCAGATGGAATGGATCCCAAGGCGGGGCAGTTTCTGCATGGCCTTTCCTTTTGTCTGTGCTCCATTTTTTGTCCCTGCATTTCCATTAAAAAGAAACAATTCTGGTTAAAAATTTTGAGATGGGTGGGTGGCCCCATCCCTCAATTTTTACCTCTTTTTAAATTCTAGCCTGTACACAAACACCACATGCACACACACACACACACACACACACACACACACGCACACACACCACACACCAGCAATAAAAACCAAATGATTAACTGTTTAAGAGATTGCTCATATGTTACTATGTACTCAGGAAGAAAATAGTTCCACTTTAGTTAAGTGGCCTATGAGTTGTCATGGATATACACACATTTTCTATATCTAAAATTAAAATGGCAGATGCTTGTTTAGTTGTTCTTTTTAATTATATTTTCTGCATATATTTTCAATTCTAGGAGAATTTGGACATATTATTGATATCTTTGTTAAGAAAATGTCTAAAACTTTATTAAATAGTTCTATCTTTCTTGGGGTCAGTAAGACATTTTTAAGGAAGCAAGGTGAAAGTAATAGGTTTCTTTTGGGTTTGATAATGTTTGGTGAAGAACCCATTCTAACTGGTCAAAGGCACTCTTAGGATAAGCAAAATGAGATGTGAATATATGTAGCTATTATCATAATATCTAAAGATTAAATAAGGTGAAAATCAGGTTAATATTCAAAGATATATTCTTAATTATTTATTTCAAAAACACTTCAGAAGTAATTGTGAGGAAGTTTTATGCACGACAGTGCCATTTCATTGTCTATAGTAGAAAATTAATAAGTAATAATTGGTAATAATAATTAGTAGCAATATTCATCTAATCTTTGAATATACAGCTTTTATAATTTTATAAACTATTTTGTGATTATAATTTTAAAAAGATTTTAAGAATGACAATAAAACCTCAAATCTGTATCATTATATTGCCTCTTATAAGCTTCAATAAAACTTAAAATGATAAATGCATCTGCATCAAATTAACAATGTTCACCTAATAATGTTATTAATGCATTCTCTCCTACCCCATATTCAAATGATATAGAGCCTCTTCCTATTATATTTCTGCATCTGAGCAGAAGAACATAGCATTGTATACCATGAAGTTAATGATATTCTCGTACGGCACTCCTGTTCCCTCTCACTCTCCATCCTTGCTGCAGAGTATTTTATTTCATAAGATGCCACAGATAACAGGGTAGACTGGCCACAGCATTCTAATGCTATTTAACTACTTCTTTGATGAGTGTCTCTTCAATACAAAGCATGAGAACATGTAACTGAGAGAATCAAGCTGAATAGAGATGAGATCTTGGCAAGTGTGAGGCTGAGCCTCAGTGCCATCGAGCAGAGTTTTAAAGCATGTACATTAGGGACAAATGGATAGAATAAGTCATAAATAGTTTGTCTGCCACAGTTTATAAATGATAAACTTATGTGGGTTTTTTTTTTCAAATAAATGTAGTTTGGGGGTGGGTTTTATTTTTATGAAGACCTAGAATTTCCTGGTGTGAATTTGGGTAACCTCTCAGCTTTGCCCTTTCTACACTATCATAATAAGCAGTCATTCCTACTTAGGCTCCTCCTGAATAAAGACTCCTCACTGGACACCATCATCTTAATCTATGTTCAAATATATATAATCTTGTTATTAATTCAGAGATGCCCAGATGATGCCCAACTGACACTATTTTCTGAATCACAATTTTTATTTGATAAATGTTATATTTGAGTTGGTTTCCTCATAACAAGTTCTTGCTATAAGAACAATAGCAACAAATATATAAACCTTATATATGTGGACATAGAACAACCAATTGGGGGTAGAGAATGATGTGTTTTATTACAAAGGTTTTGTAGTGTGAGCCTAGATTCCTTTAGAGTGCCAGCCACAGATTCTTCTTCTGCTTTGGTCCCATCTTCAATGTCAGTGACAGGATTTTTTTTTTTTTTTTTTTTTGGCTGAAATCTAATTATAAGTGAAGCAGGCAGTTTTCATCTTGTATCTATCTATACTGCAGTTATAGCAAAAGCATT
Source organism: Uromys caudimaculatus (assembly GCA_028551405.1). Taxonomy (NCBI): domain Eukaryota; kingdom Metazoa; phylum Chordata; class Mammalia; order Rodentia; family Muridae; genus Uromys; species Uromys caudimaculatus. The sequence continues at coordinate 44,190,936 of CM052717.1, read as the reverse complement.
TTTAAAAATCACTCTGCACTTGAGAAAAGGAGCGCTTAAGAGAAAAAGCGATTATCCTGGCAGAGGAATATGAAAGAAATGTAAGCATTGTGCTGGGTGGGATTCTTCATCTCCCCTCCCCCGCTCCCCTGTCCTTACACCCTAAAATCTCACTGCTGGAAATTATCACCTTAGGTGTGCAGAAGGCTATTTTGGACAACCTTCCGTACCTGGAGGATCGTGTCAGCCATGCCAATGCAATGACAACCTTGACTTCTCCATCCCTGGCAGCTGTGACAGCTTGTCTGGCTCCTGTCTGATTTGTAAGCCAGGTACAACAGGCCGGTACTGTGAGCTCTGTGCTGATGGGTATTTTGGAGACGCAGTTGATGCAAAGAACTGTCAACGTAAGTCCCGAACTATTGATGTCACTGACAGAATTGATATATGATACCTCAGAGGAGCTGATGAGCTCTCGAGTGGGGATTGGAGACTAGGAAATTATCTGTAATACATGGATGATGAATACCCATGATGACACGAAGTCTGCATGTTCCAAATACTTCCTTGTAGCAATGAGTAGAATAAATTCTTTAAAGCTTGTCATATTGCTAAATATTGGTTTTCAAGGAATGCACATATTTATACTTATGTCTACAAAGAAATTTTGTTTTAATTGAACTGAAATCTGTAACAAAGGAGTTTAGAAATGATACAAGCTTGTTTGGACTTTTTCATTAGTATCAAGTTAATCATTAATTTAAATAAATCATTCCTCTATATTACTGAATAATACCTATCAGCAGGCGTTATCTGGTTTTACTTTCATATGGAGACTTTACAGGTTTTTGTTTCTTTTTATTTTATAAGTGTAAAAACATGATGATACTTTTACAGAATGGCACCTGCTGGTTGAGTTTATTAATTCACAGTCCGGAATTGTTTGTGGAATGTTTCTCAAAGGTTTGAGACCTTTTCTACAACATATTCTAATATTTTCCTCCTTAGGTATAGTATTCAGTGATATACAGATATTGCAGTTGTTTTATATTAACACAATATGCATTAGAAAATAAGTCTGAATCCATGTCAGTATTCTGATGATTTCTTTGGCAGTTATCTACTTCACTGTTAAAATATTTAGAGAGAGATAGGAGACCAACAATAGTTTATTTTTGTGGAATTAATGTTGTAGGAAGAGACTTGATGCTGAGGCAGGTCCAGGAACTATGGCATTGCAGGAACTAAAGGAAACTCAGTCTGTTATCTCTTTAGTAAGCAGCACAGACCCATTATGAAGGAAGAGATGTTTCTCTCTAAAATTGAGGTGCTGAGTGTTAGCTTTTTGTCCTTTCAGAGTAATAATTTGTTAAGTCAAAACAAGTCACTCTCTAGAATAATTGGCACTTGTTAAGACCACAAATTGACTTTCTAAATAAAATTTCCCACAAGGCCAGAGTGACTTTAAACACTGTGGAATTTGACATTTTGGGGCAACATCAGGGAACTCAAGAATGTCTTCTGTTCATTCTGCATACCTGGGAGTTTTAGTCTCTAGCTATGTGACTCTAGGAATGGTTTCCCCGTATAGAAAGGGTCATGTGTTTTCTGTGGGGTTAATGGAGGTAGCACGTACAGGGGCTGTGGTAAGCTCTGGATTCTGGAGATGCCTTCCATTGTCAATCTTTGGAACTGGTCCCTGTAGAGTCATAAATATTGGTACCTCACTAATTCTAGGTCTAGTTAATTCATTTCATGACTTCTTTTTATATCTTCTAATGACTCCCTCCACAAAGCTAAGGACATTCCACTCATTACGATCCATGGCATTAAATACTGTGAGATCATGAGAGAAAAATCTGAGAACAGCAACAACTAAACGTATGAATCATCATCGGTTTGCCATGAAATATAGGTCTGCGTGTGACTTTTAAGGCTCTTCAGCATATAATTTGATTTAAAGCCTATAAAATATTTTACTGAATATTTTTATAATTTTCAGGGGTATAATATCTCCTCTATACATAGAGAGTAAGCTCCCATTCATATTAATTTCATAACTCATGGTGCTAAACACTGTAATCACAGCATTCAGGAAGATGAGGCAAGAGGAACACCAAGTTCTAGGCCATCCTGGGCTACAAAATGGGACCATCTTAAAACACACATGCACACACACACACACACACACACACACACACACACACACATACATATACATTTCTGACTAAAACAGTCCTTTATTTTTGTCAAGATAAATTTCATGGATATCTCACTAGTATATAGAAATATTTTAAGTTATGTACCCTATTTGTTATATTTTTCATGAAAACTTATAAAATCTAATATTGCTTTCGTTATTTTTAGATGACATTAATCAGTTACCACCATCTTTATGGTAAATTTACTTTTGTAGTTCCCACTTTTAAAGAGTGGAGTTAATGATTCTACATAATTTGAAATCTACAAAGCTTATGTATAATATACATAAAAAATTATGTAAAGTTATAATATGCAGAGCAATTTCTCATGTCCACATGAAAGTTAATTTTTGTTCTTTTTCTTTTTTTTTAATTAGATATTTTCTTTATTTACATTTCAAATGTTTTCCCATTTCCAAGTCTCCCCTTCGGAAACCCTCTATCACATCCCCCTTCTCCCTGCCTCTATGAGGGTGATCCCCCACCCACCCACCCCCTCCTGTCTTCCCGCCCTGGCATTCCTCTATGCTGGGGTTTCGAATACTCTCAGGCCCAAGGGCCTCTCCTCCCACAGATGTCCAACAAGTCCATCTTCTGTCACATATGCGGCCAGTGCCATGGGTCCCTCCATGTGTACTCTTTGGTTGGTGGTCCAGTCCCTGGATGCTGTGGGGAGTCTAGCCTGTTGACACTGTTGCTCCCTACAACAGACTACAAACCCCCTCAGCTCCTTCAGTGAACGTGAATTTTTAATGAAGATTTATTTTCTCATCCTATTCTTACATTCCACCTGTAGACTCTCCTTGGGCTCTTGACTGAGAAAAAGGAATGGTTAATTGGCTGGGGAAAATTCGTGGCTTCAAATTGGCGGTCACTGAGAAGGCCAAACATTGATGGAAGAGGGACACATTTTAGAAAAACAATTAAGAGTGGTAGAACCTGGAGCCAAACAACAGAATAATATCAGAAGATGGCACTCTATCTATTGACAATGAATGCAGAAACTGTGATGTTGTACATACTTACCAAAGCCAAGTATCTCCCCATGGCATCGCCCCTCACCTCATTATTGTATACTGTTAAATATATTTGCTGAATGCAGAGCAAACCTTTAATTACATCCGTATCTGAGAACTAAAACAGATTTTAGACTTAAGTAGTCAGAATATGTTTCAGAATATCTTTATAAAACTTTTTTAATGTAAAAAATAATAAAAGTTACTATGGCAAGAATGCTTCCTACCTTTGGAAACAAAATGAAAATTGTAAACTAAAAGTGATTTTTAGCAATATATATAATTATAGATATAATGCTTCATTTTTAATAGATTTGAAATAATGTTTTGTTCTCTTAAAAGCTTTTATGGTACAAAAGGGGTAAATATTCATTTACACTTATTCTTATTATGGAAGATTATTAAAGACCTGGCACTAGTAAATAATATCATATTGAAAATGTTTTATTAAAAATGATATTAATGCTGTGTCATGAGGATTATCAATACTGATAATTCCTCAAAATTGTCCCAGCTTTCCAGGGGTCTATTTTATATATAATGAGAATATGACAATTAGACATCACCCCTATATGTCTAAGAAAAGATAACACACATGTGACATTGGATGTTATTACTTCATTGTGCTTCATTGTCTTTATTCTTAAGATCATAATAACAATTGTGTTGATACTTAAGTAGAATGATGTGCCAAGCATGTCTACAATATGTGGAGATGTTGCAGGGATTAAATAATCGAATGCCTGAAAGAGTACCCAGCAGATTAGAAGACATTCTAATACTGAATTCCGGTGTTGATATTTCCATGGCTACAGTTCTCTTTAATAACTCTCATACAGTTTTTTAGCACTTCAAATCTTGTATTATTAGATTAGGAATGTTCAACTAGAAAAAAGTCTATGCATATATTCCAAATTTAATATGAATCTCAAATCTGAGATGCTTCTAGACACAAGTATTTCAGATAGGGGCTACCCGCTCCATATTTGCCATCTGTAAGTTGTGTTTTCACTGCCTGTGTATCTTGTCTTTGCAGCATGCCGTTGTAACATCAATGGCTCCTTCTCAGAGATTTGTCACACTAGAACTGGACAATGTGAGTGCAGACCCAATGTGCAGGGGCGGCACTGTGACGAGTGTAAGGTAAGGGTCACCCTTGCCTCCTCTCAATGGTGGATTTCATACTCGTGTTGAACAAAGGGGTCAGAATTATTTACTTCTGAAGATGAAATATTTGTACTCCCTGAAACATTTTCTCAAACAGAAAATTCAACATTGCAGTTGACCTGTGTTCCTACCTCCGAATTTGTATAGTGATTGCTATAATTTAAGTATTTCTTCAACAAATAACATAGATTTAATTCTAGTCTATCCAGAGTAAAATAATTTATCTTGGGGGAAGTTAAAATGTGCAGCTCCTTTTGAGGTTAGCGAAGACCTCAAGTTCTGTCATTTAAAAGTTAGTTTCAGTGAGTAAACAGTCTATGGTGAAAAATTTCAATATGGTCTTAGACATATCCGTTGGCTAAAATGAAATATGCCATCAATTGGAATGCTGTTCTCAGTATCTTCGTGCAGTGATGGTCTCACCCTGCCTAAGGCAGGTGCATTGAGCCTGTGGATTTAGCTCCTGTCATGTAGATACGTTTCATTGTTCACATCAAGCAAGTAATTTTCAGGCTTCAGGCTGGCCTTTATTAGAAAGTATCAAAATATCTCTGCCTCTATCTCTTGAATAATACTGTATGGTCATTCTGCTTTGTTTTGTTTCCTTATTTTCCTTTCCGTTGGGTTTTAAAGCTCAGTACGTGGTGGGACCCAGTGAAGCAATTCTGTGAGCCTTGTGACTGCAGTCCCCTGGGCTCTGTGTCACCGCAGTGTGATGTGACAGGAAGATGTATCTGTAAATCAGGCTTTGTAGGAAAACAGTGCAGCCTCAGCAGGCAGGTGCACCACCAGGAGGAACAGTCACGGAGAGCACAGCGGGTGCTGGGGTCTCCTCAGAGGTGGGGTTCCAGCGGCTCCAGCGGGTGCCCTCGGGGAGCCTATCAGGCCCCTGTGCGGGTAGGCACTGCATGACTGTATGAGCATGCTATGTTCCTGGGTTGCAGATGAAATGCATTGGAGATCTCTTATCTAATAATTTTGATCGCTAAGTGTGCATACTGGTCCCTAAGTGTGCAAACTGCAAATGCCGAAAATAGACAATGCCTGACTAAAGCCTTCTCTTTTTAAAAATGGTGTTTGTATGCTTTTAAAATTGCATTCAGTGTGTAAGTTTTCGGTAAGCATGGCTGTAGGGATTGGAGAGATAGCTCAGCAGTTAAGAGCATTGACTGCTCATCCAGATGACCCAGGTTTGATTCCAAGTACCTAACTCACAATCTTCTGTAACTCCCATTCCTGAGAAGCCAACACCAATTTCTGGCCTCTGCAGGCACCAGGCACCAATGTGGTCCACACACATACAAACAGGCAAAACACTCGTACACATAACGTAAAATATTTTTAAAAGCATGTCTATGGACAAACCACATAAAATTTAGTTGAAGGGAACTTAAGGTATCAAAAGTGACTTTTTCTACAGAATTAAGAGCTAATGCAATTAGTTAATGAAGATGTTGAGTTAATGTTATTAACATAAGCCTGACATTTCATTTTAATTAAGATTTTGCTAATTTCCACCTAATGAGTTTGCTCATGTGCACACCAAACACAAGAAACACATCTTCACTCTTACACAAAGTAAGAAAAACTTTCCAGTTTCAAGTTTCTTCCCCATTAGGCTGCTCACAGCCAGCCATGTTCCAGGTATCCCCACAACCTCTATTAGAATTTCCACCATCTGTACTCAAGTGCTCACACATGCCTGTGTGGGTGTGTGTCTCTGGGAGGTGGGGGGACGTGTGTGCATGCATGAATGTCTCTGTGTCTCTGTGTGTGTCTGTATGTGTGTCTCTCCGTGTGTGTGTGTGTGTGTGTATGTTTGTGGGTATGGGTGTGGGTGTGTGAGTGTGATTGCACATTATGTAATTGAAATTACAGTCTACATAATGTGTATGCTGCTTTTTTAGAATTTTTACTTGGTATTGTATCATAAATATATTCTTATCATTAAAACTGCTTCAAAATAGATTTTAATTGCCTTTCATTTTGTAATATTAATATATTATAATATAATTTATTTGGTGCCTCTCTAACAATGAAGATTTGAGTGTCGCCACAATTACATGCTATGGTAAACAATGTGTAATGAGCATGTTTGTTATATACTCATTGTTCTGATATCTGATCATTTCTCTAAGGTTAGGATTTTACATTGAAATGATTTTTTATGAATAAAAATGTTTTACTTTTACTTTTATAGGTAAATTTAGTCTCAAAAATATTCATTATTATTGCTGCTATGTAAATTTACTTTAATATGATAAATTGGAATTAATAATAACTAGAACTTAAAGTCAGCAGTAAAAATTAACATGATTATCACATTCAATCAACTCATTGTACATTTTAAACAATACAACTATTCTTAGCTAGTCATATTAAGTCTAATTCTTGGTGTAATTTTAATTTTTCAAATTTCTCATACTGCTGACAATAATATTAAAAATCTAACAAAGCTTATTCATTTCTCTTTGGGTGATTCCTAATAAATGGCAAGATTAATTTTTACCAAGAAGTAATTATGAAGTCTAATTTTCCAAAATACAAATTATTTTGACAAAGAAGTAATTACTGAGAGTAATTTTACAGATTAAAATGCCATAATAATGTGACATACTTTACATTTATAAAAGAAAAGTAGTATACTTTAAGTAGGTTAAATGCTCTTCATTTTCCTAGTACTAGTGATGATTCCTGAATCCACCAGTCTTTTTAATCATATTTACCCTGGGCCTGATAAACGTATATTTCAAGAATGTCTTCAAAGCTAGTAATACAACCCATGGTGGGAAGGAGATGTGGTACTAGTACATATGAGATCTACAGCTTCAAACTTGGATAAGGACATAGCTTTACCTTTCTAATATAATGAATTGATCGTCCCTGACAAACTGGTTTCGATGACTAGAATACTGAATAATGAAAAAAAAATTTTAAACAAGTTCACAAAATTGAGAAGTAATCAGTATAGTATATTGACAGTAAAATGAGTAAAATTTTAAGCTAAAACCAGAAATGTGACACATAATCCATTTCACATTGCTGCTGAAACCAAGGAAGACCATAAAGGCTGCTGAAACTGCCTGTTTTGATACAATTTTGATAACATTTCTAAGTAACTATGCTTTTCACTGTGTCAAGATAAAGAAATCTATTGTGTAATGGACAGTTGCCAATGCCACCACAGAGCTTGGTGGCACCTAGGTTCTTCACTACTGCCCCATCTAGATTTTGGGTATGAGCTAGTTTGCTGAGATTCACTAGTTTTCTGTTCTCGTCCATGCCAGCCTGAAACCTTTGGCCTGCAACTGGGAAGGGGCTGTCTGCCCTGCAACTGCAATTCCTTTGGGTCTAAATCCTTTGACTGTGAAGCAAGTGGACAGTGCTGGTGCCAGCCCGGAGTAGCAGGGAAGAAATGTGACCGTTGTGCCCATGGCTACTTCAACTTCCAAGAAGGAGGCTGCACAGGTCTGTGAGTGAGACTAATGTCCTATACATTGATTCCTGGATTTTATAGTCCTGGATCTTGTAATGATTTGATCCATTAAGGGAAATGCATGTGGAAAACAAATATCAAATGCAGAATATTTAAAGAAACAAATACATTCATTTTTAATAATGAACAGTACACAGCGCAGGTGGAAACACTACACTGCATGTAACTATGCTTGCAAGGACTGAACAGCCATCAGCAGCTCCTGATCCAGATGTGCCCTGTTGTCTGTGCCCTCTATTCCCACGACTGCTGTAGCTTTAAATTCAAATGTTCAAGGTGTTTTATGCCAGAGTCATCTTAGCTTACCCTCCCTTTCCAACCGAGACATCTCAACTTCTCCTGCCACAAAATGGACCCAAAAAGTTTGGTTTTGGTTTTGGTTGCTTGTTTGATTTTCTAATACAAAACTCATACTTGTCTCAAAACTGTCTCAGAGACCTTGACATTCTAGGAGAGGAAACACGTTGGATCTTGGTATTTAATTCATGGGGAAATGCAGATTAGAGTTTCTAACACAATGGCCTGAAAGAGTGTTTGCCTATGATGAGCCAGAGCTTACACACAAATCATGAACTGAACACACACACACACACACACACACACACGCATACACACACACACACACACACACACACTCACCAATTAGAACACTAGGAGTGATAGTAGATTGAAATTAGCTTTAATTTATGTATCACTAATTTAGAACTGATGCTATTCCAACAACCACAAAAATGAGTTACACCTCTGTTTGCTAAGCTCATTGACTGACATCTGTTAGCCCCAGTACAAGATTTTAAGATGTTTTCATTGATGGTTATTGCAAATTTATGTTGGAATCAAAATAATACTTCAAAGGATTTAAAGAACCACTCTTTCTAATTACTCCTGAATTTTAGACATGTGGCTTTTTTTCAGAAAGCCATTTTAAGTCATGTGTGATGTGGTAAAGTTCTTCTAAGAACTGTGTGTGATCTCTCGGCTAATATCTGCAAGCCCTAAGAATTATCAAGAACCACTTAAAAATATTCTGATCTCTATGAACTATTCTCATTAATATTTTAACATGATATGAGTTAATGTTGAGCTATTTAAGCTAGGAATTCCATTGCTGTGATACAACACCATGACCAAAAGCAACTTGTAGAAGAAAGGGTCTATTTCAGCTTACAATCTTTAGGTCACACTTGATCACTAAGAGAAGTCAGAGCAGGAGCTCAAGGCAGGAACCAGGAGGCAGGAGCTGATGCAAAGGCCTTAAAGAAGCATTGCTTAGTGGGTTGGTCCTCATGCCTTGAACATCCTGCTATCTTATACAACTGAGGACCACTGGACTAGAGGTGGCAATATCCATGTTGAGTTGGGCTCACCCCACATAATCATCAATTAACAAAATTCCCCACTGGCTTGCCCACAGGCCGGTCTGGTTGGGGGCATTTTCTCAATTGAGGATCTCTCTCCCCAAATAGGCTTAATTTGTGTCAAATTGGAAAAAAAAAAAAATAAAACCTATCTAGCACAGGGCCTATTATATATTTAAAGAGATTTACTAACAAAAGTTATTAATAAAAATAAGAATATTTAAATTTATCAAGTGGTGATAACATGCCAAATGCATGCTTAATTGTGTTGTAAACCAGAGAGACAGAATAGAGGGAAGTGAAAATCAGACTGGGTTAAGATTACAATTGTGTGTAAGTTAGGTTTTGCATGTCTCAATCTAAATGCTAACTGTTGAACTTAAGGAAAAGTTTATTCTGGCTCATAGCATGTGGTTTATTCTATTCTGGAAGGGTGGCATGTTGACAGGAGCATCAGGCAGCTGGCCACATTGTTCAGAAGAGAAACAAATGATGCTCTCCAACTTGCTGTCTCTCTTTCCTATTATTTTTGGTCTGGGAACTCAGGCCATGGAATGATTCAGGGTTACTTTTACCTCCATAGTCAAGCTTCACTAGAAACTCTCCAGTACACATGCCCAGAGAGCCATGATGATTCCAAATCCATGGGAGTCTTTACAAAATAAGAGTATTACTCATGCCAAATATTCTATATAGGATATGTATCTAGTGGTCCAATTAGGAACTAATTTTATGACCTTGAATATGAAGTTTGATTTTGCTTTCTCACTGCAAACTTCAGCTTCTACCTTAGGATATAAAAAGTATCTGTATCAAGAGGATTCATAGGAATTCACTGAGGTAATAATGGCTTTAGAATAATGATGAGAGATAGTGACTATAAGTGTCATATTTCTTGTCATCTTTATTAACAGTTTTAATTGTAGTACACATTATGCTTTAACAGAGAAAACTAATTCATTGCACTGATCTTTCTGTGATTACACCAAAGTTTGACTCAGCTAAAATGATTTAGCCATCAGCTAACCAGTTGAAAGCTATCCCATAACACTGATCTTCACATTGAATTCGAGTATCCTTATTTCTTGTCTTGCAATAATTTATTTTGTTAAGTACTGTGCTTAACTGTACTCTTAGCAGTTGGATCAAGTTGACACAGTAAATGGCATGCATCACTTCTCATGATAGGTGCTGAAGATCTTCTCAACGTTCATTCTTAAATTCTTTGAGAATATACAGTAAGTAGGAAATTCACAATGTAATAATTCATTTATGGTGAGAAAAAATTGGAAATTAAAGAATTAAATTGGGCAGTAAGAAAACTTAGAAATATTTCTACTTTAAAAGTTTTATTAAATCCATCAATGTAATCCACCACATAAACAAACTCAAAGAAAAAAACCACATGAACATTTCATTAGATACTGAAAAGGCATTTGACAAGATTCAACATCGCTTCATGTTAAAAACCTTGGAAAGATCAGGAATTCAAGGTCCATACCTAAACATAGTAAAAGCAATATACAGCAAACCAGTAGCCAACATCAAGCTAAATAGAGAGAAACTTGCATTCCCACTAAAGTCAGGGACTAAACAAGAATACCCACTCTCTCCATATCTATTCAATTTAGTACTTGAAGTTCTAGCTAGAGCAATTACACAACAGAAGGAGGTCAAAGGGATACAAATTGGAAAGGAAGAAGTCAAAATATCACTATTTGCAGATGATATGATACTATATCTAAGTGACCCCAAAACTCCACCAGAGAACTACTGCAGCTGATAAGCAACTAGAGGAAAGTGACCGGATATAAAATTAACTCAAACAAATCAGCAGTCTTCCTATACTCCAAGGATAAATAGCAGGAGAAAGAAATTAGGGAAATGACACCCTTCACAATAGTCACAAATAATATAAAATACCTTAGTGTGACTCTAACCAAGCAAGTGAAAGATCTGTATGACAAGAACTTCAAGTGTCTGAAGAAAAAAATTGAAGACCTCAGAAGGTGGAAAGATCTCCTATGCTTGTAGATTGGCAGGATTAATATAGTAAAAATGGCCATTTTGCCGAAAGCAATCTACAAATTCAATGCAATCCCCATCAAAATTCCAATGCAATTCTTCATAGAGTTAGAAAGAGCAATTTGCAAATTCATTTGAAATAACCAAAAACCCAAAATAACGAAAACTATTCTTAGCAATAAAAGAAATTTTGGGGGAATCACCATCCCCGATCTCAAGCTGTACTACAGAGTAATAGTGGTAAAAACTGCATGGTATTGGTACAGTGACAGGCAGGTAGATTAATGGAATAGAATTGAAGACCCAGAAATGAACCCACACACCTACAGTCACTTGATCTTTGACAAAGGAGCTAAAACCATCCAGTGGAAAAAAGACAGCATTTTCGACAAATGGTGCTGATTCAACTGGTGGTCAGCATGTAGAAGAATGCACATCAATCTATTCTTATCTTCTTATACAAAGCTCAAGTCCAAGTGGATCAAGAACCTCCACATAAAATCAGATACACTGTAACTAATAGAGGAGAAAGTGGGGAAGAGTCTTGAATACATGGGCACAGGAGAAAATTTCCTGAACAGAACACCAATGGCTTATGCTCTAAGATCAAGAATCAGCAAATGGAACCTAATAAAATTGCAAAGCTTCTGTAAGGCAAAGGATACTGTCACTAGGACAAATTGGCAACCAACAGATTGGAAAAATATCTTTACCAATCCTACATCTGATAGAGGGCTAATATGCAATATATACAATGAACTCAACAAGTTAGACACCAGAGAATCAAATAACCCTATTAAAAAATGGAATACAGAGCTAAACAAAGTATTTTTGACTGAATAATATTGAATGGCCAAGAAGCACCTAAAGAAATATTCAACATCCTTAGTCATCAGGGAAATGAAAATCAAACCAAGAGATTCTAGCTCATACCAGTCAGAATGGCTAAGTTCAAAACCTCATGTGACTGTAGATGCTGGCAAGGATGTGGAGAAAGAGGAACACTCCTCCATTGTTGGTGGGATTGCAAGTTGGTACAACCACTCTGGAAATCAGTCTGGCGATTCCTCAGAAAATTGAACATAGTACTACCTGAGGACCTAGCTATACCACTCCTGGACATATACCCAGAAGATTCCCCAACATATAACAAGAACACATGCTCCACTATGTTAATAGAAGCTTTACTTATAATAGCCAGAAGCTGGAAAGAACCCAGATGTCCTTCAACAGAGGAATGGATACAGAAAATGTGGTATATTTACACAATGGAATATTATCCAGCTATTAAAAATGATGAATTCATGAAATTCTTAGGCAAATGGATGGATCTACAAAATATCATCCTGAGTGAGGTAACCAAACCAAAAATGAACACACATGGTATGCAGTCACTGGTAAGTGGATAGTAGCCCAAAAGCTCGGAATACCCAAGATACAATTCACAAACCACATTGAGCTCAAGAAGGAAGACCAAAGTGTAGCTGCTTCAGTCCTCCTTAGAAAGTGGAACAAAATACTCAGTGGAGCAAAGATGGAGACAGAGTGTAGAGCAGAGACTGAAGGAAGACCATCCAGAGACTGCACAACCTGGGGATCCATCCTGTATACACTCACCAAACCCAGACACTATTGTGGATGTCAAGAAGTGCATGGTGACAGGTGCCTGATATAGCTGTCTCCTTTGAAGCTCTGCCAGAGCCTGACAAATACAGAGGTGCATGCTTGCAGCCAACCATAGGACTGAGCATGAGGTCCCCAATGGAGGAGTTAGAGAAAGGACTGAAGGAACTTAAGGGGTTTGCAACCCCATAGGAAGAACAACAATATCAACCAACCAGACCCCCCAGAGCTCCCAGGGACTAAACCACCAACCAAGGAGTACACATGGAGGGACCCATGCCTCTAGCTGCAAATGTAGCAGAGGATGGACTTGTTGAGCATCAATGGGAGGAGTAGGTGGGTGGGGGAACACCCTTCTAGAAGCAGAGGGAGGGGCACATAATAGGGGTTTTGGGGGGGGACTGGAAATGGATTAACAAAAAAGAAAATAAGTGAAGAAAAGAAAAGAAAATGACTTGAAAGGGGTGGATGAAGATGATTTCCCAGAGTGGGATTCTATAGGGAAGAGATTACAATCACATTTTCCTTTTTCTTACCCCATTACATCTGGACTATCAAACAGTATATGCATAGTACCTAGCTAGTACTTGTTCATATAATGAACAATAAATTTTCCAGATTTCTATTTCTAAAAAAAAAAAAAGTAAAATAAAAATGTTTTATAATGGAATTAATATATATATATATATGTAACTGAAATATACCATGTTATTTACAGCTATATACACAATGCACTGCACTTAAATTTGTTTTAATGAAATTTGATGTGTTATTATCTGAAAGAAAAATTTAATTTTTATGACAAAGAAAAATAGAAATAAACTTGAAATAAACACATGAAATCAACTGTCCTTATTCTAATTAGACCATTGGACAGACCCTAAAAATTTGACTTTGTCCTAGCAACAGGAAACAGCCTGAAGCCTCCCTTTCCTTTTTTATTCCCTTGGGGTATAGAATAAAGAGCTGATGGCCCAAAAGCCGCATGTGAGCCATGAAACGGAACAAGAACGTTGACATGTTGATACCTTCTCTATGTAGTTAGGGATCTCTGACAATAAGGCCAACATATTCAGTTCCTTCAGGATTTATAGCTTTGAGACTACAGGGAACAAGACCTTAGATGGAATCTTCCACCCTAGACTCCCCTTTCTGTCCTGTAAAACCCCCAAGTTCCCTGGGCCACAATGCAAAAGTATCCACTCCCTTAGACTGAGGCCCCTTGTTGTTTGTCAGGAGCCATCATAGGACAAGCTAACAACTAGCAAGTGATCTTCCTGAGATGGTCTGCTTCAGATTATAATCCATGACAGATTTCCTCGATAGACAAAGCCTAAGAGAATTCATTTTAGGAAGGATTCCTGCTTTTAATATGCTTTTCCTGTTATTATTAAACATATATAACAATCACTAGGTATTAGCCCATCTCTTTTGAGCAGATCTCTACAGATCTTTAAAGATGTACTTTCTTGTAGTGATGTTGTATAGACACATAGATGACTTCTTAATTCTTAATGATAATCCTATAAGAATTCATAAAATTATATCAGTGATTATTAAGCTCTTTTATAGTGGGACTGCGATTAGGTCCTTTCCTGATAGTCAAAACTGCAATGATCAATCTATCAGTCTCCCATGTGTCAGGAGTCAATTGCTCTTAGATAGTAACCAGAGTTTCTACTACTCAGAGCACATTCCAACAGGTTGTTAAACAATTAACCAAAGGTCATTAAAAAAAAGGAATTAACAATTTATTATAGATATTAGAACAGAAGATAAAATATTAACTAAGTTTATCTATACAAAACTTCACTAATAATTTAGTTATGGTTTTTAACTCTTAGTGAACCTGTGGAACTGTGACAAGTGATAAATGTTTAGCCAGATATTTAATTCTAATGGATATGTATGTAAATGTTCTCTGTTGTATACTTCTATTTCAACTTATGATTTGATTTCATGTGTGAACTTGTGATGAACTTTTACCATGTGATCATGTATTCTGAAAAATGTTTAAGTGCTGAGGACAAAGAGAAGAGTCAGAGGAACTGAGCTAAGAGAACTTTTTTGGACAGAATATGTCTTAGACAAAGAGGAGAAGAAAAGGAATTATTCCCTTGCTCCTCTTAGGATCTTTCCTATTTCCCCTTTTACTTAGATAGCTTTCATAGGAAACATTTTACAACTTAGTAATAAATGCTATCATCACTTTTCAGAGTGTCCCTTTTTCTTCCTGGGACTTCCAGACTAGCAGGCTGAAAGTTAGAGCCACGCAATTCCTGCTGAGATAGAACAAAGGCCACATTACTTAATCTCCCACTGTCAGTCTACAGGTGTCAATCCCCTAAACCAGCATCTTTTTACCCTCATAAAGAGCAAGAAAGTGTTTAGGACTTTTCAGAATTTATTGTCAGCACTTCAGTAGAGTTAGAGAGCTAGAATATCCAGAGATCCTCAGGCTTTAAAGCCTCACCAGAGAACTACTCTGTCCCAACCACTATCTTCTCCAGACCAGAAGGCTCCTGGCAGTTGTTCTAATTAAAGAACAATCAGCTTTTATAAATCAATAAGTAAAATAAATCTATGAACAAGAACATTATATTTTATGGTATCTATGTAAAAGATAGTTAAGAGGGAATTTGGTAACATTGTTTAATTTATAGAAAAACTTAAAGTGCTAAAAATGTGAAATTACAAAACAAAATGGAACATTTATAGGTAGGACTCTTTTGTGAAACATACTATATTATAGTATAAATAACAATATAGGCACTTCCCGTACACAGGGATCCTTAAACATAGTATTAAAAATATAAAGAAGCAAATTAACACAATAAGATTTTGGCATTTCATATCAAATATTACCTTTCTTTGACTCATCTTTGCTTTCCCTCTTTTTCTTGTGAAGCTTGTGACTGTTCTCATCTGGGCAACAACTGTGACCCAAAAACTGGTCGATGCATTTGCCCTCCCAATACCATTGGAGAAAAGTGTTCTGAGTGTCTTCCCAACACATGGGGCCACAGCATTGTCACTGGCTGTAAGGTAAGTGGGTCATTGTCTTCTGATCATTTTCTTATAATTTTTGTTAGTTGAGCTCTGTAACTGTATGTTTTTATCCAATATCACCTCACCAAATAACATAGAATTATCAAAGTGTATCTTAAAGACACAGGTCATTATTTTTTATTTTACTATGACAGATATTTATTAGTTGAATTTATGATACTTACAAAAATAGAAGTGAAAGAATAAATAAATCTATAATAAAACCCCCAAACAACTATCTCATTCTTAGACATAATAAGATACAAATATAAAATAAGAGACTAAAACATTAATTTCTAAAAACACTGTTAAAATTATACCAAATTAACTTGGTTTTAATTTTCAAGAGATAATTAAAAGGAATCTGAAAAGCCAAATAAACTATCTTGAGCTTGCAAATATCTTCCCTTTCCCCTATGGATAGACTATAGAAAGTATTATAACCAGACTCTTGCTTAGCATCAACAGGGAAGAATCAGCCATGAGACTGCTATAGAAATATTCATGAAAGAAACCATGGCAGGACCCCGTGGCTTCAATGAGGTTGTGGTGTGGGCTTCAGTGTAGATGCCTTAAGCGTATCTGAATATTCTTCTTTGGAGGCAACAGGGAGAAGGCTTAAGGATGACTTCTCAGCTCTAGTCAGGACAGGCTAGGAGAAGACACACATATTCCCATAGGAGTCATGAGGGACAGGGCAACTTCAGGAAGCTGAAGTATTCGGGGCATATTTGGTTATTTGTTGTATACAACTTATTTGTGAAACACTCATTAAATGAGATTAAAACTCATCTAGTTAAGGTGTGATGAGTCTTTACCAACAATTGCAATCCTTGTGCCATTTGTAAGTCAGCTTGCCTTCACACCTCCTTGTACCACTGCACTGTTTTCTAATAGTGTAGTATACAGATTTCCTCATCTTTATGAAAATAGGATAACATTCTATATTTTGCTTTGTCTTGTCTTGAGAAGAGAGAATTTGACTTGCCTTCTGTCCCTTAGTTATGCTTTCGTAGTTTATTTATCAAATTGCATACACCCAAAGTTTGTTCTGTGTAGTTGCTTAATAATAATATAATACATATTCCACTGGAACTTGTTAATTTGTTTATATTGATAGGCAGTTTGGAGCATCCATTAGTAGCTTTGCTATGAACATTAGTATGGGAGTTAGCAGTATATTCATAAACCATAAATTCTAATTTTTCTTAAGAATACTCCACTTCTTTGCCAACACTGACAATTCTATTCTAATTTTAATTATTGAGTTGGTTGTATATTCCTATTTTTCTCTTTTACAATTCTTTATGCCAAACAATGGTGGCAATTTGGTTGCTTATATAATCACCTATTTGCTATTTATATACATTATTTTAAGTTGTTATAAATCTTTGACACACTTTTTTTCTGAGAATGTTTTCCTTTAAAATTAATTATAAGAGTTTTGTATATTCTAAATATGTGTTCTTTAACACACACACATACACACACACACATGATATGTACACACATAAACCAAGAATATAACTAGCTTTGTACTTAGAATCTTTATCTAATTTTTATATGTATGAGCAATTTGTATCATTTCTTTTCTAGATCTTGTTTCTTATACTTTCTTTGGAACAATTTGTTTTTGTGTTTTCTTTGCAAAAAATTATAATTTTATCTCTTAAATTAGATCCACACTCCACATTTACAATCAATTTTTATCAAGTGTGAGGAAATTAAATTTACTTTTTTTATGTCTAAGTTTTTCAACAACTTCTGTTGAAAAGACACTTTTCCTATTGAATTAGCTTGGTTTATTTATTAGAGTAGCTGGTCTCATGTTCATGGTTTTTGGACTTTTCTAATTTAATTTTCTAAATATTTGAGTGTCTTAATTTCTATAGGTTTATAGCAAGGAATGAATCATTTTATAAACCCTTCAGCTGTATTTCTCATTCCCAGCATTTCCTGGGTATTTAGATACAGTGTATTGTAGGTTTGGTTGTATTCCTTTAAAGAGTGTTGGGATTTACTCAGAACTGTTTATTCACTGATCATTATGACCCTTATGAGTCTTGCTTATGTATTTTCATGGGGAAGGTGCTACAAAACCTTAAGCCTAGGTCAAGTGAACCTCCCTCTAACCGTTGTCAGAAGCCAAAGTGATGTTGAGTTTCTCCAAAGTCATACTCGGAATTATTGAACAGTTTAAGGTTTCTGTGAGGTCTAAAAGTGTTTCCTCCTAGATGCCTTCAGTGTTTCACTTTCTCCCAGCATGGTTTCATTTCTTCCCTGTGAACATTAGCATCAACCCCAGCTTCACGCATTCTTCTGAGTATCTCTAGAGTTCTTGGTGTAGAACTCCCATTCTGAGCACATTATGCTTGCTCCTGTAAATTTTAGCTTCTTCAGATTTTTAAAACAAGTAACATTTGTCTCTCAGCTCAACTGTTTGCTAGGCCTTTGCTTTCTCTCTAGTGGTACAGCCTAAAAGCTGTATATACTCACAGCCTCATTTCCTTCTCTTTTCTAAGAAATAACAGTTTGTTGCTTTGTTACACAGTTTCTTAATGCATTTTTCTTGTGTTTTGCTGTTATAGTTTAATGGCTTAAACACAGAATTACTTTATAAAAATAAATAAGTAAGTTAGTGTGTGTGTGTGTGTGTGTGTGTGTGTGTGTGTGTGTGTGTGTGTTTGTGTGTGTGTCTTTGTGAAAAGTAACAGGTTCAGGTAAGATCTAAACTATCTATTGGGTTTGAATCATCAAATAAGGACATTTTAAAAGATGATAAGATTGTTCCAATCAGTCACACTGAGTTTGGGAATAAGGAAATGTGACAGACAATAAACTATGGTCTTTCTAGCACTGTGACACTGTCCTCTAGACAGGTAGACTATATTCTTGATGGAATGGGCATAAAGAATTTTTACACAATAAAAGGAAAAAGTTCATGAGCCTGCACTTCTAAGGGAGGAGATATGGGCAGTCAATGTCTTCTGGAGAGGAAGAGTCAGCTTTATTAAGGTGCGACTCCTCATAAGCTGTCCATGCCCTGGAGGCTGGCCCACACTAGAAGCATATTGTCAGTACAAATTAGAGTTTATTGGTTATTTAAATAAAAAAAAAACTAAAAAGAGACCACACAGTAAGGAGTAGGTCTGGGAAGAGTTAGCAGACTGAGGAATGAGAGTGAATATGATAAAAATACATTTTTTTCAAAATTCTCAAAGAATTCATAAAAATTTAATGTAAGGTGAATACTGGCCTAGAAAACCCTGACCTCAAGAAGACTTAAAGTACTGATAAGTGTTTAAGCAAGTTAAGACATTTGGCTTCAATATGTCACTAAAATTCATAAACAGTGGACAGAACACTCATTTTCTTACTTCCCGTGGTATTATTTAGTTTGAAATTCTATAGTCCTACATTTTGAAAAATGAAAAATTTTGTTGAGTGCAAACAGCAGTCTAAGTTTCTAAGTGATTTTTTAAAGTCAAACCCAAGTATCTACTCTGTCACTTGGAATTATTTTAAAAAATAAAAATTCATGGGAATGCATGCTCTCCACAAGCATTTATAATAAAATTCTTGTATTAAAGCTGATTCTTTATAGCCAGTATATAAATCAAGCAGAAGTAAGCCTTCATGTCTATAAAAGTTATTTGGGGGTATTCTTTACTAGTCACTGAATAAACATTATATTGATTGAAGGCTCATTTGAATTTATTATATTGAACTATTGTTTTAAAAAATCTAAATTTCTGAGTGAGTGCACATTTTTCTATTAGGAGGATTTATAAAAATCTATGTGGCTATTAGAAATTATTTCTGAGCATGCATTCTACTTAGGTGACTATTATTTAAAACGACATTGATTTGAGATTTAGAGACTCTTGTTCTTTTTGCAATGGAGAATTGCTTTGTGCAGAGGTGTGAACACACACGTCATTTGAGCTGCCTTTGTAGGAGAATATCAAGCCTGCCATCATTTACTCATAAAGGAAAGGAGAATCAATCCCCTTTTGCTAATCAAACATTACATCTAATTTTAATTTAAGTTTGATATTGGGTATAGTGCTATCTAAACATACAGTTAATTGTCTCAGTTATTCCCACAGAAACTTCTCAAATAAACTTCCAGATTAGATCCATCCTAAGGTCTATTTGTACTGTCAGCAACATTTCAAGAACTAGTTACTTGATTGTATACAACAAATTGATTAGAAGATATTTCGTATTTTTGTTATCTAAAAATAGGGATATTCTATAGAACTTTTAAAAATCTACTCCATGATTATAGTTTCCATACCATATCATTACTTTCTTTCTGGTTATTTTAAGCAAGTCTACACATACTAAGTGAAATTGGGGGGAAAAAAAGTGTTTTTTTTTTCTGTGAATAACTAAATCATCCCAATTTTGAAAGTTCATGCTACATCTAATATTCTTAAACAGTGAATTAGGTGTGAGTGATTTTATTAATCACAGGATTCTCTAACAGGCAAAACTTGTAGGATGAATACAAATACATATTTATATTAATGTTGGCCTTTTTTGTTGTTGTTGTTGTTTCGAGACAGGGTTCCTCTGTGTAGCCCTGGCTGTTCTGGAACTCACTCTGTAGACCAGGCTGGCCTCGAATTCAGAAATCCGCCTGCCTCTGCCTCCCAAGTGCTGGGAGTAAAGGCGTGCGCCACCACTGCCCGGCTCATATTTATATTAAAAGGGGATTTATTAGGTTGGCTTATAGGATTTGGTCCAGGCAATCCAAACAATGGTTGCATCACAAGGAAAAACAGAGAATCCTGCAGTTGCTCTGTCCTTGAGGCCAATGACTCAGCAATCTCACTCTGATCCTGGATTCTTAGACAATTCTTGCAGAGCTGCTCATCTTCAGTCTACATCAGAATGCCAACAAATCTGGCTTTAATACCAGGAAAAAAAAAAAGACTCAGCCACAGGATAGTTGAACGTGCCAGAAAGACAGAGTTGCAAACAGGCTAAAAGCAAAGCTTCCTTCTTCCATGTCGTTTTAGGTGGGCTGTCATAAGGCACAGCCCAGATTTAAGGTGGATCTTCTTGTTTTAAATAATCTAATAAAATCCCTCACAGGAGAGCCCAGCACTTGGGTTTTATTTGATTCAAGATGTTATACAGTTGACAACCAAGATTAGCACCACAGCAAGACCGTGGTTTATTTTGTGTTAGAAACTATGTTTGTTAGAAGGTTCCTTCTTGCCTCACCCCTCCCTCCAGGAACAAAGCACTCTGTTGAGTTGGAAGCCCAGCCATAGCTTTACCGTTGGGCAGTCTTGAATGTCTTTACATCTCACTTCTAAATTAGAGAAAGGTCCATCTGGCTTTCTCTTTTACTTTCTTACTACTCTGTACCCTCCTGAAAAACATGCTTATCCAGATCTCTGTCCTGCGATTGGGCAAGTGTGAAAACCTCTTACAACTTCGTTTTCATGATCTATGAAATAAACAAAATTGACTTCCTGGGATATTCACGATATCCTCACAGCATCTCTATGAGTTGGGCACTGTGTCATTTCTTGAACATAGGAAAATCTGATGCATCAGGAGCTGACTTAACCTGCCCCAAGCTATATGGCTAATAAGTGGTCGTGTAAGAAAAGCATAGGTCTGGCCACAGAATTTTGCTACTAAACAAGTGTTAGCTATCACCTGACTTTTACTGCTTTTTACTGAATCCATGTGAAAATAAAATGAACTGTGGCTGTGTGTGGTGTTGGGAGTGTGAAAATGTTCATATAGTTCTAGGCATATAATCAGTTCTCAAATTCTCAATAACTTATTTATATTTCAATTTTAATTAAATGTAATCACTAAATATAATTCCTCCTATAGTCAGAAGGAAGGACTATAATATAGAAAGGGGCTGTTTGTTTTTTATTTTGTTTGAATTTCTTTTCATCGATGTAATACCTTTTGTTCTTTTTTTTATGTTGTGCCTAGTGTAATAAAATAAATGGAAAAGAAGAGCTAGCCTCCTCCACCCCTGGGTGGGGAAACGAAAGAAAAAAAGAGAAAAGGAAAGAATCCATATTTGAAATATAATAATAACAATAGTGCATATCGCTAGTGTAAAATAACTTTTTAAGGATTGTTTTAAGTGTGTGGGGGGTGGGGTGGGTATGTGTGTGCACGCGTGCATGTGCATGCACAGGAACACATGTGCCGTAGCATGAGCATGGAGTCAGTTCTCTTTTTTCACCTTGTCGGATGAGATCATTAGGCCTGTATGCTAGCACTACTCTCTACGCACTGAGCTATCTCATTAGCCCTAAGAACTTTCCAGGGCAATTTCTCTTCCTACCTCTTCATTGCTATGCAGTAGTTTGTTATTTGAGCTGAGGAGATGGTTAGTACATCTGGTGCTTGCCATCCATACAAGCATAAAGCCCTACCCTTCATCTTTAGAACCCACAGAAAGACCTTGGCTGTTGAGTTCATAAATTCCTGTAATAGACAGTGTCTCAAAAAATAAGATGGATAGAACTTGAAGAAGGACCCTTGAGGGTGGCCTCTCCCACATGCACCTACAGGAACACGTGCATATAAACTCACAAGCACACATGCACACATACATATCTACACACTGGTGCCCACCCAAAATAAACAATGCAATTTAAAATAGCTTAAAGTAAAACAAAACAACAAATCAAAGCCTACAGTTTTTTTTTAATCACATGGCATTGTGATTTCTAGATTATCATCCATTTTTCTGCATGCAAGAAGCTTTTTAATGCTATGTTCACTAATATGTGTCACAAAGGACTAAATTTCAATGTTATAAAGGATACAATAGACATGTGGTTCATATGTGCATAGTGGAATAGAAATGTTAGAATTAAGATTTTAAGATGTTTACTATGCAGTTGTCAGGAGGTGGTGTTTTTCTCCCTTCCACAGGTTTGTAACTGCAGCACGGTGGGATCCTCGGCTTCACAGTGCAATGTAAACACTGGCCAGTGCAGCTGTCATCCAAAATTCTCTGGTATGAAATGCTCAGAGTGCAGCCGAGGCCACTGGAACTATCCTCTGTGCAGTCTCTGTGACTGCTTCCTTCCAGGGACAGATGCCACGACTTGTGATTCAGAGACTAGGAAATGCTCCTGCAGCGATCAAACTGGACAGTGCACCTGTAAGGTATGGATGACTGAGCTGCTCCGAGGAAAGCCCCCATTCACTGGACGCCCCGTCACTCGGTTTTACTTTCAGTCACGGTTCTCTACTCTTGCCTCGTTAAGCAACACAAACTCTTATGGGCAGACACAGTTCTCCTTGATGTGTGCTCACTGGCATACAGATGCCACTTCTCAAGAACTGCTTTTATCCCAAACGCAACCTTGTCTCCAATCAGTATACAGGATATAGGTTCCAAAGGGACTGAAGTTGTTTTTCTTCTGTGTTCTTCTTGCTTAAAGAAATGTCTGCACAGTGGGCAGTGGGGTCTTTAAGGCACAGTCAGAGAAAAGCCACAGCTGCTAACCAAGCTTATCACAAACCCTTTCTCCTGCGGTTAATCAGCAGCCACTGCACACTGAAGCATATTTATTCCTATGTAAATTCAGTAAATTTTCATCATATGTGAACACTGGCATTACGAACATTGGATAACTATGCGAAAAATTTAGCCCCATTAGAACTGTTAAATGGTATAGAAAAGCAGCCAATTAAAATAGGTAAGAAGAGTGGGTTTTGTCCTTTATATATTCCTGAAAAAAAAAAAATCAATCCCAGGATAAATGTGGTTACACAGTATCAGAGATAGGTTTTCAAGACAAAGTCTATGCCAAGAAAGCCAGAGAAAACAGTAGGGTGAAACCTGGGGAGTAAACAAGCCATGTAAACATGAACTTGAATTTAAGAAAATAACCTCAACATACCCAAATACCTCCTGGAGAGAGCTGGTCTCCCAGGAGTGCTGACATGCCTCTGAGCACAGGTAAGACCACCACTTCTGTTCAAATTCCTGGCCCAAGAGGGACCTGCTCAGAGTCATCTGGACACAGAAACGAAGGACAGGATCCTTCTAGTTTCTATCTGCACTCCGTAGCAGACCCTGCACCACAGCTCTCCATACCCAAATTCCTCCCAGAAAGAACGGGTCTGTAGGAGAACTAACACACAGGATTGTAAGAGGGACAAGCCACAGTGAGAGGCAGCAAGACCAACTAACACCAGAGATAAACAGATGGCGAGAGGCAAGGGCAAGAACAGAAGCAACAGAAACCAAGGCTACTTGGCATCACCAGAATTTAGTTCTCCCACCACAGCAAGTGCTGGGTACTCCAACACACCAGAAAAGCAAGACTCCGATTTAAAATCATATCTCATGATGATGATAGAGAGCTTTAAGAAGGAAATAAATAACTCTCTTAAAGAAATACAAGAGAATACTGGTAAACAGGTAGAAGCCCTTAAAGAGGAAACATAAAAACACCTTAAAGAATTACAGGAAAACACAATCAACAGGTTAAGGAATTAAATAAAATCATCCAGAATCTAAAAACTGAAATAGAAACAATAAAGAAATCACAAAGGGAGACAACCCTGGAGATAGAAAACCTAGGAAAGAGATCAGGAGTCATAGATGCAAGCATCACCAATAGAATACAAGAGATAGAAGAGAGAATCTCAGGTGCAGAAGATACCATAAAAATATTGACACAATGGTCAAAGAAAATGCAAAATACAAAAAGCTCCTAATGCAAAACATCGAGGAAATCCAGGACACAATGAGAAGACAGAACCTAAGGATAATAGGTATAGTAGAGAGTGAAGATTCCCAACTTAAAGGGCCAGTAAATATCTTCAACAAAATTATAGAAAAAAACTTCCCTAACCTAAAGAAAGAGATGCCCATGAACATATAAAAAGCCTACAGAACTCCAAATAGATTGGACCAGAAAAGAAATTCCTCCTGTCACATAATAGTCAAAACAGCAAATGCACAAAAAAAAAAAAAAAAAATGGTAAGGGAAAATGGTCAAACACATATAAAGGCAAACCTATCAGAATTACGCCAGACTTCTCACCAGAGACTATGAAAGCTAGAAGATTCTGGGCAGATCTCATACAGACCCTAAGAGAACACAACTGCCGGCCCAGACTACTAACCCAGCAAAACTCTCAATTCCCATAAATGTAGAAGCCAAGATATTCCATGACAAAACCAAATTTACACAATATCTTTCCACAAATCCAGCCCTACAATGGATAACAGATGGAAAATGCCAACACAAAGAGGGAAACTACACACTAGAAAAAGCAAGAAGGTAATCTTCTTTCAACAACCCCAAAATAAGATAGCCATACAAACATAAAAATAACATCAAAAATAACAGGAAGTAACAATCACTATTCTTCAATATCCCTTAACATCAATGGATTCAATTCCCCAATAAAGAGTCATAGACTAACAGACTAGATACATAAACAGGACCAAGCATTTTGCTGCATACAGGAAACGCACCTCAGTGTCAAAAACAGACACTACCTCAGAGTAAAGGGTTGGAAAAAAATTTTCTAAGCAAACGGTCCCAAGAAACAGGCTGGAGTAGCCATTCTAATATCAGATAAAATCAACATTCAACCAAAAGTTATCAAAAAGGATAAGGAAGGACACTTCATACTCATCAAAGGAAAAATTTACCAAGATGGACTCTCAATTCTGAGCATCTATGCTCCAAATGCAAGGGTACCTACATTCATATAAGAAACGTTATTAAAGCTCAAAACACAAATTGCACATCACACAATAATTGTGGGAGAATTTAACACCCCACACACAGTGAAACTAACAGAAGTTATGGACTAAATGGATTTAACAGATGTCAATAGAACATTTCATCCTAAAACAAAAGAATATACCTTCTTCTCAGCATCTCATCGTACCTTCTCCAAAATTGACACTATAATTGGTCATAAAACAGGCCTCAACAAATATAAGATTGAAATAAGCCTATGCATCTTATCAGAACAACACAGACTAAGACCAGTCTTCAATAGTAATAAAACAACAGAAAGCCCACATATACACGGAGGCTAAACAATGCTCTACATACAATATAAAATATCTTGGTGTGATTCTAACCAAACAAATGAAAGATTTGTATGATAAGAACTTCAAGTCTCTGAAGAAAGTAATCGAAGAAGACCTCAGAAGATGGAAATATCTCCCATGCTCATGGATTGGCAGGATTAATAAAGTAAAAATGGCCATTTTGACAAAAGCAATCTGCAAATTCAATGCAATCCCCATCAAAATTCCAACTCAATTCTTCATAGACTTAGAAAGAGCAATTCTCAAATTCATTTGGAATAACCAAAAACCCAGGATAGCAAAAAGCTGTTCTCAAAAATAAAAGAACTTTTGGAGGAATCATCACCCCTGACCTCAAGCTGTACTACAAAGCAATAGTGATAAAAACTGCATGGTATTGGTACAGTGACAGGCAAGTAGATCAATGGAATAGAACTGAAGACCCAGAAGTGAACCTATGGTCACTTGATTTTAACAAAAGAGCTAAAGCCATCAGTGGAAAAAAGACAGCATTTTCAACAAATGGTGCTGATTCAACTGGCTATTAACATGTAGAAGAATGAGAATAATCGACTCTTATCTCCCTGTACACAGCTTAAGTCCAAGTGGATCAAAGACCTCCACACAAACCAGATAGACTGAATCTAATAGAAGAGCAAGTGAGGAAGATCTCAAACACATGGGCACAGGGGAAAAGTTCCTGAACAGAACACCAATGGCCTATGCTCTAATATCAAGTATCAACAAATGGGACCTCATAAAATTGCAGTGCTTCTGCAAGGCAAAGGACGCTGTCAATAGGACAAAATGATAACCAACAGACTGGGAAAAGATCTTTACCAATCATACATCTGATAGAAGGCTAATATCCAATATATACAAAGAACTCAAGAATTTAGACTCCAGAGAACCAAATAACCGTATTTAAAAATGGGGAACAGAGCCAATCAGAGAATTCTCAACTGAGGAAATCCGAATGGCCTAGAAGCACCTAAAGAAATGTTCAACATCATTAGTCATCAGGGAAATGTAAATCAAAACAAGTTTGAGATTCCACCTCCAGTCAGAATGGCGAAGATCAAAAACTCAGGTGACAGCAGATGCTGGCGAGGATGTGGAGAAAGAGGAACACTCCTCCATTGCTGGTGGGAATGCAAGCTGGTACAACCACTCTGGAAATTGGTTTGGCAGACCCTCATAAAAATGGACATAATACTACCTGAGGACTCAGCTATACCTTTCCTGGGCATATGCCCAGAAGATACTCCAACATGTAATAAAGACACATGCCCTACTATGTTCATAGCAGCCATATTTATAATAGCCAGAAGCTGGAAACAATCCAGATGTCCCTCAGTAGAGGAATGGATACAGAAAATGTGGTACATTTACACAATGGAATACTAATCAGCTATTTAAAACAATGACTTCATGAAATTCGCAGGTAAATGGATGGAACTTGAAAATATCATCCTGAGTGAGGTAACTCATTCACAAAAGAACACATATGATATGTACTCACTGATAACTGGATATTAGCCCAAAAGCTCTGAATACCTAAGATTCAATTCACAGACCATATGAAGCCCAAGAAGATGGAAGACCAAAGTGTGGATGCTTCACTGCTTCTTAGAAGGGTGAACAAAATACTCACAGGAGGACATATGGAATCAAATTATGGAGCAGATATTGAAGAAAAGACCATCCAGAGACTTCCCCACTTGGGGATCCATCCCATATACAGCCACCAAACTTGGACACTATTGTGGATGCTGGGAAGTGCTTGCTGATAGAAGCCTTATATGGCTGTCTCCTGAGAGCTTCTATCAGAGCCTGACAGATATAGAGGTGGATGCTTGCAGCCAACCATTGGACTGAGTTTGTGAGTCTCAGATGGAGGAGTTGGAGAAGGGCCTGAAGGGTCTGAAGTGGTTTGCAGTCACATGGAAGGAGCAACAGTGTCAACTGGTCAGTCCCCCTGGAGCTCCTGAGGACTGGACCACCAACCAAAGAATATGCATTGAGGGATCCAGAGCTCCGGCTACATATGTGGCAGAGGAGGACCTCGTTGGCCATCAGTGGGAGGAGAGGTCCTTGTGCCTGAGGAGTTTGATGGCCCAGTGGGAATGCCAGGGAGGGAAGATGGGAGTGGGTGTATGAGTGGGGAGCACCCTCATAGATGTAGGGGGAGGGGGATGGGGGAGGGGCTTCCAAAGGGGAGACTTGGAAAGGGGAAAACATTTGAAATGTAAATAAAGAAAATATCCAGTTAAAAAAAGCAAAAAGAGGGCTGGAGAGATGGCTCAGCCGTTAAAGGCTAGGCTCACAACCAAGAAAAGCAAAAAGAAAAAAAAATTACATCCAAAAAGAAAAAAGAAAAAGAAAATAGCCTGTATGTGAAAGACACTAGTTAAGGAGATTATCATGCTCTATACATGCACACTCTATTATGGCCATATGTTATATTTGCTGCATGTTGCATATGAATTATGTTATAGCAATTATGTAATATTACAGCAAATACATAAACATGAAATTTTGTTTTCCTCTCATTTTTTTTTTATAGGTAGGAATCATTGGTTTCGTTTGCTTTTGAAATTTTATTGCTCACAACAGAGTTGTAGGAACTGCACAGCTTAGACCTCACAAACAGTATACAGTACCCTCAGTAACAGATGCGTTTGGGAATCAGGTACCTTTTAAAATCCCAGACATCCTGACAGGACTGTGAACTCTATTCTTGTTTGGTTTTCATTAATGAAAAGGAAATGTATTGCTCTTCCCTGTTCTTAAGTTGATTTCTCCTATAACAATGACAATGAACCCTGAAGGGCCCTCTTTTTTCTTCAGATGAATGTGGAAGGTGTCCATTGTGATAGGTGCCGGCCTGGCAAATTTGGACTAGATGCCAAGAACCCCCTTGGCTGCAGCAGCTGCTACTGCTTTGGAGTTACTAGTCAGTGCTCTGAAGCAAAGGGACTGATCCGTACATGGGTGAGTAAGAAGCCGTTGAGCCATATAATGGTGTGATGCTCATTCCTTCAGGAATCATTTAGTCAGGCCCTGAGGGGTACTAGCAAATGGCAAAACATTTAAGTAACCCCATCCCCTGTGTGCACTCAGAAATGGTAAAGGCTCTCTGTGCCGTTAGGCTGTTGGCATAAACGCCTCTTGAAAATTCTTTCTAGAAAATTGTTCAGTTCCTGTTGATAAGGAAATGGCAAGTGGAAACTGGAAGCATTGTGGAAGCTGGAAGCAGCTCCATCCTGAGGAAAGAAGCACTGAAGGGTGACTGTTCGCATCTAATGCAGCCCCTAAACCAGACCCTGTTGTATGCCTTCCAGCCAGTCTTGAGCCACCATACATTGTTTAGATGACACCATGCTTATTTTGACTTTAATTTCCCTTTGTTTTCCCAGAATTTGATTTCAACTTTTATTAGTGAAATACATTGCAATTTTCAGAGATTATGAGTTTCATTATGCCACTCATTTCAAAGCATTTACTTTCTACTGCTCTCTCCAACCTTGTCTCAGTTCATTTTCTGGGACAACCCACCAAAGTGGGGACAGGAAGTCAGATAGACATGTACTCCACACCTAGCTTTAAAAGAATGCCCCAAAGACTCACATTCCTGCTGAAATTTGACCTTGTACAGGTGACTTTGAGTGATGAGCAGACCATTCTGCCACTGGTGGATGAGGCCCTGCAGCACACAACTACCAAAGGCATTGCTTTCCAGCACCCAGAGATTGTTGCAAAGATGGATGAAGTCAGGCAAGATCTCCATTTGGAACCTTTTTACTGGAAACTCCCAGAACAATTTGAAGGGAAAAAGGTAAAAATAACCCCAAATTTGCACATGAACTAAATAAGCATGGTTTATGTGTCAGGTCATTAGAAGTTTACCTCATCATCTCTATTCTATTTTTCTTTTCAGTTGATGGCCTATGGGGGCAAACTCAAGTATGCCATCTATTTTGAGGCTCGGGATGAGACAGGCTTTGCCACATATAAACCTCAAGTTATCATTCGAGGTGGAACTCCTACTCATGCTAGAATTATTACCAGGCACATGGCTGCCCCTCTCATTGGCCAGTTGACACGGCATGAAATTGAAATGACAGAGGTAAAGTTGGTTGTTGTTTGGCACAAAGATACTAATGGCTTTTCATTCAGTTCTGTCAATGGTGTTTTTGGTTCTCATTTACAGAAAGAATGGAAATATTATGGTGATGATCCTCGAATCAGTAGAACTGTGACCCGTGAAGACTTCTTAGATATACTATATGACATTCACTATATTCTTATCAAGGCGACTTATGGAAATGTTGTGAGACAAAGCCGGTAAAGTATAAAGGAAAATACTCAAGTTCTTATTCTAAGTTCTATGGGGCTGGTCAAAAGACACCAGATAAGAAATCAACAACTGGTTTGTTTGTGACTGAGGTGACAAAAGACAAGCCAAAGAAGGCTTCCAGTCACTTGGGCCATTATTTACTTTCAAAATAAATAACATAAAAACAATATTCTTACTTACATTAGTCATGGTGAGTTAAATACACCAGGAGAAAATTCAGGATAGCACATACTGTAGGTTACATATAGGTAACTGTAGTGTTGTAAGTCTGTTACATTGTTGAGAAAGTGACCTTGAAGCATGAAGGGGAATAAACAAGGTCAAGTTAGTCCAGTCCTTCATCCTTTATCTTGCTCATCTGTATTACCAGTGAAACATGTATGTTTATTTACCCTGGATATCCTGATGTACATTGATTGAAAATCATAGTGAACAAAACCAAACACAGATAAATCGAAGAAATGTATGTGACATCAAGAAAGTGAAACTGGGAATACTTCAAAAAATAATCAGAGAGGTTAATTAATACAGGCGTCATTGACAATAGCACTTGGGGCCACACTGGTACCATTTTCAATATCAACATTCACTGAGGCTTTAGTTGGAAATAGCCTCAATTTTTTAAAGAATGAATGAGACAAGAAGAAGGTAATATTGAAAGTGTGAACACTGTTTTCCATGACTCTGGTCACACAATGATGGGAGGACCCAGTGATAGAGTCAAGGGATGTTTGTCTCACTGGAACATGATGTAAGTATGTTTATAGATTATGATAAAGGTAGCAATTAAAGAAAATAGAATAAAATACATAGAATCGAGACAACAATGGAGGCTCCAGGAGACTTCTTCACAAGCAGAAGGCATCATCCAAAGAGATGAAAGGAGAACTCCGACAGAGCTAAGTAAGCTTCTTACTGCAGAGGCTAAACAGTGTGTTAATTTACTCAGTAACTCAATGTCTCTCTTACATGTTACATCCTTTTGTGTTCAGGAAAAACATGGAGTCCATATGTGTTTGTAAAATAGTCTTATGACAAATGAATAGACCTAACCAGAGAAAATAAAGAGGAAGCTGTTCATAGTCAAATTAATGAATCTAAAAATTTCTCTATATATCAGATATTCATACTGCGCTAAGCATACACACAATCTCACATAGAACTCATTCTCGTCTAATAGAAGATTCAGGTTGCTTCACTTTCAGTGAAGGAGTTAATCAGGAGCCAAAACTCACCTTCTCATTTATATTTCTTTGGGTTCCTTATCATAAAAATAAAAACATGTATCAGGAAAAAAAATAGTCACCTGTGTTGCTAATTATTTTAGAGTATCATAATACATTATTTATAGAAGTGAAAGCTGGATTACATATTAGATATGCAAGTGGACTCCTTTGCAAGTTCCTACAGACCACCCTAAAAGATTGACAGTTCACAGGACATAGTGTTAGTATTACTTCCGGGACCAGTGTTGTCTTCATTTTTCACTCTACAACACTTTTTCTAAGCTTTATCAAAACTTAGTTGTAAGCTCACCAGGAAAACAAGTAAGGCAGATACATCACCAGCACTTGAATATTTAAGCCAGGGGAAACATGACAAAAGTTAAAATATCCCCAATAAGACAGCCCAATATCTTTATCATTATATAAACCATGGTAGTGTCAGAAACAGAGTTTAAGATTGAGTTATATATGTAGTAACTTCTAGAATTCAGTATTTAAATGGAGGCCATATCCAGAAACAAGCAAAGTCATCTTTTGCACTTCTCTCTTTCTTGCTCCTCTACCATTTCATCCACATGTGAGCTCCTCGAACAACCTGAGAAACATTATTCACAGCAGAGCATCTGTTGTTGCCACTGTTCAAGTCTCTTGACTTTTAAACCCTGCTCTCTCATAGGCATGTATGTACTATGTACAAGAGAGTGAAGGCAAGAGGATGCTTGTATCTTCTAGAAGAAGCTTTGGACCCCCATGGAGGTTTCAGTGGAGAGAAGACAGTTAAATAAACAGCAGGTTTACCTCTTGCATCACAGAATCCAGAGAGAGCAGAAGAGTGAAAGCATTCTTATCAGAGAGGAGTGGCTGCTGCAGCTCTATACAATACTTTCTACCACTATGCTGCTCTAAGGAGAGGAAAGCAAAACCTGCATTTTAGCCCAAAATTGGTTTTGTACGGGCTCCCAAGCGCTCATCACAGTGCTAGTGAAATCAGCATGTACATTCATAATTCAATAAAACTTACCTACACTTGTTATAAAGTTTATGATTCAACCTCCTTAAACTATTGGAGGTGCCTTTTATGGAGGCAAAACTATTCAGTGTCTCACTTAAAAGTTTATTTGCAGAACATTTCATGTTGCAGTTAGTCAGTCATGAAATAGTCTGGGTTTATGGACTGCATACATTTTAATGCATAATTTCAAATTAATGAAAACGATATCAGAGGATTCACTGGGAATATATTTTTTTCAACCATAAGAGCTTTCCCACCAATAGGAGGTCACTTGAAAGATTTATTTACTAAAGCTAATAAAATATTAATTTGGAAGGCTCTTTATCCATTTAAAGATCAGGGTTAGATCATGCCTGGCACTGTTTTCTAGGAGGCTTTCCCGAGTTCTTGAAAGGACACCCAGAGGCTCCAGAGGAAGAGAGTAGTAAATTACAAGCAATTTTACTTGTGACGGCAGGAGACATTCTAAGACAGAGTGACCTTGGGTTGCCTGTTTGAAAGAATATAAATGTCTAATTGATTGGCCATGTCTGCATGAAGCTACTCACATTTTGAAAACTAGGGGGATAAAAATCTTTATAATAACTTCTCAACAGGAAAGCAGACATCCAATTTAGTAAACTCCTTAGGATTTATGTGGATATTTTCCTAATAGATAACCTCAGTCTGAGAGGGAAAAAAATGCAGTAATGGGATGAGGCAACTCAGCGCCTGGAATTTAAGCAGCTTCAAAACAGCATAGTTATTAGCGTGATGGCCCCCTTTCTACAATATGTAACTTCATGGTACCTTGATAAACAGATATATTTTGGTTCATTGAAAACAAGCAAACAAACGAATTTACCTGTGACTGGCAGAAATATTGGGGAGGAGGTGTTCTTAAGCCTTGAGTAGTTTTTGGAGGTTGTATCTGCTTGTGTGATCATTAACTCTGCTTGCATTCTTTGTAGCATTTCTGAAATCTCCATGGCAGTAGCTGAACCAGGACCCATATCTGCAGCGAGCCCACCAGCACACTTGATAGAAAGATGTGACTGCCCTCCTGGCTATTCTGGCTTGTCTTGTGAGGTAAGCTAACTGCCATTAACTCGCTTGAGCTCAGCTCCCTTCCAGAGCCAAATGGGAGTCCTTCTCAATCTTCCTCTGCCCTGGATTTCTATGTGTACTCTTAGCCTATTTATCAGTCATGCATATTAGCAATATGTTATTGTCATTGTTAGCTTGTAAAGAATCTTAACTGTAGGGAAATACCTGATTAAAAGATTTGTAAAGATGTGTCATAGCCGGGGGTGAGCATGTCTCAAAAGGCTGGTCTGTATAACCCATCTATCTTCTTGGCACCATTTCTGAGCAGTTAAGGCATTTAAACTGCAGCAATTATGACATAGGATTCTATCCAGTTTGAGAGTGTATTTTATACAGAAAAGACAAAATGTGCACACTAAATAGCAGGCTATTCTATTCAACATAGTCTTCCCAAAAGGACATAAAATTATTTCTACAGTGTGACCATCATTCAGTTATCACAATTTTAGAACCATTTTTTTCACTTCTAGGGTATTCTTCTGAATGCCTTCTGGTAGTGTAATCAATTTCTACAAATATTAATTTGTAAAATGAATACTACAATATTGAGAATTTGGGAGCGATAAGGAACTGGGCTGAACTTGAACCTCCACCTCACCAAGTATTAGGA
The DNA here is from genome assembly GCA_028551405.1 of Uromys caudimaculatus. Lineage (NCBI taxonomy): Eukaryota > Metazoa > Chordata > Mammalia > Rodentia > Muridae > Uromys > Uromys caudimaculatus. The sequence continues at coordinate 44,156,666 of CM052717.1, read as the reverse complement.
CTGAGACTTTGCATAGATTGCTAAACCTCTAGAAGCTAGACATGATAAATACTCATGAGTAACTAGTGGTATTCCATATCCTGCCATTCTACAAATTCCTGACTTTAAAGAGTTTTCTGGGACCTACTATGTACCAAATTCTGTCTCATTGGTCACATTAATTGGTACCCTTTGCCTGAGGTTAATGTCATTGATGTCTCCTCCTTTACAGATTAAGGCTCTTATAATGATTAAATAGGCTGTGAGCCTTACACACATCTCACTGGTTTGTGGTCACTGTCAGTTGTTAGAGTTGATACTATGGTTCATGTACTAATTATAGGTTCATGTGCTGATATTTCTAATATAGTCTAATCTGACAACTTTGTAAATGGGATTTTGGAAGTTTTCTTGAGAATGGCATGCATGGCTCTAGGCCAAAGCTAAAATACATCTTGAAAATTCTGAGTTGGGGCTGGTAAGACGACTCTGTGGGCAAAAGCCCCTGCTGTCAAGCCTCACAACCTGACTTGCTAAAATTTCCTTCCAGGACCCAGACGGTGGAAGGAGAAAACAAACTCCCTCAAGTTGCCCTCTGATCTCCACACATTTGTTGTGGTACGCATGTCCCAAAGCACATACATATAAATGAATAAATGAATAAAGAAAGAAAGAGAGAGAGAAAGAGAGAGAGAGAGAGAGAGAGAGAGAGAGAGAGAGAGAGAAAGAAAGAAAGAAAGAAAGAAAGAAAGAAAGAAAGAAAGAAAGAAAGAAAGAAAGAAAGAAAGAAAGAAAGAAAGTTGTGAGTCCTATCTCACTCCACCATTTCAGGCACTTCTGCTGGCTTATTGCTAAGCCCCAGGTTTTTATCTATTGAATCACCCTAAGAATGAATATAAATGAGAATTCATGGAAGAAAATACACTATAAACTCAGTGCTGTTAGCTTAGCCACCACTGTATGGTTCCACAATGTTCAAAGAACAACTTCATGGGGTGACTGAAATGCCTTGAAGCAGCTCCATTGCCTACTCAGAAGAAGATATTCACTGTAATATGCACACTTGAGTCTCATAAACAATCAAATAACCCATCTCTTTATTAGGTAATAGTTCCCTCATGCATGCATTTTTACAGAATACAAACTATTACACTTATTTATGTATGCCTTTCAAATATCCACACTACGCAGCTGGAAATGAGGCAATGCACACATACAAAATGGACTCATGAGAGACAAAAGCAGAGAGGACTCAGGGATACTTTAAGACTTTTTTTCTAGAGAAACGGAATTTTGTTTCATTGTGTGGCTGCACTGCTGGAAAACTGTAGGAACTTGGCTAAATGCTTTAACTGGCATGGGCCTCATTATTATTATATATAGTTATCGTTATACAGTTATGTAAGCTATAAGATGGAAGTTCTGAAATTTCTGACTTGGTAATGTTATTTTCCTATGGAAAATATCCAGAGTCAAGCTTGACCTCCAGGTATCTTGAGAAGAAAGATATTATGTCTCCATTTCTCCCCACTTATTTAATACGATTCTCTTCATAGTTCAACGAAAGTATTGGAAGGTTATAAAATTATTTCAGTATAATCTACATTTCTCCACAAATTTCATATATGTTTGTTTTGTGATTTATAGGTTTTTGAAAAAGACCAAAACTCACTTTGGCATTGATTTTTCATGACTTGCCATTATCTGAAAACATGAATTAGCACAAATTAAACAAACGCAAATGAAAATTATATGGGAAATACCTAGGATGTCCCCACAGAAGTGTGGAAACTCGCAGTTTCATCCATGTGCTGTGAGCTCTGCTCATGCTCCTATTTACAGACACTGATCACAGCAAGGACTTAGTGGAGAGATTATGGAGATCAAGACTTATCTCTCATAATAAGACACCTGACATGTTCTCCACGCCCCGCTGCCTCTAATCCATTATACATCTTATTTATAATTCATTTTGATTCTAAAGTGTAATTACCCAAGTGTAAAATCAAATCACTAAAGCAAGAGCTAAGGACAGTTTTTAAATAATCCACCCTGTTCCAGTAACATATGCTTTGGGTTATGACTACACAAAATGGTTCCTTTACAAACATCTTCACCAAGTGTACAGAATCCTACAGATATTTACATTTGGTAAGCTAATCCCTTTATATGTTTAGACAAAATGAGATTGCAGGAAGACAGAATTAAGTATTGCCATTTAAATGCAGCCAGTTACAAGAATACTACACTTTTGCTAAACATGGGTTAGAGGGACACTATTGTTCTGCTCACACAGTTTCCTGTCCTTAAAGTAGCTAGTTATTGTGATTTATGATCACAATAATTTGAAGTTGAAACTAGATTTCTTTTAGAAGTTAAATGAAAGGCTCTCTCTTTGCATCATACTTGTTTACAGAACCCCCCTACTTAGCCAGTTTTCCAGAATAGCTTAGGGTACAATTATTACCTAAACCTTTAATAAGTTTCAGTTACACACAGACACCATTATTTATCACTTTTCAGCATTGTGTATATGGCACTCTGCAATGATATCACAGAAGAAAGGTTTAATAATGATATTTTGAGTGTTCTAGTCTCTCAGTCCTTCCTCCCAGGTCCTATTTGCTTGGATCAGAGTTGAACTGGTATCTATTGGGTCAATCAAAACTTAGCAGTTAAAGGAGACCAAATTTTAAGTCCCCATGTATACTTACTAGACTGTCAGATAACTCAAAATTCATAATGTGGAAATAATGGCCCCTTTCACATGCATACTTTCTTTGGGGGATCCTTTATCACTTTGCTGGCATGGCATGTGGGAGACCCGGGGACTGCTTTCATGTAGTATGTCCTTCTTAACAGTGGGAACATGAGAACTGTGTCACGAGGGAACTGCACCCTATGCAAACATCATGGCATACATGTGCACACAGTAAGATGACTGTTATGCTGTTAGTCAGAGAAATCTATTAGGCCATTACTGTGTACCTGGTGTGTCATTGACTGAAGCATTGTTTTGTGACATGTTATGAATAGATGGTGTGTGCTGTCATTTTCTTTTCTGAGAACTTTAGAAAAGTCCTTGATGCATTTATTTTTATTTTATTCTCAGCAACTACATCTAAATCGTATCTGGGACAGGGCACGTACATTAATTTGTGGAAAGCATTAAATAAGTGGATTAATTCTCACAGCATTCCTATCCAAGAACAAAATTTGTTGTATGTATACTGTATCCTGTACAATCTCAAACACATTTACGGCATACTTGTACTGTCAGACTTAGACCACAGAGTATTATTTATAATCTCCATGTTCCCACTGGGGAAACTGAGGCCCAGGCAGGTAAAAGAACTTGTGAACCATTACACAGCTAAGATTTAAACTGAGATATATTGTTTCTAAAAGTGTTACCTTACATTCAAATATTATGATATAAAAGATCCATATGTTTCAGGTCAGGAAACTGAGGCTTGCAGCACTCAAAGCACGTATGCAGTGGTATTTAGTAAGTGTCAGAAGAAAAGTTAAAGTCATGTTGGCCTGGGTGCAAAGCCCACACAGAGATCCCAGGCAGAGTGTGTTCACTGGTACCTGCACCTGTCAGCTTCCATTGTCTCTGAGGAGAGGATTGTGTAGAGCATCTGAGAAATGCTGACCCACCATTATTCTTTAATTCTATTGGCTCTACTGCCCCTGTCTTTTGTACACATTTGATTCTAAAGTTTTCGAGAGATGCCATATTATGAAAGGAAAAATGAAAGGAGAAGAGAAGAAAATTTAGTTGTGTCTAATTTCAGGACATGAGAAGAGAATTTTGGAAAAGTTGGAACTATGGGCAGGAGAAAATCTGACAAAATGAAGTTTGAAGAAGTTTTTGTTTGCTTTTCTTAAATTCTTCATCAGGTTCCAAAATTTTTTTTTTTTTGAGAACATGTAAAAGTAGTTTCTTTTCTGTTCTATTTATGCTTTCTTGTGTTGTTGAATTTTGAGGGCAGAAAACTTGATATTTAAAAAAACACCTCCAGTTGATTTTTAATGAAAATAATAAATAAATACAAAGGGATCCAGGAAAGGAGAGGATTACAAAGAGATAAATGTGATATATTGTTTTAAACATTCTGAGAACACTCTAATTCTTACATTGAAAACAGTCACTTTTTCTTTGTTTAGAAATACTGTCTAACAAAACACAATATTAAACTGTTAAGAGTATGAGATGCCCCAGTGTAGGGGAACGCTAGGGAGGGAAGATGGGAGTGGATGAGTGGGTGGGGGAGCACCCTCATAGAGACAGGGGGAGGGAGGATAGGGAGTTTCCAAAGGGGAAAACATTTGAAATGTAAATAAAGTAAATATCCAAAAATAAATAAATAAATAAATAAATAAATAAATAAACAAACTAATCATTGGAAGGATGTAAAAAAAAAAAAAAAAAAAAAAAGAAGAAGAAGAAAGTTTAGATGACAATTCCCCAAATAACTGAAAAGCAAAAGGAAAGGCCTAGAACTCTCTTCACAGTACTCAGCATGGAACACCTGACCTAACACAATAAATATCTTGGAGTTCTCAGTACATTTTAGCCCAAGACGCTGGGCTTGCCTTGCTCAATGATTTCTTATTTACTTTGTTCTTCTAAGATTTGGTTGGTTGGTTGGTTGGTTGGTTGGTTGGTTGGTTGGTTTCTTTGAGGTACAAAAAAACTTAGAAATTCCTCCCAATTTGTATGGTTTTCACACATATACACAATATATAAACACAGAGACAGACATACCCCATGCAAATAAAATAACAATATTTAGAAAAATAATTAAGTGTGAGTCCTATATGAGTAAAATACAAATCTGTTCAAGTCAATATGGTAACAATTGGTAACAGTCTACACAGTGTATAGCTTTTGGGATAGGAAGGAGATGTGTGTGTGTGTGTGTGAGTGTGTGTGTGTGTGTGTGTGTGTGTGTGTGTGTGTGTGTGTGTGTTTCAAGTGTGCATGTCTCATATGTGTGAGCACATATGTGTGAAGAGATTTGGAATTAATGGGTTCTCCTTGATTATACTCCATCTTACAGACTGAAGCAGAGTCTCTCACAGACTCAAGGCTCACAGCTTTGTCTGGGCTTACAAGTGCTGCCACACCCATTGTGTTTTACATGAGTTCTGCTGGTCCAAACTCCTGTCCTATTACTGAAGCTGCTAGTGCTTTGCTCATTAAGACAGCTCCACAGCCTCTGTGTACCGCCTCGCCAGACCCTGTGTGCCACCTTACAGCCCATGTGCCACATTCTCAGCCTCTTTTTGCTACATTTCCAGTCCCTGTGGGCTACATCTGCAGTCCCTGTGTGCCAGCCACCTCTACAGCCCCTGTGTGTCACCTCCCCAGCCCCTGTAAACTACCTACAGTCCCTGTAAACCACCTCCGCAGCCCTGTGAGCCACCTCCCCAGTCCCTGTATGCCACCTCCCTCTTCTAAACACATCTGGGATTGCTCCTTCAGTTATATTTAAAATGTATTCTTCAGGTATAATTTCTACAGTTTTTCTGTAACAATCAGGAAAGTTAACCTCAATTGCCAATAACATGATTACATATTACCCTAAGGTAAATATATATTTGAATGTACCATGAGACTGAAAAGATGCAAAGTTTTTATTTTTTTGTTTGTTTGTTTTGTTGTTGTTGTTTTGACTAATGGGTTCAGCCTTTCTTTAGTCTGATCAAATTCAGAAAGGAATTAAATCTCATTAGAATTTCTTATAGGGTGATAAAAGCCAAGAGACTCTTAATTAAGTGCTTAATTGAGGTACACATTAAACAAATCAAAATAAACTCAAGGAGAGCACTGAGCATTGATTTTTTTCTCTCTTTCTGGGAAACTTCTGTATATTTTATTCTGAGCTGCTTAGGCAGATCAAAAGCATGTACACACATTAGGAAGCTTTTGGTGAAGCGTGTTTGCCTGCTTAGCCAGCTGTCATTCTCTCTTCAACAGGAAAGAGTTTTAAGGGAAGAAAGAAGATCCTACTTAGCCAAGGTGTTTAACAGCCTCTTTACAATCCTTAGTGGCACCCAGGAACTGCCTCCTATCTCTTAATCAGAAGTCAAACACTGTCTGATGAGAGACAGCATTGAGCCTGGGACACAAGTCAGCCTACCTCATGCTGAGGGTCTCTTCACAGAAAGCCAGTGCTGTTCTTGATACAAGCGTATGACAAAACTTTCATGAAGATGAAACTCTTGCTTTTGCATATGTCGGGTTTGCCAGCAATTTTCTGTTGGCTTGTTTTCATTGCAAAATGAAAAACTACAGCTCAGAAAAAGATAAATTTTATGAATTCCTAATAGTTTAAGACACAGAGATTTCATTATTTTGATTTTTTCTTTTTATAAGCTTTAAATCATATTGATATAAATAATGCACCTATAGGGTTTTGTATTTTGCTTTACTGAGATTTTTTTGGACATTTGCTAGTTGTCCATCAAGCACAGAAAAGCGTATTTTCAGCTGTCAAGGACATTGGACTAGCATCTTGTTAGTCCATATGACAATGTTAGTTAAAAATAAACTGCTCAAGAAAAAGACACTTTCAGGCTTTCTCAGGCAAAAAGCAATAGATGCAAATGAAAGCTTTCCTCTGCTAAAATCTGATTACATGAGGCTGCCAGTGCTGGAGAACAGAAGAAGGACCTAGCAGAAATATATCAAAATTGGCATTTATGCTTATAAATGGGACTCCCCAAATTCACATACACACTTGGAGGGCATAGACCAAGGTCATCTTTAAAACCACTGGAGAACCTTAGTACAGAAGCAAGCATGCTAACACACATGCCCTAATTGTCTTCTTTTTCTTCTAGACATGTGCACCAGGATTTTACCGACTGCGTTCTGAACCAGGTGGCCGCACTCCTGGACCAACCTTAGGAACCTGTGTTCCCTGTCAGTGTAATGGACACAGTAGCCAGTGTGATCCTGAGACCTCAGTATGCCAGGTAAGCATCTTCAGCTTCATGGACAAGACCTGTGCACTCATTTCTTTTCCAAATATGCAGTCCTCCATGCAGAGGCAGATTCATCTGCGGGGAGCATAACTGTGTGCTTGAAATGAAAAATGCAGGGGGGAAGGACAGTTGCCATGTTCTTCATTTTAAGATGTAATGAAAATTATGATGGGGGGAAAAAACTCAGTTCTTCTCAAAAAAAAAAAAAAGAGAGAGAATAATAGTAAATAGCAGCTTAGAGCACAGGAGAACACACACACTGGTCAAAAATTATGTGATGTGTTATTTCCTAATTACAAGCAAAAGTGGGTTTTATGGAATCTGGAAATTATCACAAAATATTTAAAGGGTTAGGGTGGTAGCAAGCTTGTAGCCTATGAGGTTTTAACTTTGATTTCCAGTTTTGCAAATTAAAAAGAAAATAATGAAAAGAGGGTGGTGGTGAAGAAAGGAAGATCAAAAGAAAAGAAAAGAAAAAAGAAAAGAAAAGGAAAGAAAAGAAAAGAGAAGAAAGGAAAGTTGTTACAGAAAAGTTTCCCCAGTACAACCTAAGGCAAAATATTAGTATTTTAAATATTTCCCGCTGGGTTTGTCTGTGTTTAAAAACAGAGCATGTAATACTATTAGAGTTTTATATTGTGCCTTTTACATGTGCCTATTACAAACATCTTTAAATACATTGATTGTATATACTGTAACTTACTTATTTCTCATAGTGTTAAGGCAACTCTTAGTGTTGCATCTTCCTGGTGACAGGCAGAATCCTGAACCACCATTTGCTTTTGAACCATCTGGGCTCTCCAGTCCCTCACCCTTGGTACTTCAGGATCCCCTACCATTGCTGGTCCCCTAGAGTTGAATCCTTTTATAGATCTGGACATCCATTTCTCTCATCTTCTTCCTCTAGTCTTCTGAAATCTTTCCACTGGACTCTATAGAACTCATGGTGAAACATCAATAAAATTGCGTGTAGAATTCTCTTATTCCCCTTCAGGTTTCTCATGGAAACCTGGCTGTCCCCTCACAGGCTGCCAGCCCTGTGGTCCTCCTAAGTAGTAGCCATTGTTTTCTGCTGTTCTTCATGTCCCTGACCCTGAAGAGAGGGTGGGCACCCCTGTCCCTCACTGCCATTCTCAGCCCTCCCACGTTCTCCTTTGTAGCACCAGACAGCTTTAGATCATTCCCACATCTGTCTCTGTTTATTTAGTTAACCACTCACCCTCTGAGCGGACCCCTGACTCCCTAATGGTTTTCTGTTGTGTCTTTTCCATTATCTAACAAAACTACTGATGCAATCCTTCTTGATTTGAATATTCACAAAAACCAACTCTCTGTTCTTCGCCTTCTCAGTTTCTTCTGCCTTTGCTTCTCCATTTTGAATATCTTCTGGTTTGGGCCTTTGTCTGTTTCTCTCTTGTTCAGCCTTTAGCATTTCAACATCTTAATCTCATTGAGACTTACGCTATATTTCTCATGCCCTCATTTTTAAGAGCAGCTGACTTCATGAGCTTTCATATCATCCTTCATCTTCCATCTACCTTGGTTTTCTTTCCCTTTCTCCTCCTCTTTCTATTCCTCTCTCTCTTTGTTTTTCGAGACAAGGTCTCTCTGTGCCATGGCACTTGCCAAGTAACCTATGTTGGCAGGCCAGAGTGTCCTGCATCCTTGTGCTGTGATTACAAAGACATAACACCTTGTATAGCCTCTTATATGTGTCCTGGGACTCAAACGCAGATCCTCATGCTTGTGTGGTTAGCATTTTTTCTGATTGAAACATCTCCTCAGCCCTCGGTGTTGCTTCCTATGAAACCAGCATCAAGTAGAAGAAAGAGAAACATAGCTCACATGACCTCAGCAACCCTCGATCACTTTTTGTCTCTGTTGCCTCGTACTGTGACTCTTTTCCTCACACTGGAAGAATGAATCTTTCTGGAAAAGACAGACTATTAGGCTAGAGATGTAACTTAGAGTGGAGCACTTGTATAGCATGCATGAAGTCCTATGTTCAGAGTCTAGAGAATGGTCAATGTTAAAGTAAGCCTGGGGAGGACAGACCAAGGCTTCACTGCGTATATTTGATCCTCATATACACTTTCTGCCATTCAAGGATACCATTCTCTTAATCTCCTACTCCATCCGCACTGTCATTCAAAACGGAACAAAAGTCTTTTGGCTCTACCTCCTTCTAACTATCCCTCCTTCCATCATCAAGTTTTCTATATGCCATTCGCAGTTTCTCTCAGTCTCTGTGGACTCCAGTTTAACTTCCAGGGCTATGGTAGAGCCCAGGACTCACTCAGCTCCAGAATTTATCATTCTTGACAGAGCAACAGAGTTTGCCACCATGAATCTCTGCATTCTTTTTGGAAGTCTGTGTTTGGTTGATTCTCCAGCGATGCTACTGCGAAGGTTTTGAAAAACACTGCCCACCAGCTCCTCTCTTCATCCCTCTTCCTTTCTCATTACCCTGATACCAGTACATTGCATTACCAGGATTCAATGCCTTTGCTTCTCTACATAAACATGTTCCCATAGTGATCTCACACAGGCACATAACTATCAGTACCACGGCTGTAATCCTACAGTATTTACATGATTCCTACCACTTCATTTTAATTCTTCTCTAATAATTCTAAAAGATTTTGTGATATGTGAAACTTATGTTTTTTCCCTCAAAGGTATTATTGAAAAGACACATTTCATTGATTAATATCACCTCTTTTTCATAACTCATGATTTCTAAATATGCATAATTATCTTTTTCCATATTAAAACCTGCTTAAGGCTCATATCTTCTGTTCTTTTTGCCTTCTTGTTTTTACTATAATGCTTTGCTTCCCTTCCTTTTAGAATGTGTTATGTAATAAACAGATTTTTATCACCCTTACTTCTTCTAATTTTCTAAACTAGATTCCATATATTCATTCCAGTGACATTTTTATTCACTATTTTCACCCATTTTCTAAGATCTATAACTAGGATTTTGATTGAAATTGAAGTAAACTGCTCTTAAAGAATTGCTGTATTTATACAGGTCAATTTTGTTTCCTTTAGCTGGGAATGTTATTGTCTTCTCTCTTAAAACATTGTGTATTTTATGGTTAAACTATTATAAAAGATAGGTTATATATTTTGTACATTAAAATTAGATATATTATACATATTAATTTCAGTAGTTAACATTGCAGTATCTGTGTTAGCAGGTTATTTACTTATTAGTCTTTATCATAAAATTTTTAACATCTGTTTAATATCTATCCATTTTTATTTACAACCTATCAATGTTCAGTTGTTTATATTTATTTATTTTCTTTTTTTATTATTATTATTTTTGATACTTTATTTGCATTTCCAATGTTTCCCCTTTTCTGGGTCTCCTCTTTGGAAACCCCCTATCCCCTCCCCATCCCCGCCTCTATGAGGGAATTCCACCTCCCACCCACCTGCCCACCCATCCCCATATTCCCACCTTGACATTTCCCTTTACTGGGGCCTCTAACACCCTCAGACCCAAGGGCCTCTCCTCTCTCCCGGATGGCCATCAAGGTCATCCTCTGCCACATATGAGGTCTGAACCATGGGTCCATAGATGTGTATTCTTTGGTTGGTGGTCCAAACTCCAGGATGACCGGGGGGGGGGGGTCAGGCCCATTGACGTTCTTGCTCCCTCCATGGGGCTGCAAATTCCCTAAGTTCCTTGAGACCTTTCTCCAATTCCTCCATCTGGGACCTCACTCTCAGTCCAACGGTTAAGTGAAACTTGGACATTCTGAATTTTTGGGTTAATATCCGCTTATCAGTGAGTACATACCGTGTTCGTTCTTTTGTGACTGAGTTACCTCGCTCAGGATGATGTTTTCAAGTTCCATCCATTTTCCTGCAAATTTCATTAAGTCATTGTTTTTAAGAGCTGAGTAGTACTCCATTGTGTAGATGTACCACATTTTCTGTATCCATTCCTCTGATGAGGGACATCTGGGTTGTTTCTAGCTTCTGGCTATTATAAATATGGCTGCTATGAATATAGTGGAGCATGTGTCTTTATTACATGTTGGAGCATCTTCTGGGTATATGCCCAGGAGAGGTATAGCTGGGTCCTCAGGTAGAATTATGTCCATTTTTCTGAGGGTCCGCCACACTGTTTCCAGAGTGGTTGTACCAGCTTGCAGTCCCACCAACAGTGGAGGAGTGTTCCTCCTTCTCCACATCCTCGCCAGCATCTGCTGTCACCTGAGTTTTTGATCTTAGCCATTCTGACTGGTGTGAGGTGGAATCTCAGACTTGTTTTGATTTGCATTTCCATGATGACTAGAGATGTTGAGCATTTCTTTAGGTGCTTCTCAGCCCAGCGAATTTCCTCAGTTGATAATTCTCTGTTGAGCTCTGTTCCCCATTTTTTGATGGGGTTATTTGGTTTTTTGGAGTCTAACTTCTTGAGTTCTTTGTATATATTGGATATTAGCCCCTATCAGACATAGGATTGGTTAAGACCTTTTCCCAATCTGTTGGTTGCTGTTTTGTCCTATTGACAGTGTCCTTTGCCTTACAGAAGCTTTGCAATTTCATGAGGTCCCATTTGTCTATTCTAGATCTTAGAGCATAAGCAACTGGTGTTCTGTTCAGGGACTTTCCCCCCATACCCAGGTGTTCCAGAGTTTTCAGCACTTTCTCTTCTATTAGATTCAATGTAACTGGTTTTATGTGGAGGTCCTTGATCTACTTGGACTTGAGCTTTGTACAAGGAGATAGGAATGGATCAATTTGCATTCTTCTACATGTACACCACCAGTTGAACCAGCACCATTTGTTGAAAATGCTGTCTTTT
>CM052717.1:44109593-44144363 GCA_028551405.1 Uromys caudimaculatus | reverse complement strand
ATTCTTTAATGGATTTCTGTGTTTCCTCTTTAAGGGCTTTTAGTTCTTTACCTCTGTTCTCTTGTGTTTCTTTAAGGGTATTAATTTCTTTCTTAAAGTCTTCTATCATCATCATGAGAAATGATTTTAAATCTGAGTCTTGCTTTTCTGGCATATTGGGGAATCCAGGGCTTGCTGTGGTGGGAGAACTGGGTTCTGATGATGCCAAGTGGTCTTGGTTTCTGTTTCTTAGGTTCTTGCCCTTGCCTTTTGCCATCTTGTTAACTCTGATGTTAGCTGTTCTTACTCTGTCTAGCTATGGCTTTTCCTTCCTGCAGGCCTCTGTATCAATACTCTTTGAAGACCAGCTCTCTCTGAGAGGTGTTTCTTCCACATTCCTGGGAGAGTAACTTTCTCCCCGGCGCTGCTTGGCTATGGAACCCTGGTGGCCCAGGCAGAGGTCTCCTGCTGCCTCGATGGGACCTAGGGGGTTTCTATACCTGCCTACCTCAGTCCCTGTGTCTTGCAGTTTCTGGGCTGTTCCTGGTGAGCTGTTGAACTTGTCTTGGCCCCACTCCCGGCTTTTCCATGCTCCTGGGAGGGTAGCTTTCTCCCGGCACTAATTGGCTATCTATTTATTTTATAGTTATAAATTATTGTTTTAAAATACATATGTTAACTTCTTGCCATATACTGTATCTGTAATAATTATTTTATAAATTTTATTGATGAGGAATAACAAAATGTTAAGTAGATAAATAATCAACAACCTTTCTAATTTGTGATTTTAATATTAGAGTCTCCTTCTTCTACAATAAGCTTGGTAATAGTAGTTTATTTAAAAAACAACATTCCTGGGCTGAGCAATGGCTCAAAGCTTAAGAGCTTAAATGATCTTGCAGAGGGCTCAGATTCAGTTCCCAGGAGCCACATGGCAGCTCACAACTGCTTGTAACTCCAGCCTCAGTAGATCAGGCACCCTCACACAAATCTACAGGGAAAGCACCAATGCACATAAGATAAACTATAAGTTACTATAAAAGAAAAAGTAGTTTTTAAGAAAGAAAATTATTTCTTGTCATATTAAGAAATATTTTTTATTCCTATATTCTCAGAAATACTTTCTTTCAATCAGACGAGACTATTAAAATACAGCACATACTTGACTGTAGAGGACAGAATGAGAGTAAAGGAAGATTCTAGAGGTCTTTGTGCATAGTGTTTTCAACTAAAGATGAGTACTGAGAGGAAATTAATAATATTCACTTTCCTTGAATCCCCAAAATAATTAGTATTTGCTTTTGATGTCATAGTCTTATTTTCTGCTTGTCTGTAAATTTCAATAGATAATTCGGAGGAAGGACTCAGCTCATAAGTTAAATGCACTATTCTTATGTAGTTTTAAAGGATAACATTTGCTTCAAATGATTGATTTAAACACATACATGAGAGTTTAATTGCACTTTTATTAGACAAAAGTTCTGTTCTTTTCCAGTTTTTGTTGTTGTTGTTGTTGTTGTTGTTCAGTCGGTTCTTATGAATAGTTTTCTGCCTTAAGAATCCACAGTGAGGCCGGGCAGTGGTAGCATACACCTTTAATCCCAGCACTTGGGAGGCAGAAACAGGCAGATTTTCTGAGTTCGAGGCCAGCCTGGTCTACAGAGTGAGTTCCAGGACAGCCAGGGCTACACAGAGAAACCTTGTCTCGAAAAACCAAAAAAATAAATAAATAAAAAAAAATAAAAAAAAAAAAAGAATCCTCAGTGAGAGTCTATTTTCTAAGAATCCTGAGATAAAGTAAGTAAGAAACAAATAAATACTTCCATCAAACACACAAAGTTATACATAAATTGTTATGCCTTGAATTTTCATATTGTCCTTAGGAGAACTTTTGAAGTTAGACAACTTTATTTATCTTAGAAGTAGGCTTCTAAGGCAAATAGGAAACAGCTATTATTATAACCTCGTGGTACAACAAGGAGGCAGAAGCATACTGATTTCTCTTCTGCTGAACTCCAGCTGTCTTAGAGTTTCTATTACTGTGAAGAGACACCATGACCAAAGCATCTCCTATAAAAGCAAACATTTAATCAGGGTTGACTTATAATTTGAGAGGTTTAGTCCATTATCATCACAGCAGGAAGCATGACAATATCCAGGCAGACCTTGTGCATGGTGCTGGAGAAGGAACTGAGAGTTCTGCATCTTCATCCAACTGCAGCCAAAAGAGGACTGTCTTCCAAGCAGCTAGGATATCAAAGCCCACCACCACAAGCTCTTCCTCCAACAAGGCCACTCCTACTCCAACAAAACCATGCTTCCTAATAGTACCACTCCCTGGGCAAGCATGTTCAAACCACCACACCAGCTTAATGTTATATCCGTTACACTTTGCAATGTTCCGAGTTTTGGTGGAGTGGCAAGCTTTCTCTCTATTATCTTGACTCAAATTTTGACTTCAACTCTCAACTGACTGGATGAGCCTAGTCAGTTTCTTTAACTTTTGTGATGCCTGAGCTTCTACATTTATCAATTGATAACAATAATAGTTGTGCCTCTTAGAGAATTTTTATACAGACTTAATAAAATATTCAATGAACAGCTTAAAACATGATTTAGCAGATGGCTGACTTCATAAAGCAGTTAAATGGGACTCAGTGGTTAAGAAAATTTGCTGCTTTTCCAGAGGATCCAAGTTCAGGTCACTGCACTCAAATGGCAGCTAACAGCTACCTGTAATTCTAGTTCCAGAGAATCTAACACACTCTTAAGTATACCAAGAGTCCACATACACCTGATACTCCACGAGTGTCACATGATACACATATGTACATGCAAGCAAAACACTCACATAAAATAAAACTAAATAAAATGTTATTTAAAGAAATGAAAGAGCACTTTAAGTGGCATTGATAATTACCACATTATCCTTCATTTGTTGTCTTAAAACTAACAGGCTGTTAATTAATAAACAGTCACTATCCAAACAATCATTATTGTGTCTACCACCATGAAAAATTTTCTATCTTGGTTTGCTGGAGTTAACTACAAGAAAACACAATACAAAAAACTTATTGGTTTATAAACAACAAAAGTAATTATTTATAGTTCTAAAATCTGGACTGTTCATCAAAGCATCAGAAACTTGTGTCTGGTGTGGATGTTTCCAGGTCACAAAGAACACTATTTGTCAGTGTCTTTATATGGTAGGAGAACTCTAATGTAGCTCCCTGTAGTGAACTTTTGTAAGAGCATAAGTTCCAACCAGGAGGGTCCAACCCTAACATCTATCACATTTCAAAGGACCACGTCACAAGAACATCACATTAGAAGTTAGGATTTCAACAAAAGACTACACTGGCATAGACATTCAACAAATACCAAGCTAAACCCCTTGAGGAGATGGTATTTAGAGAAGGGAGTTTGTTTATTCTTTTTACTATAACTACTTTTACTTTCCTTTATAAACAATAGAAAGAAAAATGCATATAGTTAAAGAGAACTATATGGTTAAATAATTCTTCCATAAAACACTACTGTGTGGCTATACTCTTCATAATTCCATATGGCATTTTCAAGAGTGTTAGTTGCCTCATCCTCAGTTTGGGTAAGTTCTAAATCTTCTGCACTGTTTCTTTCTACAAATACCTCAGTGACTGTCATTGACCCTGATAGAACTTAGTTTTCTATGAATCAAAGATTAAAACTTATGAGATGTTACACTCCAACAAGGGGAGGTAGCGTGTTAACTACAAGTGAATAGAGAGGCATATATAAGAAGTCATATGGATAAATGACAAGGTGGGTAGACGGATACACAGGAGATGTTATCACATAATGATCTCTATACCCCTGTCAGGTTTTTTTGATACTTTATTTACATTTCAAATGGTTCCCCCTTTCTAGGTCTCCCCTTTGGAACCCCCTATCCCCTCCCACCTCCCCCTGCCTCTATGAGGGTATTCCACCACACACCCACACACCCAGTCTCATCTTCCCTCCTTGGCATTCCCCTATACTGAGGCATCTAACACCCTCAGGCCCAAGGGCCTCTCCTCCCCCTAATGGCTAACAAGAACCTCCTCTACCACATATGTGGCCAGCACCATGGGTCCCTCCATGTATATTCTTTGGTTGGTGATCCAATCTCCTGGAGCATCGAGAGGTCAGGCCAGTTGACACTGTTGCTCCCTCCATGGAGCTGCAAATTCTCTCAGCTCCTTCAGTCCCTTCTCCAACTCCTCCATTTGGGACCTCATGCACAACCCAAAGGTTTCTGTGAAATAAATCTTGGGTATTCTGAACTTTTGGGCTAATAACCATTTATCAGTGAGTACATACTGTGTTCATTGTTTTATAACTGAGTTACCTCGCTCAGGATGATATTTTCAAGTTCTATCCATTTGGCTGCAAATTTCATGAAGTCAATGTTTTTAATAGCTGAGGATTATTCCATTGTGTAAATGTACCACATTTTCTGTATCCATTCCTCTGTTGAGGGACATCTGGGTTGTTTCCAGCTTCTGGTTATTACAAATATGGCTGCTATGAACATAGTGGAGTATCTGTCTTTATTACATGTTGGAGCATCTTCTGGGTATATGCCCAGGAGTGGAATAGCTGCATCCTCAGGTAGTATTATGTTCATTTTTCAGAGAGTCTGCCATAATGATTTCCAGAGAGGTTGTATCAGCTTGCAATCCCAACAGCAATGGAGGAGTGTTCCTCTTTCTCCACATGCTCGCCAGCATCTGCTGTCACCTGAGTTTTTGATCTTAGCCATTCTGATTGGTGTGAGGTGGAATCTCAGGGTTGTTTTGATTTGCATTTCCCTGATGACTAAGGATGTTGAACATTTCTTTAGGTGCTTCTCAGCTCTACGAGTTTCCTCAGTTGAAAATTCTCTGTTTATCTCTGTTCTCCATGTTTTGATAGAGATATTTGGATCTCTGGAGTCTAACTTCTTGAGTTCTTTGTATATATTAGATATTAGCCTTCTATCAGACTTAGGATTGCTAAAGATCTTTTTCCAATCTCTTGATTGCTGTTTTGTCTTATTGACAGTGTCTTTGCCTTACAGAAGCTTTGCAATTTCATGAGGTCCCATTTGTTGATTTTTGATCTTAGAGCATAGGCCATTTGTGTTCTGTTCGGGAACTTTTCCCTGTGCCCACGTGTTCGAGACTTTTCCCCACTTTCTCTTCTATTAGATTCGGTGTGTCTGGTTTTATGTGGAGGTCCTTGATCCACTTGGACTTGAGGTTTGTACCAGGAGATAGGAATGGATCAATTCCCATTCTTCCACATGTTGACCTCTAGTTGAATCAGCACCATTTGTTGAAAATGCTGTCCTTTTTCCACTGGATGGTTTTAGCTCCTTTGTCAAAGATCAAGTGATTCTAAGGGTGTGGGTTCATTTCTGGGTCTTTAATTCTATTCCACTGACATACCTGCCTGTCGCTGTACCAATACCACACAGTTTTTATCACTACTGCTCTGTAGTACAGCTTGAGGTCAGGGATGCTGATTTCCCCAGAAGTTCTTTTATTGTTGAGAATAGTTTTTGCTATCCTGGGTTTTTTCTTATTCCATATGAATTTGAGAATTGCTCTTTTTAAGCCTATGAAGAATTGAGTTTGAATTTTGATGGGGATTGCATTGAATCTGTGGTTTGCTTTCAGCAGGATGGCAATTTTAACTATATTAACCCTGCCAATCCATGAGCATGGGAGATATTTCCATCTTCTGAGGTCTTCTTCGATTTCTTTCTTCAGAGACTTGAAGTTCTTGTCATACAGATCTTTTACTTGTTTGGTTAAGTCACACCAAGATACTTTATATTGTTTGTGACAATTGTGAAGGATGTCATTTCCAATTTCTTTCTCAGCCTGTTTATCCTTCGAGTATAGGAAGGCTACTGATTTGCTTGAGTTAATTTTGTATCTGGCCACATTGCTGAAGTTGTTTATCAGCTATAGCAGTTCTCTGGTGGAGTTTTTCGGGTCACTTAAGTATACAATCATATCATCTGCAAATACTGGTATTTTGATTTCTTCCTTTCCAATTTGTATCCCTTTGACCTCCTTTTGTTGTCTAATTGCTCTAGCTAGAACTTCAATTACTATATTGAATAGGTAGGGAGAGAGAGGGCAGCCTTGCCTAGTCCCTGATTTTAGTGGGATTGCTTCGAGTTTCTCTCCATTTAGTTTGATGTTGTCTACTGGTTTTCTGTATATTGCTTTTACTATGTTTAGGCATGGTCCTTGAATTCCTGATCTTTCCAAGACTTTTATCATGAAAGGATGTTGAAGTTTGTCAAATGCTTTTTCAGCATCTAAGGAAATGACCATGTGGTTTTTTTCTTTGAGTTTGTTTATGTAGTGGATTATATTGATGGATTTCCAGGTATTGAACCATCCCTGCATCCCTGAGATGAAGCCTACTTGATCATGATGAATGATCATTTTGATATGTTCTTGGATTCAATTTGTGAGAATTTTATTGAGTATTTTTGCATCGATATTCATAAGGGAAATTGATATGAAGTTTTCTTTTATTGTTGGGTCTTTGTGAGGTTTTGGTATCAGGGTAACTGTGAACTCATAGAATGAATTGGGTAGTGTTCCTTCGGTTTCTACTTTGTGGAATAGATTGAAGAATATTGGTATTAGGTCTTCTTTGAAGGTCTGATAGAATTCTGCACTGAACCCATCTGGTACTGTGCTTTTTTTGGTTGGGAGACTTTTAATGACTGCTTCTGTTTCTTTAGGGGTTATTGGACTGTTTAGATGGTTTATCTGATCCTGACTAAACTTTGGTATTTGGTATCTGTCTAGAAACTTGTCCATTTCATCCAGATTTTCCAATTTTGTTGAGTTTCTAGAGTTTTCAGGTGTGCTGTTAAGCTGCTAGTATATGCTCTCTCCAGTTTCTTTTTGGAGGCACTCAGAGCTATGTGTTTTCCCTTAACACTGCTTTCACTGTGTCCCATAAGTTTTGGTATGTTGTACTTTCATTTTCATTAAATTCAAAGAAGTCTTTAATTTCTTTCTTTATTTCTTCCTTGAGCAAGTTATCATTGAGTAGACCGTTGTTCAGCTTCCATGTGTATATGGGCTTTCTGTTGTTATTGTTGCCATGGAAGACCAGCCTTAATCCATATTGATCTCATAGGAGGCATGGGGTTATTTCAATCTTCTTATATCTGTTGAGGTTTGTTTTGTGACCAATTATATGATCAGTTTTGGAGAAGGTACCATGAGGTGCTGAGAAGAAGGTATATTCTTTTGATTTAGGATGAAATGTTCTATAGATATCTGTTAAATCCATTTGGTTCATAATATCTGTTAGTTCCACTGTGTCTCTGTTTAGTTTGTGTTTCCAAGATCTGTCCATTGATGGTAATGGAGTGTTGAAGTCTCTCACTATTATTGTGTGAGGTGCAATGTGTGCTTTGAGCTTTAGAAAAGTTTCTTTTATGAATGTGAATGCCCTTGCATTCGGGGCATAGGTGTTCAGAATTGGGAGTTCTTCTTCGTAGATTTTTTCTTTGATGAGTATGTAGTGTCCTTCCTTATCTTTTTTGATGACTTTTGGTTGAAAGTTGATTTTATCTGATATTAGAATGGCTACTCCAGCCTATTTCTTGGGACCATTTGCCTGGAAAATTGTTTTCCAACCCTTTACTCTGAGGTAGTGTTTGTCTTTAACATGGAGGTGCGTTTCCTGGATGCTGCAAAATGCTGCGTCCTGTTTATGGATCCAGTCTATCAGTCTATGTCTTTTTATTGGGGAATTGAGTCCATTGATGTTAGGAGATATTAAGGAATATTGATTGTTGCTTCCTATTATTTTTTATGTTATTTATGTTTGCATGACTATCTTCTTTTGAGTTTGTTGAAAAATTACTTTCTTGCTTTTTCTAGAGTGTAGTTTCCCCCCTTGCGTTGGCGTTTTCCATCTATTATTCTTTGTAGGGCTGGGTTGTGGAAACATACTATGCAAATTTGGTTTTGTCATAGAATATTTTGGTTTCACCATCTATGATAATTGAGTGTTTTACTGGGTATAGCAGCCTGGGCTGGCATTTATGTTCTCGATCTGCCCAGGATCTTCTAGCTTTCATAGTCTCTGGAGAGAAGTCTGGTGTAATTCTGATAGGTCTGCCTTTATATGTTATTTGACTTTTTTCTCTTACTGCTTTTAATATTCTTTCCTTATTTTGTGTATTTGGTGTTTTGACTATAATGAGGCAGGAGGAATTTCTTTTCTGGTCCAATCTATTTGGAGTTCTGTAGGCTTCTTGTATATTTATAGTCATCTCTTTCTTTAGGTTAGGGAAGTTTTCTTCTATAATTTTGTTGAAGATATTTACTGGTCCTTTAAGTTGGAAATTTTCACTCTCTTCTATACCTATTATCTTCAGGTTCTGTCTTCTCATTGTATCCTGGATATCCTGGATGTTTTGGGTTAAGAGCTTTTTGCATTTTGTGTTTTCTTTGACTGTTGTGTCAATATTTTCTATGGTATCTTCCACACCTGGTATCTCTTGTATTCTGTTGGTGATGCTTGCATCTATGACTCCTGATCTCCTTCCTAGGTTTTCTAATTCCTGGGTTGTCTCCCTTCGTGATTTCTTTATTGTTTCTATATCTATTTTTAGTTCCTGGATGTTTTTGCTCATTTCCTTCATCTGTTTGATTGTGCTTTCCTGTAATTCTTAAAGGGATTTTTGTGTTTCATCTTTAAGGGCTTCTAGTTTTTTACCTGTGTTCACTTGTATTTCTTTAAGGGAGTTATTTCCTTCTTAAAATCTTCTATCATCATCATGAGATATGATTTTAAATCTGATTCTTGCTTTTCTGGTGTTTTGGGGTATCCAGGGTTTGCTGTGGTGGGAGAGCTGGGTTCTGATGTTGCCAAGTAGCCTTGGTTTCTGTTCCTTATGTTCTTGCCCTTGCCTTTTGCCATCTTGTTATCTCTGGTTTAGCTAGTCTTACTCTCTCTGACTGTGGCTTGTCCTTCCTGCAAGCCTCGGTGTCAATACTCCTTGAAGACCAGTTCTCTCTGAGAGCTTTGGAGGTTTGGAGAGCTGTGGTACAGGGTCAGCTCTGGAGTGCAGACAGAAACGAGAAGGATCTAGTCCACAGCTGTCCCTTGGTTCCTGTGTCCTGATGGCTCTGCAAGGGTCCCTCTTGATCCAGTGAATTTAAACAAAAGTGGTAGTCTTGCCTGTGCTTGAAGGTGTATCTGCACTCCTGGGATGCCAGCTCTCTCATGGCACTATTTGAGTATGGAGCCCTGTGTCACAAGATCCACTCCCTGGCCACCGAAAGAAACCAGAAGACCACTCCTCAGTCCCCGTGTCCTGGGGATTCCAGGTGGGTCCCTCTGAGCAGACAGGCTTGTCCACACTCCTAGGAGTCTAGCTTTCTCCTGGCACTATTTGGCTATAGAGCCCTGGGGGCCCAGGCAGAGGTCTCCAGTCACAGATGGAAACCAGAAGGCTCCTTTCCCCGGCTGTTCCTCAGTCCCTGTGTCCCTAGGACACCCGGTGAGTCCCGCTGAGCAGTTTTGCTCCTCTTAACCCCTCTCACAGGCTTTTCCACACTCCTGGGAGGCTATCTTTCTCCCAGTGCTATTTGGCTATGGAGCCCTGGTGGCCCAGGCAGAGGTCTCCCACCACAGATGGAAACCAGAAGCCCCTGTCAGTTTTTTCTGTTCTATTTTCCACAATATTGAAGCATTTGCTAACTTATATTTTTAAGGTGTAGTTTATAAAAATAATATTTTTACTGTGTTAGAATTATAATTTTAGAGGTAAATGAAAAATACAAATCCCCTTCACTATTGTCTGATACTATATCAATATCTGTAATTCAATTATAAGTTTTCTCTTTAGGAAATAGACATTAATTGGAGTCTATGGTATTTTAAAAATATTGTAAACTTTCCTTAATATATCTAGCAACCTTGCTAAATATGGATTATTCGTATTTTATAATAGCTTTGAATATTAGTGCTTAAAAATGTAGGTAGCCTTTACAATCTTTGGCCAAAAAGTATGAAAATTGTGCTTTAATTTTACTACAAAATGCTGCTTAGAGACTGAGACGGAGGGAGTGCATGCTTACTTGATTAAATGTTGGATTTGTGAAAGCTGAGGTGAATTCTCTTCTAGAGAGTGGGCAGAATCTACAGAGGTGATTAAGCAGTCCATATGAAAAATACTCAAGAAATTATGAATTTGTAAAATTTATACCAGGGTAGAAAGCAGTTATAAGTCTGTCCAGGTTTTATGTTTTAAAGAGGATAGGAGGGTATCAGGAAAGAAGTTAATTTTGATACCTCACTGTGGTTTAGTTAACCAGTTCTCATAAACTGGAGAAAAATAAAGACTCTCGCGATGAAAACAGGTTCTTTGAGCATAGCGAACATCCAGCCCGTTGACTGGCCTCCTACACATACAATGCATGAGGCTCTAGATTCTTGTTCTTCAGTATATTATCACAATCCTAGACAGGATGATGGATTATATCTTAAATTCTTTTTAAAAAATGTTAGCCATTTGTGCCCAACTATGAGTATATATCAGGACTAGAAATATACAGTAATATATTGATAAAAATATAGTCCACTGTACATAGATTTTTCCCAATTATTCTTATAATACATTTATGAGATAGACAGTATCATTTCTTGTTTTATAATAGATAAAGTGATATGAGAAAATTAATAATTTGCTTAAGTCAAAAACAGTGAGGATGGGATTTGTTGTTCAAATGCTTAAATAAACAACTGATTCATGATTTATGATATCCCCATAAACAAAGCTACAAATAGAATCGGCAAGATCACAGCTGCGAGATTAATGGGATGTATAAATTGCTGCAAAAGATGGACCACAGTAAACTCCAGAGATGTCAATAACCACCTGTATGATACACCCTCTGCAGTACAAGATTAAAGTGTTTTGCGGTGATATTACATTACATAAAGCTGAAATGGATACTAACCTTTAGGATGATTAAAAAAACAAAAAAACAAAACAACAACAACAACAAAAAAAAAACCATGCTAACAGGTGACCTATTGACCCACAATTACCAATATGAAATTAACAGAAAAAAAGTAATTTAGGTCACCTGTCCATTTATTCTTGTAGTTTTCATTACAAGTAGTTCCAATATGTCTGCCTTGTGTTAGGTGCTGTGATATAAAGATGAGAATAATAGCAGCATATCACTTTAATTCGTATAACGTAGATGTGATCATTAGATTACAGATTCACTAGGTGCCCATGCAGGACACTGTTGTGTCTACAAGCTCCAGAAATCAAGGATGGAAGGAGTCTTAATGTGTTTGCTAATTTCAGCAGCACACTTGTAATCCCCCTATGCTTAAAAAGAAACTCTGAGTATTATTAACAGCTTACCTTGTAACAAGAGATGTGGGAAGTAATATTAGATATTCAAGCACCTCTCTGGGAAATGAGAATTGGACTTCATCCGCCAAACTTTAGAAGGCAGAACTGAGAACTCAGATTGCTGCCTTAAGACAAGAATAAAGCAAATGAAATGTTCGCGTGACACAGGGAAGATTTTCTTGCTTACGGTCATGTAAGACAGAGAGACCTGTCTCACAAGAACTGTGCATTTGTGATACCTGAAAGAAAACTTAGAAAAAGTCCCTGTAGTGTAAGATTATGTTCAGTCACTCCTCACCTTAAGTGTGAAATGCTACAAAATTAGGTTATGTTCATTGGGTAGTATATGGAGTAGCTGTAATCCAGGGTGCAAGGCAAGCATGCAAATTTCACATATTCTAATGTACTATTGAAAAAACACTAATGTATAACTACTGTGTATCTGTTTCAATTGATTAGACATCTACAGTATATAAATTTCCCTATGTAAAATTTTCTATGTAAGAGAAAATACTATGTATCCTGTTATTAGCCAGTCATATGAAAGGACTGTGTGGCAAAGCTTCCAAAATAGCCTTACAATTTATATGCTTTGCTTATGGAAATTTTTATTTACATATTTTATGGAAATATGAGTATTTTATTCATTTAGCCAAGTATAGCGTGTTAGTATATCTCTGAAAATTCAATAATTCAGAAAAAGATTAAAATATGCTTGGGTTTTTTTTTTTTTTGGTAAACAAATAATGTAAAATTTCAGATTGAAGAAAATTAAACCACAGTTTGGGGTCTTTATATTTTTAGCAGTGGTCATTATATTTAAGCAACTGATTTCATTTGTTAGTGTTATATCTACATTTTATATATATATATATATATATATATATATATATATATATATATATATATATATATATATATATATAAACAATTAGTTTGTTGCAAAGGCCAAAATGCTGAAGACTATTATTAACAGTTTGTCTTTGGGGCATTATTATTTCTGTAATTAGAAGATGTGATCTTAATGCCTTCCCCATAAAATGCATTCCTTCAATAGCTTGTTGGATAATTTGAGACAAAAATCCATATGCAATTATCCTATTTTGGAATTATTGTCTCAGAGTGCTCCCATGAAGTATGGAATGGCTTTGACTGCTAAGATATGTAGATTCCTCTGGATAGTCAAGAAAAGAACAGTTAGGGCATTTAAATTGGCATCATAATGCATCAAGTCATTTTGTCCTCCTAACCACTTTTCTGCATTTATGAGATATGGTACCTGTCCTTTCCCATATTAAAAATTTTGATCCATCTCATTCATGTTGCCTAGAACATAAGCTCATTTGTTTAGTCATTTAGAATAATTGCATGCTGATGGTGTTTCATTTACTGTGTTGAGCTAGATAGGAGGAACTGTTAAGCCATGTTTAGGACACCAGGGAATGTGGTAGAGAGAAAAAGACATTTGATATGAGCTCAAATGTGCTATTCAAGTAAGAAGATAAAATGACATTGACCAAGCATGGGATTTACAAATGAAAAGTCCCAGGGGTAAGAGAGGACCACATCTAAGTAAGGACTTTCAGATGCTCTCTGGAGGTTAGCTCCATGGACTTAGGCAGCACTGGCCGGAGGTAAGGCTGGAGAGGGAGCATATATTTATATATATCTTGTTACTGCAGTATTTCAGTATTTCTTTTAGCATACTAAGGAGTAAGTCATTGCTCTGACTTCTGCAAATCCTCTCTTACAAAACCAACCTGAACTCTCGCTCTAAAGTCCCTGTATCCCCTTTTCCCTTCTCACTCTCAATACTGTATCATATTTTTGCTAAACAATATTTGTGGTTGCATTTTTGTTGTTGTGATTCCTACTTGTTTTCAAATTCTTAAAGTGGATATAAATTCATCAAGGTAGGATGCCATTTTATCCTTCCCCGCACTTGGGTGCCTCATGGGCACTTCCTTTTCCATCCACGCTGATTGCTTTTTGTGAAGTATGATTCTACTTGATAAGGGTTTTTAAACCGAAACTGTATCTTTCTCTGCAGTACATCTCATTTCTTCAGGAAAATACCTTCAAACACATTAGTGAAATACCTTTTGTTAAATAAGCATGAAAGGGAAACATTGACCAAAGTTTACAATGTCAGATTGGCTTCTCTATAATGGTCAAGAAACATCCACATTTCCCAAAAATAGAAAAATGACGTTCATGATATAATAAGATGACCAGTTTTGTGTGTGTCATCTCTCAATATATCCATGCTTTCTGCTTTAGTCTGACTTTGGCATCCCCCAAAGGACATTCACCAGGGCCCTGGTTTTATAGTTTCCTCAAGCTCCTCACAGAACTAAAGTTTGAAATATTCTTGAATCTCTATATGGTAATTTTGAGTAAAAGGCAATGTACACAGAAATGAATTCATATGAAACAGAAGCTCCTGTTGATAATGTAGCTACTACAAATGCATCAGCTTCTTAAATAAAAATGTATCTCTAAGAAATATTTGCCTCAGGAATTAGTCATTGTAATCTGTCATGTACATGCGTGCGTGACTCTGTGTGTGTGTGTGTGTGTGTGTGTGTGTGTGTGTGTGCGTGCATGTGTGTGTGCGCGCGCGCGTGCACGTGTGCATGCATCATTGCTGGGGAACTGTATAATACAATTGTATAACTATATGATATATTATAACTCCTTTTACATTGACAGCAACTCTGTTTTCTTTTACAGAATTGTCAGCATCACACTGCTGGTGACTTCTGTGAACACTGTGCCCTTGGCTACTATGGAATTGTCAGGGGACTGCCAAATGACTGTCAACCATGTGCTTGTCCTCTGATTTCACCCAGCAACAAGTAAGATTGATGCGCATAACTGCATTTTTCCATGAGTTCTCCCATCTGCCTGGTGCATGAACTCTATGATTTGCCAATATTTCTGAATAGACAAAAAATCTCAAGCCACAGATATTTTTAAAATGAGATACACACACAGGTAAAGTCAGTGTGTGTATACTCTCTGATTCATTTCTCTTCTAAAACCCTCTTTTAAGTAAATAATACTTATTGATATAAATATAACTATCAATATTGACATTGGGTTTGTTGCTAAGACAAATGATGTATGTACAGATGCATGTGGCTTTATGAGTGCATATGTCTTGTGTGAGCTTTATGCTTTATCTATGATTCAGTTGTGAAGGATTGTCTAAGAGTATACCAAACCACGTTTGTGGCTGTTTCCTCTCATCTTATGTGTTGGATTCAATATTGGGAAATTATTATCAAGATGCAATTGGAAAATACCGTGATGAAATCAGGGTAACTTATTATTAACTGCTTTTTAAGAAGTCAGTACTGGCTAAGAGAACAAACCCCCTTTTGTTTCAGATGGTTTGAGCATGGTACCATGGAAACATAGCCATAGGGAAAGAAGTAGTGAAATATTTCATTTCCATGCTGTCTGAACCTTCTGCCTTGGTTTATATCTATTATTGCAAACTCCTCAACGTTTTCATTTACCATTTTGCTAAGACGGTCTGTACTTTCTGTTGAGTGATTTGTATTCTTCAATCTTCACATGGTAAAGTTATTTCCCTCTAGGAATTTGCTTTTGAAAAGAAGATA
This sequence comes from Uromys caudimaculatus, assembly GCA_028551405.1. NCBI lineage: Eukaryota > Metazoa > Chordata > Mammalia > Rodentia > Muridae > Uromys > Uromys caudimaculatus. The sequence goes on along the minus strand of CM052717.1, from coordinate 44,129,330 downwards.
TGACAGTTTGTCTAGCATTAGAATTCTAGATACCTTAGGAATAAAAGAGCCCCAGAGCCATGCAGATGAAATGAACTTCCACAGGTGCATACTCATCCTGTTTCCTCATTGTTAGCTTTATATGTATGAAAACACTTGTGTCCAAATCACCTCCATTTCTTTTTCAAAATTATAATTCTTTCCAGAGTGTCAAACAGATTGTTAGATATGGTGGCTATTGATGAAGATAAAATATATGATTTTATTGCTCAAGTATAAAATAATAGTTATATGAAATAGAATATTATTTTTCCATTTCCCTTTCCCAGCTCTCCCTCCAATGTCCATGCTTAAAGGAATGTCATTCATTTCATTGTTTATTGAAATGTGAACCATTTAGATTTAAAACAAAATCAGTAATAATCCCCCCTTGAGTATATTATACTACCCACAGCTACATAGGGCAAAAGAGAAATACTGCCACTTCTTAGAGATGCGTCTTATAAAAGTTTGACATGAAAAGAAATGGCCACAGAATTCAAAGTCATGAATACCATTCTTTTTTAAAGATGTATGTATGTATGTATGTATGTATGTATGTATGTATGTATTTTATGTATATTAGTGTTCTAGTTGTATGAACACCTGCATGGTGGTTGTGAGCCACCACGTAGTTGCTGGGAATTGGATTCAGGACCTCTGGAAAGCAGACAGTGCTCTTAACTGCTGAACCATCTCTCCAGTCCCAAATATCATCCTTAATTGTAGAATAGTCAAGACCATGTTGAAAGAAGTACTATTATATATAATATACTACCAAGAGTAGATTAGGAATTTTTACAGGTTTGGGTGGTAAGAAATTATATGCACAAATGCTTAGAAAACAACTCACAAGCATGTTTAAGAGCTAGGAAGCAAAAGGGTTTGGAGTGTAGGATATATACAGGACTCCACAGTTACTGATGAAGATGACAGGTTGACAAAGAACATAGAGACTATATTGGAGAAATATCTGAGTGCCAGACCATGAAATTACTATTTAACTTTCTATGTTAATTAAAAACACACAGGCTTACTTTCTTTTCAAAACAGTTACTATGGTCAGAAGCACATTTTAGGAAGCCTGTCATAAGAGACCTGAATGGAAAGAAATGAAATTTGCAAGGAGAAAAGAAATGAGACCAATTAAAAGTCAATTGCACTAACCTAGGCAAGAGATAATGAGAGCTGGACTTTAGGTAACAGCCACAATAGGGCAGTGCTGGGATAAGTGGGAGGCACTTATGCTCCACACTACACAACTAGTGACTAACCAGGTGTGAGGGTGAGACAGGCAGGAGTTGAAGGCTGATGAGTTTAGCCACCTCCCCCCCCAAAATGGCGGCACCATGAACTCACACAGGGAATCAGGAGAGAGCTGCTGCTGAGGACAGGCAATTTACTGTTTAAATGGTTTCAAATTGATGTGAAAGGTCTGTCTGAATGGAAATATGCAAATAGCTGCACAGAATGGAAATCTGAAAATTGCAGGAGCAGATGAAGGAAGAAATATGTTAATAAATGAATTAAAGTCAGATTGGATTTCCCAGACAGACGTTCCCCAAGGGGAGCACATTGAACAAAGGCAAAACAGGACTTTAGTTGAGAAGTCTTCATCACTAGAAACTGCAAGAGAAGCCAGAGAGACCAAACCTCAGGCAGCATTGTCACTGGTACGAAGGGAGGAACAATAGTTAGCAGCATCCAGCATCGCTCTTTCAGAGGAGACTGAGCAAACATAGCAGCTTGTAACTGGAAGGGTCACTGCAGAAGGTTGGCAATAGTGGAAGTTGGCTTTAAATAAAAAGAGTCTTAAGAGAACCTGCCAGTTTTAGGAAGTTGAAAATATACAATGCTAGCTTGGTTGGTTAGCAGAATCAATAAAACACCTTATTCACATTTTTTATTTCATAATTTGATTGGCTTTATTTGAGTATAAATTTTATTCCAAGGAGCCTGAAAGACTTAAAACATCATAGTTATAGCCTCAATGGAACTTGGACATTATCAACCACAACTGTAACTAGTCCCTTTAAAATACCATAACCCAGTGTTCAAAAGCCAGTATGTAGACACTCAAGTATATGTGCGTGTATCCTACCATGTATTCAATTTTCTTATCGTACATTTTAGAGAAATGCTAGTCAAAAAGACTAAGCTGATTTTATGGCCCACTAATCTCACCAGCTGTAGCTTGGAACATATTAACCTAATTAACAAAAAAGATCCATGCATGGTAAGAAGGATTATGAGGCAAAGTAGAAAAATGAGTCAAGGCAAAGAGCGGCACTTCTTTCCCAGATTGTAAACATAGGTTCTGAACTACAGACAGCAGAGGTGAAATGTCTTTTCAGTCTATGTGGTCCATGAGAAAGAAAACGCAAGGAAGACTCAGCAATGAGTGGCTCACTGCCACAGCCTCAGCTTCCTTAGCTCATGTCAACTACCACAAACCTTCAGCTGTGTGGCCCGGCAGCACCATTTACATAGCCTGCATGCTCTACTGTGCACACCCAAGGATAGGGCAGACCTTTAGATGGTAGACCAGGAACCCACAGTGCTCTGTCTTTGCAAGTCATGGCTCATAGCACTTTTCCATGTGAGGTGAGTTTAGAGTCACGAGCTCATTTGCAAACTAACTTAGAAATCTTTCTTCTCACCAAAGTCTGAGATCATTCATATAAAATCCAGTCCAGTTCTATGAATCCAGTTCAGGGACCACTTCCGTGAGAGTCGTTTCCCTGGCACAGCCTGCTTTCATCCCTTTTCATGCCTTAAATGCATTTACAGCATGTCTTGATTTCAATCAGATGCTCTTTCAGATACCAAGCCTTTACTCAGTAGTAGGTACTCCATCTCAATATCCTGAATAAGAAAGAAAACACAAGTCCTGCCCTACATTTGTCTACAGGTCCCACATAATTGTATAGTCCATGAAGATAGGCGTAGTATTTTATTTGTTCCTTTGATGACTCATATTTAGTGTCAGCCCAACTCAGTGCCATCTGAGAATATCTTCTCATACTGGAAATATATAAACTGGCAGAATAGTCTCATTTCTTGCTCCCCCAGAGCTTGCATTTTTATAAGACAGTGAACTGAGACATGCAATGTAATAGTTTGAGACAGTGCTTCCAGGAAAAGCATGGTGTGTGTGTGTGTGTGTGTGTGTGTGTGTGTGTGTGTGTGTGTGTGTGTGTGTGTGTGTTAGGACTCAATGACCTCCACAGACAGATGTGGCTGGTGCAGAGATGTAAATGAACTGGTAGATGAGCCAATGGAACAGCTGCAGGATTAGTCCAGCTGAGGGGAAACAGGCCACTGCCTCTTCCACAAGGCCTCTGCCTGGCCCACAGCTGGCAGAGACCGGGTTAATGCAGCTGAAGTAGAGTGATTTGGAAGAGGTACCATTTCCATGGAGGTCAGAGGCGACATGACATAGAATGATGTGATGAGCCACTGAGAGTGGCTCCCGTGACATTTAGACATCAAGCAACAGTTTGATGGATTGTAAAAGGAGGGACAACATTGCTTCTGTGCGTTCAGCATAGCACATAGAAGCATAGCGGGTGACTAAGCTGAGGAAAATCAGCACCTTTTCTCCAGAGGAGTTGAAAATAAGCTTTAGATGTTAGAGGTGACACAGTATTTAAAGCCCGTAGGATGAAGGCAGTGACTTAGATGAGAAACCTGAGCTTAAAATCATGTTAACAGACGAAGAACACAGCACAGATCTAGGAAAAAGCAATCTGAGAGCAGGGATCAAATACAGAAGGAAGTGGTTTCTGGGAGACCAGTCAGCTCTGTGATCCAGAGAGGGTCTCTCAGAGAGCGGACCCTGTAAGTTTTACAAACTGTGCAATGATGTGTTTAAAACTAGTTTTCACAGGGACGTAGAAACAGGTGGTCCCAAAGCGAGCTGAACAAGGATCTCCAAGTGCTCCTGCAAACAAGATGAGTCGGGAGTGGAGAGGAGCTGTGAGGTGGACCACTGCACACTACCTATAGGGAAGGTGCCATCCTGCTATGCCCCTTCCAAAGCCCCTTTAATGCTGGAAGGAAAAAATCAACAATTTGTATCAACTCATCTGGAACTGCTACATTCCTATACAATATTTTAAAGATATTTTATTTATTGAGGAGTTTTATTATTTTATAGAAATTGATTGTAGTTTCATTCTATAGGCCAGTGTAGATTGTATTTAACATGTCTAGAGTCTGTTTCCCAGGGTCTATGTGTGAACATTAATCAATGTGATGTGAATGGGCATGAACCCACACACATGTTTTGGCATCAAATTTGAAGTTAAAAAACTGAACACTTGATAGATGTGTCAATTACCAGTTGGGGGGTCCAAGATCTAGGGAAGACAGAAAAATCAATGGGTCAGACCATGAGGCCCTGAGTAGTAGACTCATTTGTTCACATGCTTTGCAAACGTTAAAATTTGGCATCCATTCACAAACCATGGGTTTGATGCATGAGTAGCAATAATAAGATACAACCCTAATGATGCCCAAACCAAAGAGCATGCTGTTAGCATGTGTTATTACTTGGATCTTGGCCTGAAAAACAATACTTTCTATTGCTTCTTTGTCTGGAATGATTTGGAAGAAACTGAACAATGAATTGGTTATCTGAAGCATCACTGCTTTACAGGGCAGACGTTTTCTCTTCCTAATGCTCAGTGATGTCCTGTCTGCTGGGAATGCAGTGCTGGTTTGAGCTGTGGTCTGGCTGTGGTAGGCACATGTGATAGGAAAGTTGACTACAGGGCAATTATTTAAAAGCCCATAAGCTAGCGAGCACATTTTGCTCATTTTGGTTTAGAAAGCTTTGTCGTCTCACCACACACTAAAGGATATTTTGTGTGCTTCAGTGTTGAAGTCCAGTAGGTTGGAAAAGGCCCTGTTGCATTCTGAGTGAAACATCCACTCACGCACCATGTATTGAACTTCCTGTAGCAAATTGGACTAAGATTTCAGAAGAAAAAAAAGCATGGTTTTTGTATCCTCTTTTTGTTTGGTTTTTAACCTGGAGGATATTCAGCAATACCTGACCCACTATAAGGTCCGTGCACACATATTCCCATCAGAATTCTTGAATTAATAAAAATTGTGATAAGACTTGTTCAATAAAGCACTATTCTTTAAAATGTTAAAAACTAAAAATTGTGATTAATTTTGTTGAAATGTAATATTTATATACATTTCATAAAATTATTTAAAATTTCAAAACGCTGATATTTTAATGTGATACCTTATTAATTCATCAAAAACTAAGCAATTTTGTCATCTATCATTACTAGTATTTAATTGTGTTACCATAAATAAGATCTTTATCAATATTTATAAATGTATTTATTACACACCCCCAACAAAATGTCCCAGTGACCTTGGTAATGAGTAGAAATAATGCATTTTATCAAATAAGCAATTAACATTTTCTGTGTTGTTTTCTGATTCAGTTTCAGCCCCTCTTGTATATTGGAAGGTCTGGAAGATTACCGTTGCACAGCCTGCCCAAGGGGGTACGAAGGACAGTATTGTGAAAGGTATGGACAGTCACACATGGGCATCATAAAGGGTCATGATACTATTAACTGCTTATATTTGAGTAATTGATGCTTCCCAAATATTTTCATAGCTTTAAAAGTGCTCCTTTTAAAAATTTGTTTGTTCTAACTTCATTTTGAGGCCTTAGTGATTGATCCCAAATAATTTCATGATTATTTAATCTATGTATTAATACAAACAGAATCATGTAATTTTATAAGAAAAACTGTCAGGGTTTTTCCAAAGCTTTTGGTAGCTATGGAAATTGAGACATTGGCCACATTGTTCTCAGTTAGTTCACTGGTCAATAGTATCCAGCAATAACTTAAAACATTGTACTTTTCTTAGCACTTTGGCTGGGTACCATTGGGTCTTTGTGTATTCTAGAATTACACAGTAATGAGAGTAATTAGTCCTATCCAGAAAATAAAGTGTTTGTTATTGAGCCCCCTTTTTAGTAGGCAATCAATATTCTTCAAAGAAATCAGAAAATGTAAAATCTAGGAAAGCACCATTAAGCTGAATTTAGGTTTCATGCAAATGCTCAGTTCAGGAACACAGCCCCAGACTGACTGTTTCTCAGGAAGCAAATTCACATCTTCCAGATACTCACTGACATGAGACCAGAAAGCTAGATGTTCAAATGACTACTGGCACTGGTATCTAAGACACTGCAGGGTAACTAATTCTAACTAATATTGTGATATACATGTTTGATAATCTTAGCATAAGTGATAGCAATCTAATAGTTTCATAACAATTCATAGACTTAACTTAGTTCCAGAAATTTATCTGGGTCCCATTTTTCTTCCTACTTAACACAGTTTTCCTGATCATCAGATGTGTAAGGGACTCCATTGGTGTCCTGCCCAGGTTCCCTAACAGGAAAAGGTATAATTAGCCTGAGAATTTACTCCCATCTTTCTCTGGTGACTCATAGTCAATAGCTAACAAGAGAGAATGGATTTCAAAAGTCTATATCCTCTGCCTCAAAACACAATAAATTTTTAGACTTTCTTTATATTCTAAAATTTTCTGTGTAAGAAAACTAAGATAGCAAATCACCTGAAATCACACTTAATTCACAGTTTTCTTTCCCATAGCCTGTTTGTCCACCTCATTAGAGATTCCTGAAACCATTAATCATATTTTTAAACTAGTATTTGCTTATTTGAAGTGTATTCGTTTATTCCCTTTCAACTATTTATGAGTCTTTTATACAACCAGCAGTGGTTACATGAACAATGGCAATAGAAATGAGTGGAGAAACTAGATGTAGGCTGTATGAATTCCAATAAAATGTATGTTTATAAGATACATTTTCAAAGATCTGCATATGATAACTACACATTATACCAAGCACTTTCACACATGAACGGAATGGTGTGCTCATACTGCCTATATCATTGGAAATTAGCAGAGATTCAACAGTTTATAATATAAGCACCCAAAACCGTTTTCAGTTATTTGGAAGATGCATACATCTTTGGACATAGATTACAGATGATAAGGATAGGTCTTCGTTATGTCTGTCATGTCCTGGGATTATGCTGAAATGAATATTCATTTAATGCCATTGTAAACACCAGTAGCATCATGACTGAAAGCAACCCTGGATACCAATGGAATCATCTGTAGCAATTTATAACACAAATATTTTACACCACAGATAATTTTATAAATTGATATTACCACTATCTATCAAAGCAGCTGTGTAGAAAAGACTAGAAGAATGTATAGTAAGATAACAGTTACTGTCTGATAGCAGAGTGATCACAGAAATCCATCATTTTAATATGAATTAATGTAAAATCAGTAGGAGTTGGCAGTTCATGTAGTTTATAGATGAGTAGGGTCATATACTAGCAAACATGAATGGTTTCAATTGTTTTTGCAATTCTCAAATGTTGTTATAGCTTTGAATTTATCATCTCTAACATATAAGTGATCAGGTTATATTTCCCTAAAAAATTGCTTCCATTCAGCTAAATTAAACCAAAGGTCTTGGTTAAATTTTTATCGGAACCTTCCAGATAAATGTGTTCCACTTATGAGTGCTTCTTAAATCATTGAAATCACTTTATGACCTGCCCAGATGCAGGCAGGGTCTAAAACTGCTTATGTTTCTTGATTGTCCTGTAATGTAGAAGCCTTTCCTTATACTTTATCTTCATTAGTCTTATAATGAACCCTTGGAAGGTTTAATCAATTTGAAGCTGCTTAGAATACACTCATTTCGTGCTCACATGTTAAGAAACAATTCCAGTGATTTTATTTAAATAATACTTTTATCAAATACTTGTTATCTTAGATTGGAATGACAGAAACTAAGCCAAGCCAATTCTCAGCTACTCAGGAGGCTGAGGCAGGAGGATGGCATGTTCAAACTGCTACAAACTGAATTTAAGACAAGCCTGGGCAACTGAATACAAAAGCAAGCAAAAATGAACAGACATTCAGAGTGTATGTTTTCATATGCGAGACCGGAGGCTCAATCCCTAGTAACACACGCGCACATACACTCGCACGAATACACATGCGCACCCCCCCCCCCCAGCAGACTTAAAGTTAAAACTTTCATTAATCTCCATTATTTTGTCCTATTCCAATCTAGGTGTGCCCCAGGCTACACTGGCAGCCCAAGCAGCCCTGGTGGCTCCTGCCAAGAATGTGAGTGTGACCCTTATGGCTCCCTGCGGGTTCCCTGTGACCCGGTCACGGGACTCTGCACGTGCCGCCCTGGAGCCACAGGAAGGAAGTGTGATGGCTGCGAGCACTGGCATGCACGGGAGGGCACAGAGTGTGTCTGTACGTATACTAACTTAGCTGCTAGTACTGTGGGCCTGGCTTCCATGTCTGTCTCCGTTCCTACAAGCTCCACATTTCCTTGTTTGCGGTAGCTGGTGCTACTCTGCATCCTTTCTGAAGCTATCTACCCACCTTCTGCTGCTGGCATGCTGCTTTTGTTTCCCTCCCACTAAGCAAAGAGCTGTGGAAAACTTCTTAGTATGCTTTAGTCAATTCATTGAAGACCTACGACAAAGCTCCTCTAGGCAAGTCTTATTTTTGCCCATCTCAGGATTTGCCATTTGCCTAAAGTTGGCACTGCCTTAGTGACAGATTAAAGATCCGAATGTATTAAATTTTTAGAATCCTCCTGAATTTGTAATTGGCAGGATAGGCATTTTAAGCCTTGAATTACAACTGATGTCTTTCCCCAGATTTTACATAACGCTTTGCAATTTCTTCTTGAACTACAAACACTGGATGTGGTTTCAGTACATTTAAGTTTTTAAGTATTTTTACTTAATGAGTAAACAGTGGAAGATGAATCCCCTTTCTCTCTCTCTCTCTCTCTCTCTCTCTCTCTCTCTCTCTCTCTCTCTCTGTCTCTCACTCTCTCTCTCTGTCTGTCTTTTTCTCCCCCCCATCTCTGCCCTCCCTGTTCTGTCTGTCTCTCATGTCTCCTGATTCTGGATTCAGTATTGAAATTACATTGAATTCAGTAGTTTAAAAATATAACACTGAATATTACTTACATCAATTCAAATCTAGAATAAGTTATTTATAAAGTTAAAGGGAGAAGATTGAGCCATGCTAAGCTTTCCTTAAATTTATTTCATCACGTTTTATTGTGATATTTACTTATTTCAATGTGTTTGTGCATGCTAGTCTTCCCTATTTTAAGGTCTTCTTGTGTCTAAATCTGAGTTGCATTTTAAGAACTTAGGTTGTGCTCCAGCTTTATAAAAAGTTGTTTCAGAAGCTAAAAAGATGGGATTAAAACTAGGTCAAAACATTAAGAGTGGGCCATTTGGAAAAGTACATTTTTTTTAAAAAAGTGGCCTAGGGACTGAAGAGATGGCTCAGAGACTGAGTACTTGTTGCTCTTTCAGAGGCTCCAAGTTCAATGCCAGTCACCCATGTGAGGAAGGGCAGAACTCTCTGTAATTCTAGTGCCAGGGGATCCAAAGGGCTCTTCTGACCGCCATAGGCACCTGCACTCATGTTCCCGTACCCACGCAGAAACATACTGCATGTCCAGAAATAAAAATATTTTATAACTCTGAAGCAGGGTTTTCTTTGAATTTCAACTCTCTTTATGAAAATTATATAATGCTTGAAGTACATAAGAAGGTCTATGGATATGACTCAGTGTTTGAGCCCTTAACGCCTCCCCTGTGACCTTTGCACCAGGATGGGGAATAATAAGTAAAGCTAAGTATGAGGCTTGGTATGAGAAAAGGCTATAAACATAAGATACCAAGACATTAGTTTATAGTCTTGTTATTACACATGCACACACATGCACTTACGCCCTAAACGCCAAGCCTCACAATTATCAATTCAGTCCCTGTGATGTTCATGGAAGGAGAGAAGAGGCTTCTACAAGTTGTCCTCAACCTACACACATGTACTACAACACACACGCACACACGCACACACACACACACACACACACACACATATACACACAAAATAAATAAATAAATAAATATATAAATGGCTTTTAGTGGGGTGCAAACGATCCCACAGCACTGTTTCATTATTGATATGGATATATAACCAGCTAAGTAACATATAAGCACATCTCAATAATCATTGAACTATGAATAATCAATTTATTAATTATGCAGATGTCAACCTGGAAAAAGTAACGTGTTTAATGAGGTATGTAAAAGTTAAACAGTAACACATGAAGAGCAAGAAAAGATGAAATAAAAGGATGACTTTTCTAAACATTTGTTTTAAAAAAGAACTGTGATTTTCCCAGCCAAATGAGCTTCATGTTCTTTTTCTGGTTATTAATTCTTTATTTACATATTGAATAAATGTGTCATAAGAAAACATCACTCATCCCTGCTGTACATCTCTAATTTCCACATGTTCCATCATGGTGACAGTCACTTCACTGTTTACTGTCTGTTTGCATCATTCCTGCCATGCAATGCATTTGCACCTGTTGAACATGGGGTTAGCTCCCATTACTGTATCCCGGAGATTTTCATTTCCTTCTGGAACGGTATACTGACTCTTATCTCATAATAAAATATTAAACTGTGAAACTGTCTTTGCTATCTATACCTCTATCCTGCATTATTTATAGCTATCTTGTATAAGTAGACATTACTTCTATAGTCTTCCTCCAGGCTTAATGGTCCCCTCTTGCTTCTTTGCCTATCTTCCACCCATCTTTATGTTGACCCTAAGAACCACTACACAGAACAACTCTCGACTTTTCTTCCTTTCTCATCTTTGACGGTTTCTGCAGTTTAGTAGAAACATGCTGTGGTTTTCTTCAGCTGCTCCCCTCCCTCAGCCCACAGCTCCCAAGTCCTACTTCCTACCCCTGCTTTTAAAGTATCTTAAGAAAACAAGAATCAGTGAGGACATAACTCTGGCTCATACTCAATTCTCTTTGTGAGAGACTTCTCTATCCCCAAGCTAAATTAGATCAAGGCACCAAAGAACAAACTGACCTAGTGCATCTTATCTTTGGGACCTGCTTCATCACATGGGATCACAGTGGGCTTTTACACTGCCTCAGGGGTGTGAGTTAGGAGAAGAACCTCAGTGCGGAGACAGAATATGAGAAAGAGTAAGAAAAATAAACGTCCATGCTGCTCTCAGTGAGTGCATTGTTGACTGCAAGAAGAGCATGTCTTGGCTTGGTAGAAACTAGATACTGCTCTGATACTGGTTTCTTTGTATGAATTATATGAGAATTAAATTGGTTCTCTTTTATTAATTCTTTAAGAAACACAATTGAAATAGATGCATATCATATATTTAAATGTTTGTTTCTATCCTTAGCTTTATTTTCATTTCTAAACTATTTTTTCATCATGTATAGTCATTGAACCCGGTACTGTGTTACACAGGACATTTGCATATAACAATAAGGTCTAATATCCACAGACTCACTATTTGTCTAATAAAAGATACAGATTTGTGATACAGAGTTTGGACAACACAGAACAGATAAAATCCTGAGATGCCTCTCACACTTAAATTTCTGTAAATGTCTGTTAGTTGTTTATGAGCATCATTGGCCAATAAGGCAAGCTAAGACTTACTGTATTTAAAAAGGACATTCCTCAGCCTGGTGTGGTGGTGAATGCTTGCAACTCAAAACTTGGGGAATGGAAGTAAGAGACAAGACAATCAGCAGTTCAAGGTCATCCTTGGCTACTTCACAAGTTTGAGGACAACCTGAGCTTCATGAGATCCTGTCTGAAAAAGAAATCAACTGAAAGGGGATTGGAGAATTTCCTACAGAATACAATAATTATATATAATATATTTCAATGATAATAATCTATACAATAATCTTTTCATTAGGAAATATGGAGACCCCAGAGACTCTCAGTAAGCTAACTTTAGCCCCATCACAGTGATTAACTCATTCCACCAAGTCAGTAAAAGACATCACTCAGTACTCAGCACCTTCAGATTCCAATTTCAGATGTCACGCATTTCCTAAAGCACCTCTTTCACCACAAACAGGTTTGTCATCATAGCAATATTTAGAGGCTTACCTTGCAGGGGAGCTTCCCATTTTCTGGGTTCATTGTTCAACCCCTTGTATTTCTTGCAGCATATCTGTACATATAACTGAGAGCTGATTCTAGCCTTACCTCAGCTCCCTGGTGATCACAATCCAGAGGACTCACATGAGACCCACAGGCCATAGTGTAGAAGACACATAAGGTTTGTGATGTGAAACATGCTAGGACAAGAAAAAACATAATCAGAGAAACCCACTATTTTAACCAGCATGATAGATGGGCTTTACACTGTTTGTTTTTTAAAATTATTTCATGGTATTTGTATTTTTCTATTTATTTAGTATGTGTATGTGTGAGTATGTGTGTGAGTGTGCATGTATGTGTGTGTACCTGTGTACAGGTCTGGGTACATAAAGGTATGAATCCAGAGGTCAGAGAACAACTTACAGAAATTGCTTTCTGTCTTTTCAACCTGTGGATCCAGATGATCAAACTCATGTGGTCAGGTTTGGGAGCAAGTCCCTTTGCCTGCTAAGCTGTCTTATCAACTCAAGGTCACCTGTTTTTCTTTTAGGGTCATCTATAAGTTTTAAAGATCATATATCTAATTAATATCGATACTTATTCCTCAGCCATTGTCTAAAGAGGCTGTGCTTCCTTGCAATAAAAAACATACATTAGGTCGGTGCTTAGGTTAATTTCATAACCTTTCTTTCTTTTTATTTCTTCTAAGCATCAAACTCAGAGGGGTTTGGTTTGGTTGGTGTTTGTTTGTTTGTTTTTGCATGCTATCTAGGCTGTCTACTGAACTACATCCCAGTCCAAATTTCACAGTTTAAAACAAAAGGAATTACTTAGGACAACTGGACAATATTTGTGCTTCTGAATATTTTATTGTAATTCTCAGAACAGGGTTTCTTCTATTTGGTAAGTTGAATTACACAAATCCATCGTGACATGTCATTTCACAAAATGAGAATACCCAGCTACCCTGAAATTTGAGAACAAACAAGAAAGCCATTATGTATTCAATGAAAAAAAAAAATCCTGAAGCCCAAAAGTTGATTTGTTAAAGTCCTATCTTCTTAAAATATATATTTAACAGAATTACTCATACAATGTTTAAAATAGACCATGAATGGCAGAGTAAAATATAGAACACTCCTGGGGAACTGCAAGTAAAATTAGCAGCTTTGACAAAATGTTACTCCATAGAATGAACCCAAAATACCATCTCATATCTTATAAATATCAAATTCATGCTTATGGTTCTGATCACTGCATAAGAGGTATTTGTGATGTATCTGTTTTGTTATTTATATCACAATTTATTTAAAATGGAGCAGATAAGAAGGAGCTTCTCTTATCAGTGTTGCAGTAGCAATAATGAATGTTCTTGATTCTTCAGTTCTGAGGAGATACAATGAGGGTTATTCTTCTTTATATCTTGTTTCATATTTAATTCTTTATTGGGGAGGGTGCTGTACATGTTATGGAACCCATGTGGAGGTCAGAGGAGGAAGTTTATTCTCTCCTTATATTGTGTAAGTTGTGGGAATCAAAATCAAATCATTGAGTTTGACAGCAATCATTTTTAATTACCAGGTCCTGTCACTGGCCTAACATTCTTGTTCTTAATAGCTAGTTGCCACTAAACATCTCACCATCATAAGACACAGGCCCTTGCCTTGCCCTTGCTAGAATACTGGTGATCCATTCTAATCAAAGAAGATTAATAATGACACTTACTCTTTCCTGTATACAGGAGTAGCAACACATAGTGTAATGTTGTCATTGTATAAATACACAATACTTACTGCTTCAAAAGAAGATTTAAAAAGCTCTCCAGCAGTGATTTATTAATCTATGATGTTAAATGTGATCACCCTGCATTCTCACCCCTAAATGTCATACTATCTCTACCACCACTTAGTTTTCGAGGAGACAACTTTGCAAAGGTCCGTATGTTTGCCATAGCTTAGTAGAACTTTGAAGTCATGCTGTGATGTTCAAATTCAAGTGCAGAGTGGTGTACTAAGGCAGCTTCTGAGCCTTCCTCTACTTATCTCTTTTATTAGTAGTACACACTTATTTTTCTTGTTAAAAGACTACTCTGCATCATTTTGTATTACTGCTGTATAAAACGGCATTTGTGAAACTAATTCTGGATGACTCTAAGTTCTCTTCATGCCACATTGACAACCCTCTGCCTTAGTAAATTAAAGCACTGGACAGTTGACTTATAGAGACTGCTGGTCACTATTGCTTTTATTTTAACCAAGCTTTCATTGAGGAGTAAATTAAACTCTACTTCATTTTTCACTCTGAATGAGCACAGAAGGTTTATTGACCCCCTTGCCCAAAGAAGAGAAGACTAACATATTGGTTAAAATGAAATAGTTTTTCTAGACATTATTTCATAATCTCTAGAATGGAAATGCTACGTACTGGAAATATCTTTATAAAAATGATCTGTGCTAGTTATTTTTTTTGTCAACTTAACACAAGCTTGGGTCATTTGGGAAGAGGTATTTACAAATAAGAAAATGTCTCCATCAGACTGGTCTATAGGGAAGACTTGGGAAAGTTTTTGGGTTGTTGTTTTAGTTTGTTTTGTTATTGTTTGTTTGTTTGTTTTTATTATTTATTAAAGACTGGTATGGGAGGGCCCAACCTACCATGTATGGTGTCATTCTTGCCCAGGTGGGTCTGGGACATATAAGAAAACAAACTGAGCAAGCTATGAAGAGCAAGTCAGTCAGTAAACAGCATTCTTCCATGGCTTCTGCTTCCCTTTCTGCCTCCAAGTTCCTGTCCTGACTTCCTATCAAGATGGATTATAAACTGTGAGATGATATCAACCCATTTCTCCCCAAATAACTTTTGATCATTATGCTTAGCTTCTGGATAGAAAGCAAGCCAGGACAGAGGTCATCTCCTTTTAACCCTTTGGCTATTTTTAAAAGCAAGGTATTTTGAACATCTCAACAGTTTTGGATGGAATACTTCCTTGGCTTAGGCTGAATCCAACTTGTCATAATTATCTCTAATTTTCTATACTCCATGTCACTGAAAATCATTCTTAGGTTCTCTCTACCTTCCTCTTTCCTTTACATTTCTGCACTTGCTCTTTCTACATTCCTAACCACTGGCCATGACTGTTTTAATCCTGACCAAACTGCTGTGAGCATCATATGAGCTAGCACTGACAAAGTACTTGCCCACTATGGTATAACTGTTAACTAGACAAAAGCTATATTCCTCTGGTGTTTATATGCTTTTACAGTCCATTTTGTTTTTGAAAAACTATATCATCCTTGAACTGCAATAGGCTTGTCTGTTCTGCTTTATTTTTCTCCATTGAATTTTACTCTCTCTCTCTCTCTGTGTGTGTGTGTGTGTGTGTGTGTGTGTGTGTGTGTGTGTGTGTGTGCATGCGTGTATTCTGTAGTTTGCTGGTATGTATGCAATTGTGCGTACATATATGTAGAAGACAGAGAACAACGTTAGATATTATTTTCCCTCAAGTTCTATGCCCCTTGTTTTTGAGACAGGCTCTCTCTGTAGTCCAGGACTCACTGACTACTCTGGATTGGCTCGCCACTAAGCCCAGTGCATCCACCTGTCTCTGACTCACCATTATACTTGGGTTATTAAGTTTGTCCTGAGGATCAAACTCAGGTCCTCATGTTTGTGTGGCTAGCACTGTACTGTCTGAGTTCTTTCCAAATCTTGCTTTTCCTACCTTACATAATTTGATTTTGTTTAAATGGTATACACATTTGTATTTAACAACTTCAATATGTACAGACTTCTGAATCTCTACCTAAATTCACATTACTAGAAATGTGGGAGATTGTTTTTGTTGTTATCTGATGTTACCAGAGAAATCAGGGTCCCCTCTTGGAATTCTTACTCTCAATAAAAGGATGCAAGAAAAATGTTTTACAGAAGGACTGGGATGGTTTTATTAACAAAAAAGAAAAGATTAAGAAACAAAGAAACAAAGAAGATAAGGATGCAGAGGAAGAAGAGAAGGAGAGGAGAAGAAAACTTTAGGGTAGACAAGCTGTGAATTTCAGCAGCATCCTAGAGGAGGAGAATATAAAAGAGAAAGAAACAAAGAAATGAAGCTTGAGCTCAAGACAGCATGGATGCTAGCCACAAGGTAAATAGACAGCCACACAGCAGGGAGATGGGCTTTGGAGAAAGAGTAAAGGAAAAGTACCAGGAAAAGCAGAGTGAAGCTCTGCTGGGCTGGGGAAAAAAACAGGGGAGAAGGAACAAGAAGAGTTAGTGTTGTCTAAGTCAAGATTCAGAAAGGCAGCCTGACCCAGCAGAGTCTTATGGTGACTCACAGGGACTGTCCAAGATGGCAGGAATTCTGTGTGAATAAAGTAGACTATCTCCTTAGGAACAATTTTTCTGCCTCTTTAATATGGCTTAAGGTGAGCCTGCTTCCCTTAGCTAGTCATTTGACCTGACCAAATGCATTAACTCTAAACAAGGAGACAATACATGTCTCTGCCTAGAGGTGGAGGCTAGGAGGTAACGCTTTCTCTTAATGGTCCTTCCCATGCTATTCTAACAATTTCCAAATACTTTTTCCTCTTAACAAAAGGAATAATGTCTGAATATGTCTTAAATCAAGTCTTAATGATGAAGTATTTTACCGAATCTGTTTTTAATAAGCCCAAAATCAGGTAATACAAAGTTTCCTTGTTTCTTAAGACAGGGATTTCACCTCAGGTTGGCTTCTCATTCAACATCTATCCCAGGCTGATTTTGAACTCTTGATTCTCCTGCCTCTTCATCTAGAACACAATGGTTGCAAATGTGAAATATCTGTTCTGCTTGAAGGTTCCTTTTTCAAGTGACTAATGGAAACACACACACAGACACACACAGTCACACACAGACACACACAGACACACACACACACACACAAAATCAGATCCAAAGATATATCAATGTCTTACAGTTTTCCTAATTAATTTAAAATATATATATTATGGCATAAATTTTATCTTTTGTTCCAAATGTGGATTTATATTCACTTATCCATAGTTAATCTGAGCAGACAATTTATGTATCTCTATCTAAAATTAGTTAAAGAGTTTGGCCTTTTCAGTGTGCTCATTTTTGTTTCAGCTTCTTTGTTTTAAATGTGGTTTGTGAATTTTTTGTGATAGTAAGTCAGTAATTACTATGCATGGTGGATTCTGGTAGAAATGCAATATTTTGAACTAATTGCTAACAGAAAGATGTGTAATATCGGCTGCATGATTTGCCCCTTCAATGTGCCCAGCTATTAACGATCTGGATTTAGTACTGCATTTGTTACTATTAGACACAAATTTATCCTGACACTTTTATAGGATAAGACTCGGAAACATTTAGTCATGTAGAATCTAATCATAGTCTTGAAATATTTCCTTTTATTCTCATGCATTTTCAGCAAGCTCTAGCTTTATAAGCTTATCTGTATTATTGAATTAGAATGGTTTAGAGAGGTTTGGAGGGTGTCTTGATTATGACATAGGTATTAATTTACCCAGCAGTCTTGTCGGAGAGCTATTCTTTATAGAATGAGAATACCCCATGTCTCTCTATGCTCTTCAGATCTTCCTATCATAGTGAATTCAATTTGTTTTTCATTTGCATGCCTGTTGCCATACACTTCATACACTTTAAGTTCAAATAAAAGTAGGTTGTGGCATAAGTAAAATGCTCCATGTCAGAATAAAATGAAAAGCCATTATGTAAACGGCAACCCCACCACCTTAAAACTCCATGACTGAGTTGGATGGAAGCTTTGAAAAGTCCCCCTGGCTGTTCTATTTATAAGTCTTTTTGAGCCATTCAGACAGATGTGAGTATAATACCTGGTGCTTACTATAAAACTTACCTTTCACTTACAGAAATTTGCTTTACTTTATTCCTTAAAAAGCAAATACAGTGACCATAACGTAGAAATGAAAAGTAGACTCTTAGACCCAGAGACATAAAACTACACCAGTGAGTTTTGAGGACACAATTAAGTGAGTTTCATTTCAATAACTGAAGAGAAACCAAGACTGATTGGATGGAGTTAGGTGTAGAATAAAGAGAGGAGGCTCAGTCTTCGCTGAGGTGCTTGGCTCAGCAATGTTTCTGTGGTATATCCCAGAATACCTCAGCAATGTGTCTGTGGTATATTCCAGAATACCTCAGCAATGTGTCTGTGGTATATCCCAGAATACCTCAGCAATGTGTCTGTGGTATATCCCAGAATACCTCAGCAATGTGTCTGTGGTATATCCCAGAATACCTCAGCAATGTGTCTGTGGTATATCCCAGAATACCTCAGCAATGTGTCTGTGGTATATCCCAGAACACCAAACCTACTTCTACATTCGAATCCTCAGGTTGTTCTTATATGCAACAAGTGGGGGAAAGAAAAACTGGATCCTTTTCTTAGAAATTTCAGGAACCACCCAGTAAGGATCCTTCGGCAATATTATAAGAAACAATCTAGTCCAATTCACTCTTGGAAATAAGCAAAGTACACCAAAATAAATAAATTATAGAAAGGACAATCAAAGGATGCATGATGAATAAACAACCCTAGAAAGCATAGTGAGACAGTGTGCTAAATATCTTCTGAGACTAAAAAACCATCAAATTACTACTTATATTCCAGAAACAGCTTCCATAAAGTCAACTTGACTGGAATGAAATGGAACTTAGCTCAAAGAGAAAGGGATCATCTTTTTTTCTTTTTTTTTTTTTCTTTTTTTTTTTTTTTTTGAATGGTATTACTTTAATAACATTAGAATGAACCATGGAAAGGAACTGTTCTGAAGGAACATAAATAGGAAATAAATTACGAAAATAATGTGGTTTTGTTTTTGTTTTTGTTTTTTGTTTTTTTTGTCTTATAATATTTTTAGTTTGGTTGAGCCATACATTTGTGGCACATGCGTGGTGTGTCTGGTATGTAGGAATTACTAATTTTCCAGTAAAAGAGCTGAATTGACTTTTTTTTAAAAAATTGGATACTTTACTTATTTATTTTTTTTCTTTTTTTTTTCTTTTTTACCTCCCACCCATCCCCATATTCCCGCATTAACATTCCCCTTTTCTGGGGCCTCTAACATCCTCAGGCCCAAGGGCCTCTCCTCTCTCCCTGATGGCCATCGAGGTCATCCTCTGCCACATATGTGGTCCAAACCATGGGTCCATAGATGTGTATTCTTTGGTTGGTGGTCCAAAAACCAGGACGACCGGAGGGGGGTGTCAGGCCCATTGACGTTCTTGCTCCCTCCATGGGGCTGCAAATTTCCTCAGCTCCTTCAGACCTTCCTCCAACTCCTCCATCTGGGACCTCACTCTCAGTCCAGCGGTTACTGTTAAGTGAAACTTGGGCATTCTGAACTTTTGGGCTAATATCCGCTTATCAGTGAGTACATACCATGTTCGTTCTTTTGTGACTGAGTTATCTCACTTAGGATGATATTTTCAAGTTCCATCCATTTGCCTGCGAATTTCATTAAGTCATTGTTTTTAATAGCTGAGTAGTACTCCATTGTGTAGATGTACCACATTTTCTGTATCCATTCCTCTGATGAGGGACATCTGGGTTGTTTCCAGCTTCTGGCTATTATAAACATGG
>CM052717.1:44061982-44109093 GCA_028551405.1 Uromys caudimaculatus | reverse complement strand
TTGCATTTTCTTTTACTGTTGTGTCGATGTTATCTATGGTATCTTCTGCTCCTGAGATTCTCTCTTCTATTTCTTGTATTCTGTTGGTGATGCTTACATCAATGTTTCCTGATCTCTTTCCTAGGTTTTCTAGCTCCAGGGTTGTCTCCCTTTGTGATTTCTTTATTGTTTCTATTTCTATTTTTACCTCCTGGATAGTTTTGTGCATTTCCTTTGTCTTTTTGATTGTGTTTTCTTAAAATTCTGCCTATTTAATTGAGTTTTCCTGTAATTCTTTAATGGATTTTTGTATTTCCTCTTGAAAGGCTTCTAGTTGTTTATCTCTGTTCTCTTGTATTTCTTTAAGGGTGTTATTCATTTCTTTCTTCATGTCTTCTATCATCATCATGAGAAATGATTTAAAATCTGAGTCTTGCTTTTCTGGTGTGTTGGGATATCCAGGGCTTGCTATGGTGGGAGAGCTGGGTTCTGATGGTGCGGAGTACTCTTGCTTTCTGTTCTTTATGTTCTTACCCTCGCCTTTTGCCATCTTGTTGACTCTGATGTTAGCTGATCTTACTCTGTCTGTATGTGGCTTGCCCCACCTGCAGGCCTCTGTGTCAGTACTCCTTGAAGTCCAGCTCTCTCTGAGAGGTGTTTGGGTTTGGAGAGCTGTCGCACAGGGTCCGCTCTGGGGTGCAGAATGAGATCAGAAGGATCTTGTCCCCAGCTGTCCCTTGGTTCCTATGCCCTGATGGCTCTGCAAGGGTCCCTCTTGATCCAGTGAGTTTGAACAGAAGTGGTGGTTTTGCCTGTGCTCAAAGGTGTGTCAGCACTCCTGGGATACGCGCTCTCTCCTGGAGCCTTGTGGCTCAGGTTGAGGTCCCCAGGCACAGGACCCTGGTGGTCCAGGCAGAGGTCTCCACCCTCAGTTGGAAACCAGAAGGTTCCCTGGATCCCGGCAGATCCGGAAAGGTCTGGATGAGAGGTGTTGCTCCCCTTAACCCCTCTCACGGCTTTTCCAAGCTCCTGGGAGGGTATCTTTCTCCAGCGCTCGTTCGCTACAGACACCTGGTGGCCCAGGCAGAGCAGATCATTTTTTTAAAAAATAGATATGTATATAAATATATGTGTGTGTGCATGTATGTGTGTACATGCATATGTGTGTGCATATATACACATACACAAATATATATATATATATATATATATGTACGCATGCACACATGTATGGGTGCATGTGGGGATACATGTGCTGGGTATAGAACACAAGGCCAATTATAGAGTGGGAAGAAGTGTTTTGCCACTGAACTATGTATCCAATCCCTTAAAATTTAAGAATATTAAGAATTGTTACAAATGCTTGCTTTTAACTTATAAATTGAGACTTTCAAGTCCTTAGTGTAAACCCGAGTTCCAAGCTATAACTCCCAAACAGTGGGCAGATATTGCTTATTTCAGAATTACATGGTGAGGTTCCATCTGGTGGCAAGAAGCACAAGTCTTTCACTCTCCCATGCTCCCTGTCTCTTAATGAGGCAAACCTGAGATTATACTGTAGGCAACAGAGTTCTAAGAATTTGAAAGTAAAATCTTCGAATCCTTAAGGCTGAGACCTAGACCTAAAACTCAGTCCCTTGTCACATTCTGTGGATTAGAATATATTGCAAAGCCAGTCCAAAATTGAGAGAAAGAAAGACTTACCTCTCAATGGTAGTAAATGCAAAGAATTTGTTGCCCTGTCCATTCCACTGAGAAGCACCCTTCTTGGTCCACCACCTATGTTCCTTCCTAGTCAGCCTTACCTGCTTTCCCCTTCACCATCTCCATGACAGTACCTTTTTCTGGGTAATCAGTAAATAACAATACATCCATGTACTCACTGGAATAGCTATTTTAAGAGTTCATTTTATTTTTTATTAATTAAGTTATTTGATAGTTTCATCCTTTATATCTTACATAATACATCTTGAGCATTTTCTCCCCAAGCTCTCTCTTCTCTCCCTCCCACCCTTCAAGCTCCCTCCTTCTTTACTGTCCCTTTGTGGATTTTAGACTTTTGGTTTTGTTTTGTGTTTAAGCCATTTATGTAAATCAGGGACATCTGTGTGGCCATTGAGTTGGGACTATTCTTTGGGGACTGGTGGGATCACCAGTGGGTATACACCTGAAAGTAATCATTTCCCCTTTTCTGAATGTATCTGTAGGAAAACATTCAGCAATGTAGGGCTGGGCCCTTTGAGTCCCTCTTCCATGATGCCTGTTGAGGGGCAGTTGCAGTTGATCCAGTGCAGACAGCCACATGTTTTGAGAGTCTGTGATTACAGGGGCTGTGTGGGACCCAAAAGTAGTATTCTGTAGCCCTTTTCCTTGTCTTCTGGCTCTTGCATTCCCTAAGCTCCTCTACTCCATGTTCTCTAACCAGTGGAGGGAATGCCATATGTTGTATTATTTAGATCTGAACACTCAATTCTTACTTCTCAGCATCTTACAGCCAAGACTCTCTTATAGTCATAGTTTTCTGGAAACAGAGGCTTCTCTGATTATGGCTGATAATGATACTTGTCTATGGATATAAACAAATACATTTAGAAGGCAGGTCGATGCTATGTCAGTTTAGTTAAACAGCACATTCTTGTTTAACCCTTAGGGGCTATGACCTCTCCTACCATGGGCTTTTGAGTGGGTTTTAGAATCAGATATGGATTCTCTCCTGTGGATTGTGCATTCAAAACAATGTAACACTGACAATGCCTTCTCTTCTGCAGCTGCCTGCATAGCACCTTACATATAGCACTATGGAAGCTACGCCAGCAGGGAGGAAGTTGTCAGCTCAGTTAAAAGTTTTCTCATGCATGTGCTCTGCATCGTGTCTTTAGCACTAGACTATTATCAACTAGTTCTGGAGGGTGACCAAGAAGAATGACAAGAGTCTACATTATTTTGAAGACCTCTATTCTTTGAAGTTCTCTAGAGTCTAAAATCTCCCTAACCAAATACTCATAAGGAGATATCCCATAGCTGGCATTGTGATTCTGTGTAACTTCTAGACAGACTATTTTCCCAGTGTGAAGGAATCTCCTTTCTAACAGTTTTAAAATGAGCTATGCTTGTTTGGCTTGGTAATAGGATAGTAGACTTTCATCTGCTTTTCCATACTTCATTTTGGTTAACCCTCCCCTCACCCCTTCTCATATTCCCTTTTAGCCTTTCTATTCCCAGCATTCCCCTCATTACTTCATGTTACCTATACTATATTATCTCCCCTCTCTCAAGATTTGTGGTCTGTACAGGAAGTAGAAATTGGAGTATTGAGACCTGGATCCACAGATGAAGGAGAAGCACAGTGTTTGTTTTTCCTTGTCTAGGCCATCTCATCTATTATACTGTTTTTCTACTCCCACTGACTTACCTTCAAATTCCATAATGTCATTTTTCTTTGTAGCTGAATGCAGTTCTGTTGTGTGATTTTCCACATTTTCATTATTCATTCACCAATTTATTGACATCTAAGCTGATCCTATCGCTTAGTTATTCTGATTGAGAAACAATAAACAAAGATAAAAAAATATTTCAGTGGGAGGCATGAACTTCTCTATGTATGTTGCCAGGAGTATAATAAGAACAATCATCCATCTTGATTTTAGATAGCCTTTGTAGTCACCAGGCTACTGTATTTTCCTCCAACTGTTGTTCTTATCTTGTTTGTATTCCTTATGCAACTATGCGACTCTTTGTGTGCCATCAAACATACCATTCTCACATTCAAACATTTCCTATGTGACCAACACCTTTCTCTCTCGGATCCCAAACTCCTCTCTTCCTGTTTTTCTTTCCTTTTCATGAATGTGCATGATTATGCCATATTGACCCCTATTATTCTTATCCAAAATATTTTCTTATCCTTCTTTAACAAAGATAATAATGATCAAACATTTATTGAAGTTTTACTGTGTACAATGTCCTAGACACTGTGGCAAAGATTGTTATTGTAAATGTTTCATCGCTGCTTTATCTAGCTTGTCCTTGATCACTCAGTTTCCAGACAAACTACACAAAACTTTTATTATTATCATAAGCCTTAATCAGCACTAGAACTGGGCAGATATCTACCCTCTAAGCTATTAGAATCTATTTTCCTGGACTGGAGAGATGGCTTAGTAGTTAAAAGCACTGACTGCTCTTCCGAATTTTCCTATTGATAACCCCAAGTTATTACCTACTAGGTTTTATCTAGGCTGCACTCAACTCCAATTGGCCAGCTCTCATTGATGTGTTTATAAAAATATAGAGAGATATATGTTATATGGGTAATGGGGAGGTAGGTGTGGGGGAAGGGTGTACAGGCCCAAGCCCAGGCATCCCTTCCCCCTAAGGGATCAGGCACACGCAAAGGTATAGTATAGAAATAGAGTTTATTTAGGGGCATGGGGAGGGGAGTTAAGAGGGTAGTAGAGGCAGAGAAAGGCAGAGATTGGAAAAGAGTAGAGAAGTAGAGAGGTGGAGGCCGGCCATGATCATATGGAGAGAGGGGGGAAGGGAATGGGGAAAGGTATGAGATAAGAGATGTAAGAGAGAGGCAAGAGAAAGAGATACAAGAGAGAGGAGGGGCAAGCAGCCCCTTTTATAGTGGGCCAGGACCACCTGGCTGTTGCCAAGCAACTGTGGGGAGGAGCATACCTGGCTGTTGCCATGTAACTGTGGGGTGGAGTTTAGACAGAATGCTAGCACTCATGGACGTGCTTTCATGGCTCATCTAACCCATGGTGTCTTTCTTCTCTCCACCTTCTTTCTCCCTTGTGGTCACCTTAGACCCCAAGTCTAGGAATCCAAAAACTCTGCCTAACTCTCTTCTGCCCTGTTATTGGTGTAGGCATCTTTATTCACCAATCAGGGATAACATGGTGGGGAGCAAGGTTATATAGAGTCACTTGGGTATATTCAGACTCTCATCCCTAGGGGCAACCAGGCCTTGGGTTACCAGTATTTAGCACGACAATATAAGCAAAAGACCAACCTCAGCAAAAGATGTTTAAAGTCTGTTTTGAAGTCAAGGAGAAACAATTTATAAATATGTAAACAATAAAATATAATAGTCAGTACACACAGAAGGGTTAAATTGTTAATACATGAAGAATACAGGAGTGAGTTGTGACTTATTAGCTCACTTAACAATAACTTCAGTAGTCAGGTCTCCCTTCTCAGAAAATCACACATTTGATCTGAAGGCTTACAAACTAGGTGGGTAAAGATGAAATTCCCAGACAGAGGAGATAGCAAGCAAAAATAACTTCCTCCTTTGGGAATTGTGCATTCCCACCATTTCATATGGCACACTCTTTCAAAGACCTGGCTTGAAGAATCAACTGGAATCTTTTAGAAATACTGATGGTGTAATTTTTTATGGACATATAGAACCTACATCTTAGGAGATAGAAAGGGGAAGGCCCACGTCAAAGCACACTCTGAATCCCTGTGATTCTGCTGTACATCCCAAGTTGAGAACCACTGGTCTCCAGCAGACTGTCCAGTCTTTCCTATGTGGGTTACATGGAATCTTTCTTTCTCAAATGCAGCCCTGTGACTTGTAGGATCTGGGATAGATATACTCAAGACTCTTCCTATCTATTAAGACTCCTGGTCCACCTGTTACCACAGTGTTGTGCCCAAATCAGCAGTATCAGTGTCTCTTTTGTGCTTGTCAGGGAAGTACACTCTCAGCACAAGTATCAGAAAGCATGGCATCACATCACCTCCAGAATCAGAAACCCAAAAGGTTGCCTTGTGTCTGAAGTTCTAAAAGCCCTTCCCGTGGTCCAGAAGCCAAATAAAGTCTGAGAGCCACGCTGGGGATCTTTACATCTTTATACCAGCCAGCACTTCACCATCTCTTGCGATATGTTTTCTACAGTAATTGAATGCTGACAGGTCTCCTCAAGCTCGTACTGCCCAAGGGTGTGAAGAAGCCACTGCTCTTTCTTCCTCTTACTTGGTTTCCATGATGCAAAAATTCTCTTTCCTTCTATAGGAACAGTAAGAGACATGGTTCTAGCTCTATACTTCTGCCCCTGCCTCCCAAGACTTGTTTACTCACTTGTAAAATGTCAGGAACTTGCAGAGTAACTCAGATGACATGCTACACTTGTACTGGCCACCTGCAAAGAGCTGATTTATTAAAAGCCCTGCTGGGGCTGTTAGATCCCTGTGAAGGGATATGGCAGCTTACCTCTAACTGCTTGTCCTATCAAAAAGAAAATCCCCCCTGTACTTCTTTCCCTTTGTTTACAAGCTTCTGTTAATGGTTTCCTCTCCATTAAGAGCTCAGGGGAGTGCTGTTTAGAAAACTAATTGAATTCTTGCCAGTTCGGGTCATGAGCCAATCCTGCTCCAGAACTCAGTTTTTACTATGTTATGCATTTTTTCTCTCTTCTAACATGGATGTGGTTTTGATCCATCAACAGACTGGAAGACAGAGTTTGTATCTGTATTTGTGGATTTACGTCTGCAGCATAATTGTGGCATTCTGTGTGTCTTGGTATAAAGATACATGCCTTACTCTACCATGTCAAACTAAACCATGCAAAGTGTAGGGATAGAGATGTACCTTGGTTGCCAGAGTATTTACATAGCATTCACACTGCCCTGGGTTCCTGTACTACATACACAAGGCATAGCAGCTCATGCTGCTGCAACACTCAGAAGGTAGAATCCAGGTCAGAATTTTAAGGTTATCCTCAGTTGCATAGTGCATTCATGGCCAGCCTGGGCTATGTAAGACCTTGTCTTAAAAAGACATGCAAAAGTAAGTATGAACACTTTTACATTTTCCAAAGAATGACTATAGATTCTCTTTAGAAATTGTGATGCTACTTTTTTAAGTTTAATTTGGTAGCATAGTAACAAAAGTCCACTTCTCTTTTTACCGACTCTACCACTACCCTCACCACCTCTATAAAGTTCGAATAGTTTCTTTTTCTGATCACTAAAGATAATATGAATGATACTAGCAAAGTCCATTTTGTAAAGATTATACATTGCTCTACCTTTGAGAGCTGCTTATTTACAAGACTGAATAAAGTTAATTATCAGGGTAGAGATTCCTGGAGCTACAACTCATTGAGAGAGAGAGAGAAAATGCTTGAGAAAGAAGGAGATACTGGCCAAGATGGTAAACATCAAAACAAGGGGAGGAAAATCACAAAAAGAAAGGTTCTTTCTTTTGGATTTAAAAATTCTGTCAGAGGACGAGGAGAGGGCTCAGTCAGTAAAATGCTTGCCACATAATCATGAGGACCTAAGTTCTTATCTCTAGTATCCAAGCAAAAAACTGGGTGTGACTGCACGCTCCTTTAATCCCAGCTTTGTGGAGGTAGATACATGAGCATCTCTGACATTTGCTGACCAGCCATCTTAGCCCAAATCACAACCCCTGGTCCAGTGAGAGTACCTAACATTGACCTCTGGCCTCCACAAGCACACAGAATGCTCGCATGTACACCTGCATCTGTACACACATGCACACACACTCAAACACATGCAAAATCTTTTTATTATATATCAAGATAGTACTTACATACCTTTTCTTATAGTATAAAGCCTTTGCTGGAGAAAATACTACAGATGCTGTGCAGTACCTTGGAGGATGCACAGCATATTTGGGTACATAGAACATTCCAATGCAATGTTCTCATAGATTTACTTTCTGTGTCTTGCCTTTCCCTTACTAGTTCTGCAATATGCTTCCCCCCCTCCGTACCCCATACAAACTCCATTTTCTCTTCTTTGGTCCTTCTGTCTTTCAGGTTCTGGGTAGCAGCTATAACTTGCTCTTTTGTTGTTCTCATTCTTTTTCAGCTGTTGTCAGTGTGATAACATTAATTATCTGAGATGCTGCATCTCATCATCGTTCACAGAATTATGCTTGGACCATAAATTGTTATATAGGTGGAATCTTTGAACATCTGACTGGAGTGGTCAGCATGAGCAAATGTTCTTTGTTCTTCCCCTTTCAGTTTGTGGAGACGAGTGTACAGGCCTTCTTCTTGGTGACCTGGCTCATCTAGAGCAGATGGCCATGAACATCAACCTCACGGGCCCACTGCCTGCTCCATATAAAATTCTGTATGATCTTGAAAATACAACTCAGGAACTCAAGGTAGGTGGGAGCACTAATAGCAGCAGGGCCAAGGGCTGAGATGAACAAGGCATCCCAAATGATCTTGGCCATCATTAGTCCATGTTTCTTTTACTTCTCCAAACCAGGAAAGAAAATGCAGGAAAGTAACACCTAAACTGGTGTTTCAAACTGGAGAACTGTACTGTGCAGAGTGCCACTAAAGACAAATACTCTTCTATCCCCTTCTGTTTGTCATAAATCAGTTTTATTATGTGACTTAAATATGTGCAAACATAAAATCAGGTATGTACCACTTATACTTATAGCTCCATAAAATCAAAACAAATTAATCCTTACAAAAGTCTGCAAAACCAATAAAATTCAAATTAAAAGCATTAATCTAAAGTAATATGATTTTGGCTCAAAGTAAATTGCTTCTTGCAAGGAGACTATGATATTTACTTCATCCCTACTGCTTCTTACCTCTGCGGGTGGCAGGTAGTTTACTCAGTTCCACATTTCTGCAGTGAGACGGAAAAGCCCCCTCCAAGGGGTCCTGAAGTGACAAACATGCACAACTTATGCACTCAAATTGACCTTTGATCCCTGCAAAGGCAAGGCCTAAGATCAAGGCCTGGCACGCATCTCCTAGCTCCATACCCTGAGATCCAGGAAAGCCGTTACTGATCTTTAATATTCCTGAAAAACAAGCGGATTGAAATATTATGCAACTTTGAAAGTAATTCTGGAGGTACCAATTCAAGACATTCTACCCTATCCTAAAACTAAAGCTTTCAATCTATAAAAGGCAAGTAAGTAATATTTAGAAATTAACGTGGTTTACATGGGGTAAGAAGTACTTATTCAAATGTTGTCACCCAGTTTTCAAGTACTTGAGAAGCCATAAGATCCACATAGGTCCCAAGTTGCACTAAGTTCCCCAAGCATGTCTTAACTGGTCTGATTTTTCCAATACATTCAGGAAGCGTACATAGATTCTCTAATGTTTAAGGAAAAAAAAAACATAATTAAATAGCCAGAGGTGGAGTGGATGGATAGTAGTGTGCACCTTTAATCCCAGTACTTGGAAGGCAATGTCAGGTGAATCTCTATGAGTTCAAGGCCAGCCTGGTCCACAGAGCAAGTTCCCTGGTAGTCACGGCCACACAGAGAGACCCTGTCTAAAAAGAAAAAAAACAAAAAAGAAAAACAAGAGAGGAGGGAGAAGGAGAGAGAGGAGGAGGAAGAGGAGAAAAAAAGGAAAAGAGGAAAAAGAACTAAGTAAAAATTAAAATAAAAAAAATTAGTTGAATAATAATTAAGCCATTAACAAAAATACCTGGTTACCCCATACTTTCTAAAACTTTGAAATACAAAAAAAAAAGGAAAAACTGGTGAGAGCACAGGTCTGCTAGGACCTGAGTTGCAGAGGCAGTTTTAATGGGATGAGACATGAGGAGCTGGTGAGAAAGGGAGAGATCCTTGCTACTTCATTCACTGGCCGGGGGTTATGCTTTTCTAGGGAACAGCTTCTTTAATATTTTTTAATAATCCCCATTGCCTTAATGATGGCAGTAAAAATAACTAACATTTGTTGAAAAGCTGTAGAATTAAGATTGTAAATGTTTCATGAAAAATTTATATAATGCACAATGAAAAATATTAAAGGTCCTTGTATAGTATGAATACATATGAATCGTATGAGTAAGGTAATATTGCTGATTTGGTTCATATTTTCTAGATGTAATCATGTAACACGATTGTATGTAAATTCTTTTTATGAAACAGAATGCCTATTTTTCCTTCTGTTTTGTAATCTGAAGACTGTGTCATGAATGTGCTTCTACATTAAAGTATCTTTGACCACTGTCCTCTGGGGAAAATAAAAGATTGTAAATGTATTATGATATATAACAACAAAACCCAAGAGGCAGAAGCAGACTTTTGATGAACTATGTATGCCCCCTTAAGTGTCTATATTGAAACTGTGTCTTAGTCTATTCGATTGCCTTAACAAAATGCCATAACTGGCTAGCTGACAAACAATGGGATTGCTAGTTTAACAGTTCTGCTGGCTGGAAAGCCCAACTTGAAGGCAGACTCTTTTCTGGTAAGGGCTCATTCCTTCCATCTGTATGACTGCTTGCTATGGCCCGATACACTAGAAAGGAATAGTGAGCTCTCTAGGTGTATTTCAAAGGGTACAATCCCAAGGAGAAGGGGGCTCCCTCATTACCTAATCACTTCTCAAAAGCACACTCACTAAAGCCTTATATACCAGCATCTCAACACATCAGTTTATGAACCGCACAAGCCCTCTTTCCCGTCATGATGGTATTTTAAAACAGAATCTTTGGGAGAGAATCATTGTTAAATTGTGGACCGAGGATGAAGCCCTCATGATTCAATATGATCCTTGTAAGAATGGGAAGATCATCTTTCTCTGCACCACAGAGCACAGGGAGATGATAACCATGTACAGGTCCTCACCAGCAACCCAGTTAGTTGGCACCTTAGGCTGTTCAGTTTTAAGAACTGACCACTTTGTTCAAGCCACCTAGTCTGTGGAGATTTTGGTTGCAATTGTCTGAAAAGACTAAAACAAAAGTACTGTATTAAATATTTTTAAGTAGGGAAACTGAGGCATAGTGAAGTTTTGCTTGAAGCACAATTACATGGCTAATAAATGTTGAGGTGAGATTTGAAGAGAGGCAGTATTACTTTAGGACCTTTGAGACTGCACATCTTTTCCAACCTTAAAGAGACAAAAATAATTCATGTGAGAAAATCTAGTCAGCCAGTATTGAGGCCTCCCTGGCCCCAGGCCAGGCTCTTCCCACTGGTCCTTGCCTAGGAGAGCCACTTGCATGAGGCACAGATATGCACTGGACCTATTGGCAGGCATTAGAAGTCAGGCCTGCTTGGGAGAGATAAGGCTTAAACTCTAGAGGACAGGGCATTATAAAACACAACCTTGTCAGCTAGGCTACAGACCTACTTACCTCACATCTCACATTCAGACATAAACACTTCATGGAAAGGAGGCTGACCAGTGATTTCTCCACACACATAGAGAGAACACAGGCTAGGAAATAAATTAGAAAATCAAATATTTCAGTTAGACATAAACATTTTTTAAAATAACATATAGTCAGTGGATGACAAGATTCCTGGCAGCATTCTCTGAGAGGATCATTAGTAGCAAAGGCATCTGTCATTCTTTTTCTTACATCTTAGAGTTTATGAAAATGACCTTGAAAGGTCTAAAATTCCAGTCTTTTCTTCATTTTTTATCTATATCCTTTTTCCATAATTTATCTATTATTTGAAAACTTAGGATCCTATCTTGATAATTAGTGCTCTGCTTCTCAAGTTCTTGTCAAAGGCCACCAAGACAATACACATGATGGCCAAAGAGGGACCTAGGAACTCATTACCATCATTGACATTAAGCCACAGTGGGAAATCCAGCAACATCTCCATGAGAGTGCATAAAGAATGACAGATGATCTCCAGAGTTGTACTTGGCCTCCATGATGGACCAGGTTCCGGGATGCAGGAGCTGGTAGTCAACTGAGCCATTAGAAAGTGGGAGTAAAGCCCTAACTGTAAATTCTAGTGAATCTTACCTAGAAAAGAAAATCTGGGTACTAAAGTTATGATTAATGAGGAACAGTGGCCACTCCTATTTAGTCACGAAATGAGGGGTCGGGTTTTTTTGATATGTACAGGGATGTGGAGATGTCTACCTTTAGACAAGCTTGCAGAGTGGCCTAATTTTCATTATATTTATCACTATCACAGCGACCCTGTCTAAAAATAGTCTCCCCTAGATTGTGGCGGAATCTGGCACAGCTGTGCGTATAAAGCCAGCTCCTACCAATCTTGACAACAAGACCATCCTGGCAAGCAAGATCTGTGTAGCAGTGGCTGCTCTCTTTCTTACTTGTAAGCTGCAGCTATGCTGATTGGAATGGGAGCCTTGATAAATGCAAAGATCTTTTAAACTCAATTCGGTACCAGTTGGATGAGCCTTTGTTAAAAACTCTTCTGCAGTCAACGTTTGCTCATCCAGAAACTGGAGTAACTTTTATCTCACAGAGGTTTTATAAGACATTAATGGGGGGAAGGATAAACAAGCAAACAAACAAAAGACATTAGTGTATACTAATTTCTCAATAAAGTACAGCAAGTCTTAATATTTACCTATATCTCTGACTTGGCCGTCGGTGAGTTAACTGCCCACTTACAGTAGTTTTTGTTCTATTGAGGGTAAAAGTGCTAAGTGTTCAGTGGATACAGGAAACAAATGTGCTCTGTTTGACCCTAGGTTGACTGGCAAACTGTTTACTAAGATGTATATGGTCTGAAATCTTTTCCAGCACCTGCTCTCACCGCAGTGGGCACCAGAGAGGCTCATTCAGTTGGCAGAGGGCAACGTGAACACACTTGTGATGGAAATGAATGTGCTTCTGACCAGAGTGAGTTGGAAAAGCTGTGAATGTCCCTAAAGCACATACATCATAGGGAATTGGTTGCCTTCAAGTTAAAGCAAACAGTACTCATGTTCTGAAATCTTCTTTCTAATTCACAACTTTTCTTATGAATTCCAGGAATAATTCTTCTCCAAAGGAATTTCTATTTCCCTGTGGTCTTCTCCAAATGCACAAACAATAAATCAATAAAACACAGTTGACATACTTGACGTTGGTCAGGGAAAAAGGTTAAGGTTGACTATATATTTTGAGGACCTTATCTAGTAGACTCCATTGTAAAAGTTGTTTTTTCTTTTATCAATCCTACATATCAAAACCTCTGTCCTTAATTATGTAACGGAAAAGAAAAACAGATGAAAATCCTTGTTGTGTCTTTAATCCTCATAGAGTTTCTACATTGTTACAGAAATGCAGTCTCAAGCAGTACTCCTACTTAGAAAATGAAATCTTTACTGTCAAAATCTGGAGCATTTAAGACACCATTTAGAGTCAGGATGTAAAAATCCATGCTGCTTCTAGCAGATTTTTTTCCCAGCAATTGGTTAGGCGAAATTGTCAAAACTGCAAGAGGGTCCTTTTTACCACTGGAGGCAGAGGAAAACAGCATAAAGTCTGCCATCTTGTGGATAGAAAAATGCATGAACATGGAGACTGGCCTGCTACCTAGGATCCAGGGGATTTAAATGACAATGTTGGAGTTAGAAAATCCTTGAAGAGTACCTAGTCTATTTAAAGAAAGGCTTAACAGGGAATAAATTAACAATGCCTTTACAACTTGCTAAATGTCTGGGAGTCCTGAGCAGGACCCAGCTCCAGATTGGCACTGGTTCTGTACTTTCCACAGAATCTGCTACTGTATCAGGGAAAGTTCCACAGGAAAATTAAATGGCTTCTAAGCACATGTTGATGAACAGTCCTGAGTTTCCAAATCACACTGGAAATCCCTTCTCAAAGACTCAGCTCGCCCATGCAAAACGTTAAGATAGAACAAAGCCTCTGGCTGAAGTTAGTAAAACTTACACTGATTTAATTTAACAAGTAATTTTTGGCTTGTTGCATGAATAAGAGAGTTTAAAGAAGTCTTGCTAAATTCGATTCAGTTCAACTCATTTCCTTCTGTTTGACCACTCCATCTGAAGCCCAAGTTAAGGGTTGGCAGATGAAAAATATTATTAACGAGCCTCCACTGACCCTGCTGGAGCTTTTAGTCATATATGTGTGTGGACATTTTGTGTGTGTGTGTGTGTGTGTGTGTGTAAGTGTTTAGGTGTATTCTGGATGATGTAACTACATGCAAATACATAATAAAACATGAAATAAATGAACAAAAGCATACATGAGAAATGCCTAAAACTACAACAGTTTAATCTAGTCAGGAGAGAAGGCCATGAAACAGACAGCATGTCACTTACCCAACAGTTGATTGCTGGATATCACCATTGCAAGCTCTTTGGCTGACCTGCAGATAAACCTGCAAGTGAAGCTGCCACAGTTCCAGCCCTCCCTGAACCTTTGAAGCTTGATGCGTAGTCTAGAAACACAGGACTATTTCACTACAAACGTCAGATTTCTTTTGTGTCTCAGCCCACATCTTTTCTTTTCTTTTCAGCAGACTACATTTGTACATTTTTAGAAGCCAAAAGAACAGTTAAAGTCTCAAAGCAAACTTGAATGGAAAGTACAGAGAGTTTTTATACACCTTTAGCCCCCCCCCCTCATAACTACTCCAATGTTCACCTGCCCAACTAGAATGGGGCATTTGCTGTTGTCAGTAACCTACAGTGCTATGTTATTATTCTCCAAGGTCTGTCACCCATTTTTCCATTCACTCTTGCCATTGCATACAAGCATAGAAAGCCAATATCCAGCATGGTCATACAGAATAGTTTCTCTACGTAGGGTCTCTCCGTCAGGCATCTTAGCCAGCATGTCATGTAACTAGAAACACAAAATGCAGCATTTTCAGACTGACTTTTTCCCCCTGGATTATTCACACCTAAGGCTTCTCTCCAGCCTTCCCTGGCTTAATAGCTCATTATTTTTGGCTCTGAACACTCCCTTCACACACCACGGTTGATTCATCCACATACTTAATGAAGGATATCTTGCTCCCAAGTTTTAGCATTATGAAGAAATTCATTGTAAATATCTCTGTTCAGATTTTTGTGTGGACATGATCATGATCGTCGTTTGAGTAAGCACCAAGCAGCCTAGCTGCTGGAATGTATGCTTAGTATCCTAGGAAAGTTCCCGGGTCTTCTGAACTAGGTATAGCATTTTGAAACCCAGCACTGAGTAGGAGATTCTGTCATTCCACGTCCCTAGTGGATTTTGGTAGTGTTCGATTTGGAGATTTTTGCCATTATAGAGGCAGACTACTATGCTCAGCTTCTAGTCTGGGTGCTGGGGATCCAAACTCAGCACTTCATGACTGTGAAGCAGGTACCTCACCCACTTAGCCATCTCCCCAACCTGTCCCTTTGTTGAAATTTAAAGGTTCTTATGATTGTTTTGTATTAGGTAATTGTTTTCTAGTCTATGGCTTAGTTTCTTAGTTTCTTAAAGGTGCAGGAGTTTCTCATTCTAATGTAGTCTCATGTATCAGTTTGTTTTTGTTCTTTGTTTGTTCCCCATGAGTGTATATTTGACATTTTAGCCCAGAATTCATCACCATTACCCAAGGATGTCTGGGTTTCTTGTTGTTATTGCTGTTGTTGTTGTTGTTGTTGTTGTTGTTATTGTTGTTGTTGTTGCTTTCTTCTTGTCTTACCTTTTGGTAACTTTACTCTTTCAAGACCACTTCTGCAGCACCCCACTTCATGCAGGAATCACAGATCCTTACCTACTGTAGCTAACAGCAGTCTGAAGGTTGTCAAGGTGCTGAAAAGTCCAAACCTTTGTAGAAACATTAAACCATAAGCAAAGGGGTAAAGAACTCGAGTATGCAATAGCAGGCTACAGAGACAGTGGAGAAGCAAGGAGTCCTGCGATTGACTCCTGAGCCTGACTCATGCAAGTAGCCACAACTTCCTGTTCTCCAGTACCTACTGTCTTGGAGTAGGGTTTCATAGTGGAATTTCCGTGGGTCAGGGCTCAGGCCCACAGGAATCATGAGGCTGGGATTTTCATGAATGTGTTAGATGATTCTGACATCAGGTAATGTTGAGATTCACTAGGCTCCCAAAGTTGTCTTGGAGCTAAAGCTTCCATTCTTCTGACAGGTAGTCATAGATTGTGTTAGACGCATGCGCATTCACTCTGCATGTAACACCTGCCTTTTCACCTGGAAGTGCTTACATATTTGGAGCTCATTTTTAAAAGAGAAATCTATTTCCCTACTATTCTGGCTAAAAAAGATTAGTGTCAGAATAGCTACAAGAAATGTAGACAAATCCAAAATCAACACTTACCTTGAATTTCTTTAAAGCTGTATTAAAACGAGGCAGGACTTACATTAAGTTAGATATGTTCTTTGAAAGTTGCTACCCACATGCTTTATATTCTATAAGAAGACGGTGCTATAAGCAGCCTGAATATCAAAATTTAGCTTCGTTTATATTGTCTTTTACTGTCTATTGAAAATCAGGCTTAATAACAATGAAGCACTTGCAAAGTAACAAAAACTAGTTTTTCAATTTTTAAGTGCCAGTAATGTCAGATGTTTGGGATGCTTTATTTTCAGTTTTCAAAAGTTCAAGTTCAAGTTGCTGGGATTGACTGCCCTTTACTTTTTCTCCTGGGTTTTTAAGGGAGTGTGGGATCTGTGCACCAATCATGTTGCTTTGGTTTGCACCTTTGAAAATTGACACAGGACATGTTTAGAAAGGCATTCCTTTAGAAATATCTCCCTTGTCATTCCACAGGGTCAGGTGACAGCTTCCAGTCCCTGTGTGTTGTTGGTCCAACAGCTTGCCTGGGGAGTGAGCCACTATCACTTAGATACACAGCACAGATAGTGTCTAAAAGATGACCCTTAGAAATACCATGTAAATGATTAAATCTGAAATTTAATTATAGCAAGAACCCATGTGAGTCTGCAGATTCAAAAGCAAATGGTATTTAGGCAATGTTGTCTATTCGATATTTAGATTTGCTCCATTAGGTTCTTATTTTAACATAGAGAAGCCTGCAATCTAAGACACTAGTAATATCCAACCAAGAAAATTATGTGCAGATTTTAAGAGACATGGTGAGACCTGCTTGAGCTACCACAGGGGGGTAAAAGCTACATTATTAAAAAGCAAATTAATGTTGCCATGGTGGTCAAGCATGCTGTCTGGATCTAAATACTCTGAAATAAATTGACAAAAAACTAAAAACCAGGGGAAAAATAATCTAGTTGAGTGAGCATAATATTTTCAAAAGATAATCAAAGGTAAAGAGATGCTTTGGTTCGTAAAGCATTTTTATATAGGAACACTGGAAAGAATACAGTATACAAGCAGGAGATGTAGAAGTAAGAGCATCAAAGATAATAAAAGATGTTTGGATAAGGGAAGGTACTGACTGTAGTGAAGAGGAGCAGTGTCTCAGAGATAGAATGGCAATTTTCTAAAACAAAAGAACACCCAGACTGGATCCTGGAGGTAGCTCCTAGCAGCTGATATGTAGCTCTCATCAGCAGTAGTACCAACAGCCTGTCCTGGGTGAACATGATCTTTGTGTACACCCTGCAGTTTGTCAGGAATGATGATGTCTAGTAGGAAGGATGGTGCCTGGTAATCTTAAGAATAAACACAGGCAAGACACAGTCCTAGCACTGAAAGGCAGAGATGACCCTAAGTGACTCCTTTGCCAATGTCCTCTGCCCTAGGCAACAGAGCATTTGGGATTTCTTCTGGGGCCCTTTTGACCAGATGATGACTAGCTACAGTCTAATGAGATAACATTATTTGAAATATCTATACCTAAGATGTTCTGATGTGGACTGTGAAATGTGTTGATTTATCAAATGTTTTTTAAGTACACTTCATGTCAATCATGGCCCCTTTCCACTTCAGATGTTCTGTCTTTCAGTGTATTTTCCTCAGATACCTGGATATTAGCTAGATATGCAACAGCATTTGGAAAAAAAAAAAAAAAAAAGCCAATAAATCTGTGTGGTTTTCCCCCTCAGCTCCGTATCTGTGATTTCAAGTAGAGCATTTAAGTTTCTCATACTTCCACTTGCATCCTGTAGAAATAGGGCCCAAGTTCTGGGGTGTCTCTCAGGGAAGGAAGGTTGCTAGGATGGAAAGTCTTGTAAGCCTTTGTGAATCTGCACTGAATGCAGAGTCTGGCAGAGGTTGAATACATAATCTGTCCTTTCACATGTTAATCCACCCAAGCCAGTGTCTTGATGCCAGGGAGAGGAAGTTATTATATGTGCCAAAGAGACTCATCCTAAGTAAGCCTTGAACAGGATTTGAGGACTCCACCTATCCTGAACCTCCACCCCACCTTCACCATCCTGGAGTCCCATGTATCATCAGAACTTGGAGTTATCAAGAGGCTATGAGACAGAATGTGGTGTCCTGCAAATGGAGAGCCTCTTGCCTGGCTCTTCTCCCAAGTCCTCAGCTGCAGTTCATATTTAGCAGCTTCATGTTAGCAATGAGAAATGTCCAGAAACCTGTTCCTCTGTCCGCATTCCCTGGCAAGCCTAGCACCAGGCATATGGTCAGTCTAAATGGCACTGGATCCCTCCAGCAGGCTTTAGCACTTCAGAAGGGTGGCTGGTGTGATTATTTTTATACCAGCCAGTCATCCAACATTTTAGACGCACTGCAGTTTACCACAGACTATGACTGGTTTGCTCAGGAATAAAAAATGTGAGACAGAATCCCTAGCACCTGACGGTGGAAATTAGACAGATAGATATAGCAAATTATTTAACAACTCTGATGAGTTTTGTGAGGAAATTGGTTAGAGGCCTATTTAACTGGAGGCAGGGACTATTTTGAGATAGGCACCATAGTGAGAGAGATACAGCAAGATGAATACAGCAGGCCACAACTTGCACTCATGGTGTTTACATTTTAGAAGGAGAGGGGAAGCCACCAAGTGGGCAAATCAGTTATTTATTCACTATATAATGTGGTTCTAAAACCTGCTGTGCTGTGGAGGAAGCACTTGTCTGCAGTGCACGTAGAGACCTAGGGAAGAACCCTGTCAACAGCTCTGCTTAGAAGAAGAAAACTGGAAAGGGGTGGGATGTATGAAGGCAAAGTCTCTGAAAGTGATCAGCAGAGCTCATTCTGAGTAGAGACAATAAGAAACAAGAGAATCCAAAGAAGAGGAATGCCCGGCTTATGTGGCATGCTGAAGGGGAGCCAGGGAGCTTCCTTAGCCATTACCCTTGTAAACATGTTTCCTACCCCAAGATGACACTGGAGTGCTAGCATGATATGAACCCAAAGCGTTTGCTAATGAAGTTGCCTACACAATACTCCATAAATGCAATAACTTGAGAGAGAAACACAGTGGATATGTTCTTGGCCATCTAAATATAAAGAGAAAGCACACTGATAAACATTTTAAAGCATTAGATGTATTAAGTTCTTAAGGATTAGTGAACCTGATGGTGCAACTATATTGCTAATATAGAAAAGATATTGTTAAGGCAAAAAACTAAACTTTAAGTCAAAAAGTATATATTTTTGTACAGTAAGATATACTGATGCTGGTGGATACATTTATTCATAAGATATTGGAAGATGACTATATTGTAGACCAATTCCATTATGGTATTCAGTGACATGCTAACATAGGAGGGGTCATGGAAGGCAGAATCAGAACACAGTTTATACTACAGAACAGAAACTTATAAGATATTTCAGATTGTCAATATCTTGAATAGTTTAGCTTAGTTAGCAATGAAAAGTAACATTGAAGAAGTGTGTGTGTATGTGTAAAATTATTTGACCCACCTAAGCCATGACTAAAAATAACTAGAAAACACTGATTTGAAAGAAATTACTGGGACACACATTACTATGGAAGCAGGTAATTAAGATACTTAGAAATCACATGCATAGTTTACTTTTAAAAGGAATTGTCAACAATCTAAAGTAAAAATAATCCTATTATTAGTATTTCAGAAGAATAAGTCAGAGCATCAAGTGTGTTTATTAGTATCTCAGAGTCATTGCTGCCTGCTGCAAACAGGAGTTTTAAAGAGTTCCAGGGGATTCTACCCTTTTCATCCTTGTGATGTTGACACTTGCAAATTTAAAAACGTGGTAACAACAGTTGGAATTCAGGTTCCACCATGAACTCAACCTATTACTGCCCCCTCCTGCAATGGGGTCTAGGGAGTAGGTTAGAGATAAAATGCAGATCAATTCCTGTGGCATCTCCTGTCATGTTTTGTGCTGGCCAAATGAATATTTGTTCTTTAAAATCCACTTGTATATAAAAAAAAAAACATTAATTCTCTGATCATTCCTAGAATGAAAACATTCTGACACAAGACTGTGCAGTGGCTCTCAACCTTCCCTATGCTGTGACTCTTTAATAGAGTTCCTCATGTTGTGGTGACCCCCAACCATAACATTTTTTTTGTTGCTACTTTATAACTGTAATTTTGCTACTGTCATGAATCCTAATGTAAATGTATGGCATGCAGGATGATCTTAGGTGACCCCTATGAAAAAAATTGTTTGAACCCTGAAAGGATTGTTTAGCCCCCTCTCCCAAAAGTAGTCATAACCCACAGGTTGAGAACCATTGCTGTGGCGTGTTACAGCTACGCAAACCTGAACATCACGGAATATCACACAAAGGCATCTTTTCATTCTTTGATTCAATGTCAGTAACTAGATTACCAGCATCTTTTGAACAAAAGACAAGTCCTATTACGTTAAGAAACAAAGCTTAACCCCATGCTATTGTGATTGAAACCTTGTAAAGAATATTTAACATCATCCATTCTGTTTGTACTTGGCCATGTTATGTCTGCACTGAACACAAATCCATCCCATTACATCCAAGGAATTTCCAATGCGAACAGGAATGAGTATGTTTTAGGCTACGTATTGCAAGGGAAAGCTGTTTGGGGCCTTCTGTTTCCTTTTGTTGACTATAGTGTAGGAGTCTGTGATGACTCCTAGTGATGTCATATGGAAAAGCAAGTATTAATTCTGCCTTAATGTTTTACTGGCCTCTTTGGAATGTTCTAAAACAGCATTTACTACTGAAGAGCTAAGTACTCCCTGCCTCCTGTGTTTCTTAATTACATATTGATCTAAGTTGAATCCATAGGATGAAGCTTATTGAGACAGATGGCTAGTTCCTCCCTCAAGAGGTCATTGCTGCCTACCACATGTTTCAGAAAATGAAATCCAGACAAAATTGCAACATGTGGAGGCCGAGGATCCCATTAAAGACTTTGGCATTGGAACCTTGAAGATATACTTCAAAATAATTTTGTTTTAACACTTCTGTGTCACCACCTATAAAAGGGACTTTAATAGGACCAAATATGACTCTCTGATTTCCATTTAATGGAAACAGTCATAAAGTTTAATTGTATACTTGAATACAGGGTGTCATTGCCAGTACATCTGATCAATAATTTATCAATTACATTTGGCTCAAAGTAAAATATGAAAGAAAATGAAGCCAGAGGGAGCTTCTCGAGCTCTAACTTCATCATCTCTATTAATTATGCTTTTCCTAAATTTGGATCATTAGGCGACCAAAGTGACAGCAGATGGTGAGCAAACGGGACAAGATGCTGAGAGGACCAACACCAGAGCAGAATCCTTGGAAGAATTCATTAAAGGGCTTGTCCAGGATGCTGAAGGTATTAGAAAATCACAGTTTAACTTTTATTTTTTTCTCTTACAGAAAAATTAAAAGAAAGGATTACAAGAGACTTGAATAGCCCCTATAAGGAGCTGTCATCTCTAAATTCAAGTCATAGTTGTAAAAAGCATTTTGGTTGAGATATTCAGGGTCATGATTAACGGAAATCTACAGCTTATAGCATTAAGTGAGCAATGACAGTTAATAAAATAATGATTATGGGTGTAAATAGGAGTGAATCCTAGGGTATTTAAATACTTCATTGAAAACTTATGCTTTGCTATTTTTCTGTCAGAGCTATTGAAAATTTGTTCATCTTTTCTTTTTAAGAATTACTTTCACCATTCTGTTTGGAACATGAACACTGTTCTTTCATTTCTCAAAATGGGTCAAGTACTTGGTACGAGTTGTAAGGGAACATCTGGTGCTTGGGATTTGGCTACCCCAGTTCACCAGAGGCTCCCTGGCATTTAGTCCATAGTTCCCTAGGAATTAGTTCTTGGCATCTCCCAATGTGGCTGAGAACCGAAGTGGAAGTCACTTCTTTGGGCAAAAGCCCAGACGAAGAAGCCCTCAGCTCTCCAGTCTCTTGAAATAAATGTTAAATATACATGCATGTTCAGGAGGTTCAAAAAAGTGGCTTTTTTTCTCTAAACATCTTTAAAGATGCGTAAAGCTAAACATCTTTATTGTTCTCCAATACTGTGGACTTTTGCTATTTCTCTGGGTAGTATGGAAAACTAGAGGGGATATGAGCTAAACTTCACAGTAGATTCTAACTGGTGGTCAATCACCTACAATGCCTGACTCCCCACTGTGTGGAACAGCAGTGGTTTTAGATGAGGTTGTTATTTTTTAACATAACAAGTTACTTCTTCTAGGAAAACATCTCAGTTAATCTCACAGTGCTGCATCCCCCTGGTCCATAAAACTGTTGTGTGCTCCCTGGCATTATTTCCCACTGATGCTATTTGAAAATGCCCCCAAACAACAAATGTATGACAGAGAGCCACTTTCCTCCATGTGGATCTCTAGAGGCAACTTTTCTCATCTTCTGTCTGAAGTCACAACACCCAACAGCCTCCTGGAGACAAATTGTAAAATCAGTTCAGCTAGCTTTGATCTGTGGGTCAGTGAATAAGACTACTTGTTCTTCTTATAGAAGACTCAGATTTGTTTCCCAGCACTGATTTCAGGCAGCTGAAAAGCCTCCTGTAAAGGCATCCACATGCATGAGGTATATACACACAAACACTCACAGTACATGGACACACAAATAAAATAAAATTATACACACACACACACATACATAATCAACTTGTTCATAAACATAACTGTTAGTGGACATCAGCTTCAACACAGCTTCCTTTTTTCATTGCAATAAGTCCTTCACCCCTTCCCACAGAGAGATAGGGATATATCTGATAGTTTGATCAACATGGGATTTTTTTGTTTGTTTTTCTGGGTATCATCTTACAGTTTGTACACTGGCACTAAGTCACCATTAGGGATAATGTAAAGATAATACTCAACCAGAGCTGTGGGTCTGTAGACCTGATGAAGAAACACTGCCAATCAGCAGAGAGATTGTTCATTCTCTACATTACGCTTTGGTTAGATGATCTGAATACATCTGTGGTGCTAGCACATCATTTTCTAACTCATGTATGGTGTTATGTAGGATAGTTGTATCTGAGGAATTAGGAACATGGTTCAGTTCTGCCAGCAGACACTATTTGGTAGAATTAATAGAGTTTTTACAATTACATAAAAGTTCAAATTTGCATACACAGTACCAGAAATATGGTAAATTCTAGCTGAGATGTTCTACACGATGTGCTATAAAAGTTTAATGGTTTGAGGAAGAGGAGCGAGGGGAAAAGGAGATGAGGGGGAAGAGAGGAAAGAGGAAGTGGGACAAGGAGGAAAAGGGATTGCCTAAATGGTAAGTACATTACACTACACAGCCACCCTTCTTGTCCCCTCATCTACACCTCAGTGATGAGGGTATTCAGGAGCACTTTTCCATTTTGTTAGCGGCACTAAGTTGCTGTGGAAAGAGAGTGGTTCTGCCTGCCATTTAGATAGATGGCTTGCTCATCTCGTGTGGTGTCTTGTCATGAGTCATGGCCTCTTCATAGATAATCAACTTCTATTCAACCGCAGTATATTTTTATATCAACTGTAATTTTATATCTACTATGCCCTGACTCTTGATCAGATCATGAGTGAATTACATTTTATCTCCTGGGTTAGAATTAATGAGGGACAGAGATCAACAGCATTACTATTTAGTCCTGACTTATCGCAGGACTTAATTAATACTAGTCATTGTCCCTGGCTGTTTCTCAGGACAGATGAACAAATTCTGTTCCTGATAATCTTAACTCATAAAAGGGTTTTTCAGATTTAATATGGAGAGTATATTTGCTTCCTCCAAGGAACTGGTTTTTTTTTTTTTTAAAAATGGGTGCTGCCCACTTCTCTTAAGAAGGCCCCATTTATTCTCTGCTATGTATCAGCAGCTGTCATGATTTCAAGTTGATTTATGATGTTTCAGAACAAACAGTATGACATGCCTTTCTATCTAGAAATATATTCCTCATTTACA
This sequence comes from Uromys caudimaculatus, assembly GCA_028551405.1. Taxonomy (NCBI): domain Eukaryota; kingdom Metazoa; phylum Chordata; class Mammalia; order Rodentia; family Muridae; genus Uromys; species Uromys caudimaculatus. The sequence continues at coordinate 44,085,104 of CM052717.1, read as the reverse complement.
TTTTTCCTTTCCTCTTATTTCCCTTTATGTTGATTTTTTTATCTTGTCTTTAAAAAGTTTTAATTAGCATAAAACTCTCTTCAGAAATAAGATTGGAATAAATAAAGTCAATTCAAGCAATATATTTTATAATTATTTTCAACCCTATAGGAAAGATATTGAAAGGGACACTATATACTTTGGAATAAGGATTTAATAACCCATTAATCTTTAGTTTATAATCTCATCCCACCTATTTAAGCAGTAGAAGGATCAAACCTTGTCTGTTTAACTTTCTACTCAGTACTTGGAATTGAGTATATGCTGGGGCAATATTCTACCACTGACCTCTGACCCTTGGCCCTCTTATATAAAAATGATGTTCTCTTTCTTAATACAGCATCACTTTCTTACACATCTTATGGTTTTTCTGTACCCCATTAATTTCCTTAGTTCTTCACATGTCACCTCAGTTGAGGAGGAGTGACATACGCATCCCAGAGGACGCAGCTGAGGTCTGAGTTTCCTCATTCTTCCTCTGCTCATTCGTTTCCTACCAAACTCTTCTCCACAGAGATTGATCTTTGAGAACAGATATAAAAGATACCATAAGGCCACAGAGGCCCCATCTTTACCTACCATCAAGTAGGAATTACGTTTTGCATCATGATTTTGGAAGGAAAATAAACACTCTGTCTTTAGCTGTGATATTCAGAAACAAGTGTTGGCTGCAGCAACTTTCTAAGTAAGCATGTTTATGAGGAAAGGGGGTGATTTGGAATGAGCAGGTGAGACAGACTTAGCTTCTTATGCTCGTCAGTCTACTTTATACCCAGCAAGCATCAGAAGCTTCTGGAGGACTTGGTCAAACACCAGGATATAGGTCCCTGACTTCCAGAAGCTTTGTTTCAGCTGATCTGTGGTGGGGCCTGGGAATCTGCATTTCTTTTAAAAAGCTTCAAGTTGCTCCTGCTACCTTTGGATGGAATATGGCATTTCAGAGCCACCTACTCAAAGCCCACCCTGGCTGCTGTGTGCACCTGACATAGGAGCTCTGCTCAGTGCAAATCTGAAAAATCTCTCCAATAAGGAAAGTTCAAGATTTATTATATTTTTAAAAGGTCTTCAGATATACCTTTAAATGTTAGAAAATAGATCTTGGGTAGGCCAGACTATTCACTCTGAGGATTTTCATGGGTAATATTGTAGAAATATATATTCAACAAAGAGCTTGAGAAAATATCTCCCTTCAACTCACCAAATTAATGTCCCATAGAAAATTCTTCAGAGAGTGCAAGGCTAAAATGAATGATAGTGCTATGTAACTGTTTCAATTCACCAAGTTTTTAAACTTTTATTTGACAGAGAATTCTTTTTCCAGATGAAATCTTGTGCAGAACACCAACCTATCATGTAGTTTCTTGGCAGAGCAGACATCATTTGTAGAATACTCAAAGCACCTGGAGAATCCTAACATTGCAAAGAGCACAGCTCGAAAGGCTGTTTACTGCATTGTAAACACAGACTCCTGGGATGGGCTTTACTGCTGACGGCATCTTTCCAGCCTAATCTATTTCCCTACACTGATGAACTTTTCCTCCTTTAAAACTTGAAGATTACAAGGCTGCAGAAATGCATGGGCAGGTCCATGTTCAGTGAGCTCACAGCTGAGAGTGTTCCATTTCAGGATTCTAAAGCTGGTAGATATGACTAGACAACAATGCAAAGGACCGTTAAGTGTTCAGTGGCAGTGTTGAACCATACATCTCCTACTTCTACCTCTTAGCTGAAAAGAGTTTGAGTCTGTTCGTTGTTTATATGCCCTCCATTACACATAATACCTTAATTACTATGCTCTCAAGAGGAGTTTAGCCTGGAGAACTATGCCACTTTTTCCTCTTAGTTGCTGCCTGTCCTGGTACCAGGCTCTGGTTCTCAGCAGGAACATCCTGGGGATGGTGAGAAGAGCATGTTGAATGCCAGTTTTGCATGTGACATTCTTGTTACTTAATTTACAAAATTTCCCTTACCCCGCCCCCACAGCTGTAAATGAAAAAGCTGTAAAACTAAATGAAACCTTAGGAAGTCAAGACAGAACAGCTGAGAGAAACATGCAAGAGCTTCAGAAGAAGATTGACCTGATGCTGAAAGAACTTAGAAGTAAAGATCTTCAAACACAGAAGGAAGTTGCTGAGGATGAGCTGGTGTGAGTAAACTTTCTGGGGGCTTTTCATTTGACAAGTGATTAGAATTATTAAGTTTCCTAAGTTTCTGTTCCACAGGTGAGCAGAGCACAGCTTTTCATGTCTCCAGTTAGCCCCGTATATTTTGCTTTAAAATCAATTAAAATAATGTTTGCCTATATATAAAATAATAAGTAATTAAACTTTGGAGTGTTATTTTTTATAACTAGGCTGATGGTTTTTCTTTGTCAATTACTGGTGTTAGAAATATTTGAACTATCAATAAGCTCAAAAGGCTGGAGATATGATTTGCTTCTTAGTGGGGGCTTGCACATGCACAATGTCTGGTTTTGATCCCCAGCACTATGTAAAGTAGACAGGATGACACTCCTACAATCCCAGCATTTGTAAGATAAAGGCAGGAGGATCCACAGTTCAGGATCAGCCTTGGCCACAGAACAAGTCCAAGGCCAACTTAGTATACATGAAACCCTGTTCATTAGAGGAGGAAAAAGAGGAGGAAGAATAGGAGGAGGAGGAGGAGGAGGAGGAGGAGGAGGAGGAGGAGGAGGAGGAAGAGGAGGAGGAGGAGAAGAAGGAGAAGAAGAAGAAAAAGAAGAAGAAGAAGAAAAAGAAGAAGAAGAACAAGAACAAGAAGAAGAAGAACAAGAACAAGAAGAACAAGAAGAGGAAGAAGAGGAAGAAGAAGAAGAAGAAGAAGAAGAAGAAGAAGAAGAAGAAGAAGAAGAAGAAGAAGAAGAAGAAGAAGAAGAACAACAACAACAACAACAACAACAACAACAACAACAAGAACAAGAAGAACAAGAAGAACAAGAAGAACAAGAAGAACAAGAACAAGAACAAGAACAAGAACAAGAAGAACAAGAAGAACAAGAACAAGAACAAGAACAAGAAGATCGAGAAGATCGAGAAGAAGGAGAAGAAGGAGAAGAAGGAGAAGAAGGAGAAGAAGGAGAAGGAGAAGAAGAAAGAGAGGGAAATGGAAGAGAGAGGAAGAAGAGGGGAGGAAGTAGGGAGTAGCAGAAGGAGAAAAAAAGAGGGAAAGGGAGAAGGGGAAATAGGAGGAGGAAGAGGAGGATGAAAGACAGAAAGAGGAAGAAGACATGACCATCTACTTTAATAAATGACAAATAAAGTCACACTTTCAAAGGCCATGATTATTTACCATTTTAGAAAATTCTGGTATGTTAAATCAAGGACTTTTCAGACTTCTGAGTGGTAAGAAAATGTAGAGAAGATCAAAATTATGGAACTAAGCTAAGATAGCAAGAACATGAGAGTTCTGTGTACAGTTTCTAAGCAAGCATGTTAACAGTCTCATATAGTCAAAGGAAGAATCTCATTGTGAGAGACAGCTTGCATTTTGATCTGTTTGCTTTTGCATGTGGAGTGAAACATAATTTTTTCTTTTATCCATCACAGTGTGACTATGGCACAAGACCCATAAACAATTAAAAATGTAAGCTTACTAATAAACTGAACAAGATTTTTTTGCAATTTTAATAAAAATTTCTGCCACAATTAGATATCAATTCACCTTGACGAGCATTGTGAATCTGTTGGTATGTTTTCCTGCATTTTTAACTTTTTAATGTTAGCATCTCCTTGTAACTTAGCTTAATATAAGGAAAGATTTAAGATGAGCAGTGAAGTTATTTTGTACTCTTGGGCTGGGGGTATTTACAGGGCAGCAGAAGGCCTTCTGAAGAAAGTAAACAGGCTGTTTGAAGAACCCAGAGCCCAGAATGAAGAAATGGAAAAGGATCTCCGGGAAAAACTGGCAGGGTACAAGAACAAACTAGACGATGCTTGGGATCTATTGAGAGAAGCCACCGAGAAAACTCGAGATGCTAATCGCTTGTCTGCTGCCAACCGAAAAAACATGACTATCTTGGAGGTGAGAGCTAGGGGTCCTCTCATCACAGCTTGGAATGGGGAGCAGGTTGAACATGCGTAGAGTAGTGAAATTGACATATGTTTCAAAGGATAAGACTATGATTCTGTAAGGTCTTCTAAGAAACAGAACTCTGTTTGTGTGTGTGTGTGTCTGTCTGTCTGTCTTTCCATGTGTCCTTAATGGCCATCTCACACTAAGTCAATGACAATTAGATCACTCAGAGTATGGAAAGTTTATTTTAAAAATGTCATGGAAGAAGCTTATCCCTGAGAGATGGGGAATGTCATATCAATGACTACTTAGAAATCCAGATGGGATCAATCCATTCCCCAGCGCTACAATGAGGCATTATAATGGAACTTGCACAAAGGATGGCTCAATCCCAGTGCCGTACAGTTTTGTGATTTACTTTCTTACTCCACAAGCTGAGTACAGAGGCCTAGTTGCCAGCAACCACGACAGTTCCTTCTGCTTGTAAGGAAGCTAAGCTTATGAGAAACCAAAGAGACCAGAGCTAGGGGACATTCCTTCCCTTCTTCTCTGGAATGAGTTTATGGACAAGACATTTCAAAGGGACAAATGTGACCAATGAGTTTGGCTTATTTTCCCTCCTTTTCCTCACAGAGAGCAGTCACTATTTCCCAGAGTGCCACTGAGCTTAAAATAAAAATAGGTTCTTTTCCCTATCTCTCCCTCTCTCCCCGCCTACCTTGCTCTTTCCCTCCCTCCTTCTCCCACGCTTCTTTTTTCCTTTCTCTTATTGTTTTCAGTCTCTTTCTTGATCATAACATAGCTAATGCTTAGGTTCGCAATTGTATTTGGTATTTAAACACCTTCCTCTCCATCTATAGCCCACCCCTTTCTTTGGGCTTCTTAGAAGCTCTGAGTGCTGCAGGAAACTCATAGCTCTAATGCAGAATTTCACAATAATTCAATACTTCAGCATTGCATAAGATATCTAAGATGTTTGTTGAATGTCACTGACAGAGAACTAAATAATCACACATTTTAGTTTTTGCTCTTTTATTTGATCTGTTGTCCTTTGGGTTTAAGGACAATCAATTAAAAGTAAATTGGAGAAGACATTCTCTGTTCTGGGATTTAGCCTTGTCACAGTGGTAGACGGCTGAAGAAGAAGACTTTCACTCTAAGTCATGTGTCTAATCTTAATCAATCTAGGAACGCCGACACACTAGCTATAGTCAAGAGAATGCACTGTCTACAGAGGCAGGAAGTGTGAAGGCTGTGCTATCACAGGCTGTGTGATGACACACTCAGCCCTATGATACCCCACTGCAGTAACTTACACAGAGTTAGCTCTCCACTTTATGGCAACAGTTTAAGAAATTAAAATTCCCTGTGTGGAAAGCATACTAGGTATTTGGAAATTGTTTTGAGAGGAGTTATAATAGCACACTGAATGGGAATTTCCGCTGCTCCTCACTTTAGTGATGAATAAAACCCAAAGCTATACTTCTCAGGCACTATGGGAGAGGCTTGAAGCCTATACAGTCAGTCCTGGAGTTCCAAATGCTCATTTTCATATTTTTATCTCAGATGCTGTGCTTAACTAAAGGCTTATTTGAAAACTTGCTGGATAAAAGAGGTGAATTGTGTACATTATCCGGAATAAAATATGTGTAATTTAAGATGTCAGGGCTACTAAGATTGATGCTAGATTAGCCTTTAAAAACTGTCATCTGGGGCCATTTGAGATTGCTCAGTGGAGAAGATAGCCAAGCCTGATAAACTGAGTTTAATTTCTAAAGCTCTTGTGGTAGAAGATGAGGACTGACTCTATGTCCTTTGATCTTCACATGCACATTTACATGAGTACACACACACATACACACACACACACACACACACACACACACAGACCCAAACATAAACACAGACACACATAGACATAAACACAGAGACACCACATAAACAAACAAACAAACACACACACAAACATAAACACAGACACACGTAGACATAAACACAGAGACACCACATAAACAAACACACACACACACACACACACACACACACACACACACACACACACACACACACACACTGTATAACAAAAGTCAACTGAAGAGTTCATTAAACAGTGTATATCCATAGTCTTTGGGATCCCCCGAAGAAATCTGCACAGGCTCCTCTAGAATGTTACCTGGTGGCCATATCCTAAGACTCCTTGGATTCACTTACTAGTCACACAGACCTGAAAACAGTGGCTTTGTACATTGTACACAGTGGGTTTAACAGATATGGCTTTAAACATTCATTGCACTAGATCTACTATTAAAGTGATATTAAGATCCAGATCAAATGGATAGTTATTTATTTTTTTAAGGTGGTCAGCTAGTAACCTTGTTTTTAAAAAATATTCTCTAAATCAGGGAGTGGTGGTACACACCTGTGATGTGTGTACCTGTGGGGCAGAAGCAGAAAGATAAGTTCCAAACTATACTGGATGCATATCAAGATCCTATCAAGACAGACAGACAAAGCAAAATGAAACAAATTCTCCAAACACTCAAATACAATCTTAAGTCTAAGAAACACTGATGGAAAACAACAATTGATGGTTTTAATAACCTGAATCTACTTGGAGGTACACACAGGCAAACAAGCAAACCACTCTGTACACTGAAGTGGATAGGGGCAGCTTGTCTGCACCTTCCAGAGAGTCATATAACATTTGTTATATGAGTGCCACTCAGTGGAAACAGGGGTGGGGAACATTTTAGAAACAGGGTCCTGAAAAGAAATAAAAGGGGTAACATCTGGTAGAGAATTCATGGTTGGTAGAATTGGAATAGAGTACATACGGGTAGATGGTGGCTTAGATAGCCAGATGCAATAAGCAGACCCCAAACTTTGCATTACAAGAAAGTTAGCTTATGTGACTAACGAGTTTTGTTTGTAACTTAAACACTATAGGAAGCAATGGAAATGTGGAGTCATATATTAAAATTACACGTTGTAGTGTTTGTGAAGGACACATGTAAACTGAAAACTCAGCTGTGTAATTAAATAATGTGATTTTAGGCCAAGAGAGTACATGGATCTAATATTTAAATGTTGATCAAATCTAGCTGTTGTTGGTAACCCACTCATTTTGGGTTGACTATAATTACTTTCTGCATACAACTTATAAATGAAAAAAGTCTAGATAGTTTATCTTTTCCTATACTTAATATTGTAATTTATATTGGCTAGGAGGGTCAAAAAGATTTGTAAAAATAATGTCACATTTAGTTATCCCAAACTTTGTGAGAAATGTAAAGAGATGAGAGAGCAATATGCACTCAAATACAATACTGTGAAAGTAAAAGGTGATTGTGGGAAGTGTCAGGTAGAACAGGTCTACATAACCTACATAAATGCCACCTGGATGAGGTGAGAGAAAGCTTTGAACACCAAGTACTGGTGATAGCTGAATTAGAAAGGCATTTTGAAGAGTGGACAGGAACCATGGTAGAGGATGGCACTGATGAGCAGAACAACACCACATGAGCAATTCAGGGACGCAAAGGACGCACACTGATCCCTCTGCTCCAAAGTCTTCCCTTACAGCATGACTGAAGAAGAGAGACAAGAAAGAAAACCTAAATGAGATGGTGTTCGTGGGGTCCTATGCAAGCTATGGTGATCAGAAGCAGAAGAAAAGGACAGCATTTATCCAGTAGGGCTCTGAATGGCTGAATCTAATCAATTAGAAGGCAAAGTTGGGAGTATAACCAACCTTGGTATCTGAACAAATGAATGAACTATTATGCTTAAGGCATACATTTTTATTGCTTCATGAATGCCTATAATATGTTTGATCATATCCATCATGAGCTCTCTCCCACGAACACCTACTTTCCCATCCCAACTTCATTTGTCTGTTTGTTTTTTTTTAACTCACTGTGTCTGTTTATGTAGGCCTCTATTTTTCACAGCCTACTTTAATAAGGGTTCAACCTCCCCTCTAGCCCATCACCCACCCATGGTAGTGGAAAAGAAAAGTTAATAGGGTATAGGGGAAGTAGATCTGTTTAGAAATAGTTCTTTGTGGCAATTCCAACCTTTGTTTTTCTTAGTCAAGTTCATTAGCAAACACCAAACATGAATCTGCAGCCACAGTCCAATCCACTTAGAAGACACCACACACAAATCGGCCAGGGCAGTTCAATCCAGTTGAAACTGTGAGGCTGGACAACTGGCCTGAGTCTGTGGAAGCTGCAAGAAGCTGTAGGAACCTTACAAGAAGTTCTTTGGCAAATTTCTGTTTATGAAGTCACCACAAGCAAATCTCAGCAAAGCAATGTAAGGCAAATTAATTCATTCATGTCCTCAGTGAAGACTAGCTAGCTGAAGCAAAGCAAACCAATGCTTGGTCTCTCCTTGTCTGTGGGGTCATATTTATATTTCTTCTAAGCGTCATGAATCTTTTCACACATATGCTATGGCAAAACATCTCTTCACCTGGGTCTGCTTCAGTAAAACATCCTTTCACCTGTCTTCCCCAGCAAAGCATCCTTATAATCTACCCAAGTCTCCAAAGAAGCCAGATATTTCCACTTTAAATATATCCATAGATATGGGGTCATCCGCTGAAGCAAGGGTAATCTACCAGGGGCTGCACTCTTAAAGAAAACTGATTTTTCCCTCACACAGCAGGCAGTAACTGCCAGTAGCTCCCAAGGAGTATGACTTCATGAGTTCTCTACCAACACTGGCTTAATTTTAAAGAATTATATCTCTACATAACTCTATATTTGGGCAATTCCCTTTTGGTCTCTTAGACACTCTGAATTCCCTGTCTTGGGTATTCTATAGCTGCAATCAATCTTTATCCATTCCTTTTTATTTATTTTTATAACACTAATCTCCTGATGACCTAAAATGGCACACTCATTTACTAATTTGCTTTCTCCCTCCTGTGTTAGTTATCTCTCAATTGCTGCAACAGAACAAATACAAAATAAAAAATTGAGGAAAAGGTTATTTAGTTTCCAGCTGGCGGAGTCTCAGTCCATGGCTACTCACTTCACCATTTGTGGTCTATGGCAGGACAGAGCATCGTGGCAGGAAAATCACAGTAGAGAAAAGATGGTAATCTTATGATGGCCATGAAGGAAGGAGGGAGAAGGGGGAGAGAGAGAGAGAGAGAGAGAGAGAGAGACAGACAGACAGACAGACAGACAGACAGACAGACTCATCTGCTAAATGTTTCCCTTTTGTGCATTAGTGGTCCATGTGGCCTCTGTTAATATTTGGTATGACTCAGACAAATACAAAGACACACTTTCACTAATCAATAAGAAGAATGTCATATATCAAAGAGAATTCAATGTTTCCTCTGATTTTCCCCCAAGCTCCAAATCTCCATATTTCCTTGTTTCAAATCTAGAGTATATCGTCTAATCTGAAAACTTAGGTCTCTTTAAAGGTTCTTTGCTGTCTAGATTATCATTTGCTTTAGTGTGATAAACACAGTGACCTTACATTAAAGTTGGCTTTCTAAATTGACCCAGTTAAAACTATAAATATATACTCTCCAGTTTATTGAAACTGAAATAAACTTAGCTCATTACTTAACACATCCACAGAAATAGCTCTTCGTTCTATTTGTTATATCATTTTAAATGATATTAGTGTATTAATACAAAGAAGCCACAATCAAAAGAGCACTTTTGAACTTCTGTGCACGCTATACCTTTACATAAGTTTTTCCAAAAGTGAGGATCTGAATGGCTATTATATAAAGAATTTCAGACTCTTGGAAGCAAAGATTTGGTTAGAAATCAGGGACTCTGGAACTTCTTCTGTATTATTTGTTAAGGAAGAGGCATTGACACATCAAATACTCCACTGAATCTTCCAGAGTTCCTCAGTCAGCTGCGTCACAACACAGCTTCAACTTCACTTACTCATTGAAAATAATTCATTAAGGAAGTTCTTAGAGGTACTAGAGGGACAGCAATGCATAAGACTGTCTCTGTGGGATTCACACTGTTGTAAAGAATATATTCATAATACCCATTAGAAAGTACATGAAGTGTTTGGAAGCCTGGACATGTGAGATAATGTACACAGCAATGGTTTGTTGTATATTGCATGATCTGCAATCTGTATTAAGATTCTTCATGATACGTTCTATGTGCTGTCCATCACTGTGCACACAGCTCAGTAGGCTGGGAATTGGTGTGTTGATTTCTTGGATGTCCATTAACTAACCCGTATTTTTTAGATGACTGCTCCCCCAATAAAACTGAAAAGATGTATCAATCTATATGAAAAAGTAACAGCCATTTTTATTTTTATATTTGGTGAATACCCAATAGAATAAAATGCAAAATCAATTAGAATGTGACTCAGTTGACCGAGTGCCTCCAGCATATGCCCAAGGAGCTGAGTTTAGATCTCTTATGTAGCAGCCCATGTCTGTAGCCCCAGAGACTGGGTACAGAGACAGGTAGTTCCCTGCATCTCCTTAAGCAGTCAGCAAGATGCATCCTTGGGCTCTGTGTGCTAGAACTCACAGTGACAGACCCTGTATCAAAAGTAAGATGGGGAGGGACTGAGGAGGACATCTGTTGTCAACACATGCATATGTATATACGTATATATGCATCTACTTGCAGATATGCCCTTACCCACCTAAATATATCCATACATACACCGCACAAAAGAGAAAGCACTCAGAGACACACTGACATTCACGCTCACATACTCACAATCACACATACACATGCATTCACACCCAGACACACTCACATGTATACACTCACACACATATTCACACCACTCACATACACTCACACACAATCATACATACACTCACACATTCACACTCTTACACCTACAAACATACTCACAAAACCCACACCCACTCACGTACATATTCACTCCACTTACCCTCAGACACAATCATAATACACTCACATACTTACACACCCACACACAACTGCATACATATTCACACCACTCCCACACACACATATTCATACCACTCACATAGACCCCCCACACTCACAATCACACATACAAACGCATACACACATATATATTCACGACACTCTCATACACTCACACACATTCACACACACACACACACACACACACACACACACACACACACACACACACACACTAATTCACGTAAGAGAGAACTAAGAACAAAATCATCAGCATAATGGTTAACAAGTACACAGGATTTCCCTGTGCCCAGCAGTTATAAGCTAAGTCTTTTCTATCTGATTTCTCAGAAGCCCAAGTTCTGGTTACAATGTTGGTTCTGAGTCAGGACTTCCCAGAAAATAATGAGATGATACATTCCTAACAAGGGTCTTATTGCTTGATCCGAATTTTGCAGATGACTAAGCTGGGATTCATTTCAGGCAGGCGGCTGCTGGTGTTCAGCTGCAGTACCTAGTATGTACATAATGGTTAGGATGAACACGGGTGTTGTTGCAGGTAGATAGGCAGGAAACTGGCCATGAGCACAAAGTAGAAAGAGGAGCAGAGCCAAAGGTCTGAGGACCATGTGATAGAGGGAACTGAGAAGGCATGTATACTGGGAGCATGGTGAAGGGGGAGGTGGTAAGATTAGGAAAAGGAGATATGAAATTAGCACTTATCTAGGGCAACTAAGAACCATGATTTCTGTAATCGAAGACATGGTTCTGTCACAGGCAAACCTGTTAGGTATTTCAGAATTACACTTTAAAATTTGTGTTTATTTTATGTGTGTGTGTGTGTGTGTGTGTGTGTGTGTGTGTGTGTGTGTGTGTGTGTTTGAATGTATGTATGTGTACCGCATGCATTCCTGAGCCCAGAGAGGTCAGAAAAGGCATTAGATCCCTTGGAATTGTAGTTGCAGATGGGTTTGAGCCACCATGCTGTTGCTGGAAATGGAACTTGAGTCATCGGCAAGACCAATACGCGCTCTTACCTGCTGAGCTATCTCTTCATCCCAAACCCACAGCATCACACTTTCAACTACACTATGCTGTCTATGGTTCCTTGGGTAGACTAGCTAATGTCTTACTCCATTCTGGCTGCTATCACAAAATCACCAGGGCTCTCTTGTGTAAAAGTGAAATAAATGTATAACATACAGTCCAGGGAACAGGAAGTAGACAATCCAATATCAAGGTGCTAGTAGTGACTAGTGAAGGCCTGTTTGCTGGTTCACAAACTCATCTCTCTGCTATGTCCTTACATTGTGAAAGGATGAATGAGATCCCGTGGGTCTCTTTCATAGGGGCACTGACCCCATTTATGAGGTTTTTACTGCAGGCTGTCATCACCTCCCAAAGGCATTACCTCCTAATGCTAACACACTGGAGTACTGAACATCAACATAGAAATTTGATGGAGACACAAATGCTGCAGTGACTCAGTTTCCTGCTCATTTCAATGATGAACATGGGACCCATAGAATCAAAGCCAACTTACAGGCTGCTCTGCACATCTTGGAAAACTCCATGAATATAAACTATTATTAGTATTTATTCAAAGAACATATAAAGGCCAGAGACAAACATTGTAATTGTTTTCATTAAACATGCAAGGAGAATGAGGATTGGAAGGATATGAATGAGCTTGAAGCATAAAGAAAATAATAGGCAAAGGCAAACTCCCTATGAAGGAAGGCATTGGCAGTAATTTTCTCCCATGGACTTTCCTCATCTAGGCTAGGAATGAGTTCCACATAGCTTTGAGACAAGCTGTAAGTTCCACAGAGAAGTTAGTCTGTTCCCTTCCTATGAGATAGTCCACTAGGTTCCTTCTTTCAGCTGATAGATTCTTCCTTTCTTTTCTCCTCCTCCTCCTTCTCCCCTTCCTCCTCCTCTTCCTCCTCCTCCTTCTTTTTGAAAAGTGCTTTCTCTAAATTCCCCCCAAAATCCTACCTTTTGAATCTTAGATTTTCTCCCTAAAGCATGTTTATGCTTACAACATAACTATGTCTATATAAATCCTGGAACTCCATACATACTTCTAGTTTCGTCTGGCATACTAGATGCCAAAAGTGCACATTGTATACATACATTATACTGAAGATGGATATCCCACTTTGCTTTAGCAGTTCTTTTAATTCTCTAGCAACTATCCCATTGCTTTTCTTTGCCTGGATTGCTCTCTGAAATGGGAAGAAAAATGACCTACATGTGCTCTATGTTGAAGAATTCTTAAGAGAGTTGACCGGGTAAGTTAGACTGTTGTTGTCTAGCTGAACTGTCAGTATCATACATTGTGCTTGCCTACTGTTTGTTCAGACAGCTCAGAAGAAATAAGAATACACAATACGTAAGGATTTTTACCCAGGCACTATTGTAATCTTTTTCTTTACATGCCACAGACAAAGAAGGAAGCTATTGAAGGTAGCAAACGACAAATAGAGAACACTTTAAAGGAGGGCAATGACATCCTTGATGAAGCCAACCGACTTTTGGGTGAAATCAACTCAGTCATAGATGTGAGTATTCAATACAGGTCAGAATTAAGAGAAAGACAATAATGACAGATTTCCCTCAAACACTAGCAACAGAACTCAGCAACTGAAACAAGAGCCTTGATTTGTTTTTGTGTGAGAATATATTATTGAAGTATAATGTTGCGGACACACCCATCAACTGGCAACAGTTTTCTTACAAGAACTGGCCTTTGGGATACTTGCTTTTAAAAACAGAAAAATTGTGGTGACCAGGTCATTCTTTGTCCCTAGGCCAATACTCACCATCTGTCATTATCTCATATAACAGTAAAAGAGAAATACAAATCTGCAAACAAACCTTTGACATTGTGTCTTATGAATGGTGATGTGCAGGAATAGGGAAACAAACCATCTAAAAGGCCCTAATGATCATCACTCGTTCATTCCTTGCTAGGAAGTGACCTTACAAAAAAGAACAGATATTTCAGTGTAAATTGGCTTCATGCAATTCTATGTTTTTCTATTAAATAACAGCTTTTATTCTCTATTTTCTTTGCTGGTAGATTAAAGTTTTCTAAAGGCAAAAATCTAGCCATATGTGATTGTATTTCCTAGAGAAATTAACATGTTCAAGGAGGCCTGGATTGCTCTTGACGCTGTCTCTTCTCTCTCCATATCAGTATGTGGAAGACATTAAAACTAAGTTGCCACCCATGTCCGAGGAGCTGAGTGACAAAATAGATGACCTCGCCCAGGAAATAAAGGACAGGAGGCTTGCTGAGAAGGTGTTCCAGGCCGAGAGCCATGCTGCTCAGCTGAACAACTCGTCTGCTGTGCTTGATGGGTATGGCATTTGTTGTTGGAAATGCCTGCCTAGCTTGACACTCATCCAAAAGTTTAGATAAGCAGAAAGAGTGGAAAATCACTTTCAAGTCCTGATTTCTGTAATTATGAACAAAAGAGCCGCATGGCTTTTCTATGGAAGATCCTAATTAGGAGAATGTAGGCAAAGAACTCCTGAAAAAGCATCACAGTCCCAGTTAAAAGTGAATTCAACTATGCCTGGATAGGAAACGAACATAGCCTCAGGCTACCCATACAGCAGTGTGTTCTTTTCTCTATTAGAAAGCACAGGGGTTGTCTTATTAGCATTTTAAATAATACACCAACTCATTCTGCTGCAAATGTCAATTTTATATTTCTACTGGAACTTAATCGTTTCTTTGTTTAAAAGTGCCTTTGAATGTATAGTTTTATGCATAGCATTTCAGTCTCATAGCTCCAATAAGATACTGTGTGCACTTCTCTGAAATGACCGTTCAGAGCTGATGGTACAAACCTGTGACCCCAGCACCTGGAATATGGTCAGAGGGGGACACAATTTCAGGGCCAGCCCCAGCTACAGTATGCTCATAGCCAGACTGGGCTATAAGAAACTCCATCAAAAAGAAAAAGAAATGAAATTAATAGCAGTTCACTACAGTTGGGCTTATCCCATGTGTCAGAGAAAGGAAGCTGGAGAACAGGGTTTGTTCATTAAATAGCATTTTAGGTATGATTTACTTCTCCCAGTTCAGTGGTTCTCAATCTTCCCAAAGCTGAGACCCTTTAATTCAGTAGATTTATCTACTATGTGACCCCTGAGAAAGGGTTATTTGACACTCCTCCCCAAAAGGGTCATGATCCACAGATTGAGAACCATTGCTTTATGCTTTTGTGACTGGTACAAAAAAAACAAGTAACAACAGCAACAACAACAAAACAAACAAACAAACAAAACCACAAGACCTATTCATGCTAGGAATAATTTTCTAAAATAAATCTATTTAATATGCACTACATGCAAGTCTGTGTTCTCATCTTTGATATTGATGTAGAAAGAAAGAATTACTGTTTGAAAACTTGGCAACCCATGCACAATTAGTTTTGTTTTTTCCACAAACTTTTTCCAATCTAGAGCAAAGAGTAGTAGATGAACCAGTGGCCAGTAATCAGCAGACCAAGGTTCCAAATATCCCATTAGGGATGTGTTAGTCATGATTTGATTTTTCTGTGATCTCTTTATGCTTTCTGGGAAGTCTGCCTATTCAGAAGACATTATAAAATTCATTTGATTAATGGGATACAAGTGCTTTGGGAACTGTATTGTGCTTTACAAATAACAGGAAGTACTGTTGCCCCGAAAACACTTGCCTGGTCACATGGTTGCATGGGCTTTTGCAGGCTATCAAGATATTTAAGATACATTGGTAGGGGGCTATCAAGGTGGCTCAATGGGTGAAGATGCTTGCCATGGAGCCTGAATTCAATCCCTAATGAGTTCAGTCTGTAGAACCCACACGGTAGGAGAGAACTGACTCTGTCAAGCTGTGCACACATATGCATGTCTATGTCTGTATACACACACACACACACACACACACACACACACACACACACACACACACACGAAGAGAGAAGGGCAATGATAGGAAGAAGAGAGAAAAGCTAAATAAATGTAAAAAAAAAAATTAAAGACATCTTGGCTTTACTTCACAGCAAACCGTGAGGAATATAAGTTTCAATGGAACAATACAGTACAATACAATCAATAGACACCTCACTAGGGTTGGGAATTATTCTGGTTATATTGGCCATGATCCCTGTGAAGCTGGATTTGTTATGCCTTGACTGTTCTTTATTTGAGTGCTAATTCCTCTAAAGTTCTTTTCTCGGTCTAATCTGACAGAATCCTGGATGAGGCTAAGAACATCTCTTTAAATGCCACGGCAGCCTTCAGAGCTTACAGTAATATTAAAGACTACATCGATGAAGCTGAGAAAGTGGCCAGAGAAGCCCAAGAGCTTGCCCAGGAGGCTACAAAACTGGTGAGAAACAGAGGGAACCTTGTGTTAACAATGAACGTTGAATCATTTTTTCACTGTACCCTGAGCATGTCACCCATCCCCATCTCTCTCTCATTTGTCTTCTTTGTCTCCAGACAATCTCAACTCAACTTTAACTTCATATGGACATACATGATTTGTATAACTATAAAACCTAGGTGCTGAGAACCATGGAAAACATACAATATTTGTCTTTCTGACACTGGCTTGATTCACCTAGTATCATCTCCATTTTCTCACTAACAACTTAGCTTCATTCTTCTTGGTGTCTGAAAAATTTTCCCATGTGTACAAGGACCACATTTTCTTTATCAGTTCTTCTGTTGAGCTCTTTGGTTAGATCTAGGTTGATAGCTAGTCAAATCCTTTTTAAATTAATTTTCAAAGTACAATTTTCAAACTTAAATGAGATATGAAAAACATAGTAAATGGGAATAATTGTCTTGAGTCATTACTAAAACTTTTCATAAAATTGCAGCTAAAATATTCTCTATCTGTAGCCAGAGCAGTCACGCACTACTTAATATTGTCCGAGTTCAGAGATCACTGCTCACCCTCAAGCAGATTTTTGTTGTAATTCACAAAATTAAGCAAATAAAAAGCTCAAAACAAAACTTGAATCACCAGTAGTCTACATGGAATCAGCTTTGAAATGAATCCTGAAAAGAACACTTGTGTTTCAATCACTATTGTATTGATTATATATCAAGTTCACCTGTCAAGTATACTTTTATAAAACACATCAGAACATGGGTTTCTAAATAGATAAACTATTTTTACAAGTTAAAGATCCCTTCTCTTTTTGTCATTGTTCAAAGTATGTGTGGGACTAATATTTTAGAGCTTTGAGGTTCAAGGTTTTCATAACCTATCTGTATCTTGACTATTTTTACCTCCAGTCATGGTAATAATTCATGCATAGCCTTTCATAGATAGAGTAGCATTGTATGAACCATTTCTGCAGTAAGTGTCCCTCAGACTACTTTAGTAAGTGAAGAAATGCCTCATGGGAAATTCCTTGCCAAGTACAATGTTCAGAACAATCACTTTGCTTCACAAAGGATCTACAACTATATCAAAAACTTTGGATGAAAAACAGTTGGATATTTGTGAAAGAAATAGTCAGAAACCACAGTATGTAAGAGACATATTGATATTCCCTTGGCTTTGCCTCTGAGCAAACATTTTCTTGAACATGAGGGACTCACAGTCTTAGAGTCATAGACCATGAACTTAGATGTTACAGTGCAAGTATGAGGACAAGAGAAAGGAATCACATCCCTTCTTCCTCCATATTTGATTCTCTTCAAGCTGTCAGTGGATTGGCTGATACATAGATCTCTCTGGGGTGCCTTCTTTACTGTGATCCCAAAGCATCCTCCTAGACAAACCCACTGACAAAGTTCTATCTGGACACTAATGTCAAGTCCGTTTGATGCATAACCATTACACTGGCCTTTGGTTCCAAGCATAGAACAGTCTTCTTCTAAGTTCTCCATCACCAAGATGTTCATTTCTATACTAACTCATATACCTTGGGAGAAGTGATTCTAAATGTCTCTTGCAGGGTATTTCCTAAGCATTTCTATGATAAATATAAAATACAGGCAAAGTCTGAGCAATTTGAAATATATGCATTGTCTCATTGAAACAGTAATCAAAGATAATAACGAATGATACAACCAAAGTTTGAGAGATAGTTCAGTGGCTATAGGCACTGGTTGCTCTTCAAGAGGTCCTGAGTTCCCTTCCCAGCACCAACATGGTGGCTTGCAACCGTCTATAACTGTAGTCCCATGAGATTCTTCTGGGGTGCAAATGTACATACAGACAAAACACAAATATAAATAAAATTTATAAATAAATAAGTCCCTTTAAAATGCTATGAGCAATACATGAGATTTATAAAAATAGAAGAAAATGTGAAACCTTTATTTAAAAAACGTCTTTATATAAAATGCCTTAAAAGTCAAATGTTGACACTTGTGTCCTGATACATAAATGAAGTGGCTATTGTAAGCAACATCCCAGTGGTCATTTATTAATAAGAAGAGAAACAAAATCTGCAGAAACTCCAAAGAACCTTTTCCTTGTTTTAGGTTCAAATGACTGAGAAACAAACTGTGTCTGTGACAGTGTAACATGGCAGACAAGAGAGGGAAAATCCATGTGTGATAAATTCACTTCCCTAACTAAACTTGCACAAAATGAGCATGGGAACTAAAGACACACAGAAACAAAAATAATAGACGAGTATAAATCTAAGGAAATGTTATGAAAAGACATAATGAGAATAATTAGTAATGCACAAATTGTAAAAGGAAGGCCTAAAATATTTGAGGTGAGAGGGAAACGAGACAAGTGGGCAGTTTGAAGATTTTAAGGTTCTTGGATTTGGGGGGAAGAGAATGAAATAGCTGACCACCCCCAACCTTTATAAAGTATAAACTTTATTAAGTATAATATTGAAAATGTTTGTAAATGCATAAAAATAATAACACTAGATTTCTCCAGAGAAATAGAACTAATTAGGTCTAAGTATAGATTCACAACACTTACTGTTCTGAGAAATGCAGTGTTAGGCACTGGCCCGTGTCAACAGCCCCATGAGCTCACACAGAATGCAATGCCTATGACGTCACACTAGCCCATATGGTGTGCAAGACCGTTGCATATGCAATCCTTCTTGACCAAAACATGGCTCATGCTTGGCTCCAGAAGGAGATTATAAAGAATTAACCCATGAATTTGTGAAGTCTGGCAAGTGCTGGGTCTGTGGATCAGACCAGCAAGCTAGACACCCAGGAAGAAGGCATGCTGCTGTCTTGACTCTAAGGGAGATGGAAAAAAAATCTTCATAAATGGACCTCAGTCTTTTCTCTTAAGAAAAGATGTAATTGTTTATTTTTACATGGACAAATCTTGCTTCAACTCTTAGCATAAGGCTCCCTTAATTACAGAAACCGGTCTGTTTTATACAAAATCTACTGAATTAAAATTTAATAACATTTAAAAATAAAATTATAACAACATCTAAACTAATATTTATTAAACTTTTCTTGACCCCTTTCACCTTGAGAAAGTTTTACAGAACCCCAGTTAATAGATAAGTAAAACATATACATTGATAGCAATTATTAATATATTCATATATGTGTGTGTATATATATGTATATATATATAAGAGATTAACTAAAAGTAGACCATACATCATCTATTTAAAAATAATAGTTTGATATACATATAATTTTATGATTCATAAAAACGTTAAATTTACATAATAATGAGATTTATGCTCTTGTTCAATTTTACATGGACAAATTTTTGGCTCAGTATTTAATCCAGAACATAGATAATTAACAATTTTTCAGAAATAATATTTTGATTTTGTAATTAGCAATGCTGAGAACACCACTTCACATACACATGTTCTCAAAATGGCAAAAATATATTTATCAACCTGTAAGATTTATTGAAAATTCTGCCCTAGTCCTAAACAAAATTTTACATAATGATGTTTTATGCAATTCAAGTCAGCATTTCAAGCAGCACGTTTTAAAGCCAAGCACTCGAATATAATAAAGACGTCATAATGTGCTACAATCATGCCGAAGACAGCAGGAAAATATTTCATTTTCTGTAATTAAACCGTTATGTTTCTATAAGAGCAGAAAACACATGCATAATCAAATCATTGCAATTTGTAACATGCAACAGTCTCAAATCTGAGTGGTGATGTTCCACTGGTGAAGCGTCCTGTATCAGAATTCACAGTGCAAAGTATGGATTTCATGTGTCAAGGCTGCAGTAACGCTGTGCAGAGTGGGCCCCTGCAAGTGATGCCAGGCGTGCCTGCAATTCACATTTACACACTCAATGCACATTCAGAGACTTTGGACTGCAGTCCTCTTTTTAGTGATCCTCACATTCCATAAACCTCAGCTTTAGGGAAAGTAGCATTCCAGCTCTCACCATATGATTCATGACCTGAGCACATGTGGGGTAGAGAGAGTGCTGACCAGACTGGGGTAGCACTCTAATCTAGCCATATGGAAGGCTGGGAATGAAGAAAACCCAAAAGCCTGTCAAGAACCAATAGGCTATAACACAAGTTGTCCTTATAGTTAAATGCAATGTGACTAAAATGTTTAGCCAGATTAGAATGACTTTCATATTGGATTAAAACTGTTATAACTTGCATAATACCACTGAACTGTGAGGATATGGAGAGACTAGAAATGAAAGATCAGAAAGATAAACCTGGGAAACTGATGAGAAACAATGTAGGAGCAGACTGTTAATAGCAACAATCCTGGTTGGCTTTAGAGTATATAGAAAGGAGCTATTAGGGAACAATAAGAAACCTCATTAGAGTGAAAGGAAGAGAATGAGTTCATAGTAAAACTGAAGCACGGTGAACTCATGAAGTCTTTGCAGAAGAGCCAAGGAATAAATAAAGACAAACATGCCAGAGTGAGAAAACTCACTCTGTCTGCTGTGAGAGCCTTTCCCTTACCTCATAAAAACTGACAGGTCAGGCAAAGAAACAGGCACACAGCTTTAAGAAGTAACGTAGACAGGATGAATGAATGAATGCCTTTTTGGAACCTTGTAGCAGTCAGAGAATCAATAGTGCATGCCTCATTAGTTAAAGATCTCATGGACCCTAACAACAAAAAGACCGTGAAATGGAGCACAAAGAATGTACCAGAAAGACATGATGACCTGAGGGCATCCAGGCTGCAAGCTATCATCATGGACAATAAAAATAGAAATGGACAAAAATGTCATATAACTAACTGTCCACGGACAAGTTCAACATGAGATGGTTCAGAACACTGGCTGCCCCGGCACAGATGCAGTTCCCAACACCCACATGGCAGCTCACAACTGCCTGGAACTCCAGTCCCGATGATCTAAGAGCTTCTTTTGGCCTCCATAGGTACAAGACACACACATGGCATCCACACAAACATTACCACATACAAAAGACAAGTAAATATAAGTTCAAAATTTAAAACACACTTCTAAATATTTCAAGAGTCAAAGCATACAGAATAATTTGAAACCACCAAATACTTAGCCCAGAAAAAGTAACTTAATTATGGAGTGCAAATAAACTGGTAATTACTGAAAGATGTTGTGAAAAGATCGAAATGAAAACTAATTAAATCTAAGGTTCCGTTCAAGGCACTTAAAAATCAAATGAAGAAATAAAAACAAAAGCTGAAATTAATGGCATAGAAAAACCATTAGAATTAACAAAATAGAAAGCTGATTCTTCAGACAAATGGGCATCACCTCAACGGAAATGACAGAGTGTGTTAAACAAACACAGGAGCAGGATTAGGCATGAAAGGCTCATAGCTACTAGAGACTGTGCAGATTCAAAACAGAACATGGACACACTAGAGTCCCATGGCATCTACATACTTTAAATACTTAGGTGAAGTGGAAAATAAGCCTAGATCAAAATTATCTCAAAAGCATAGACTTCCAAAGAATTCCATCAAGTGAAGTAAATCAGTAATTCACAACTTATCTCCAGCCAAATGTTAAAGTCTACCTTTAATCCAAGGACCTCACAAACAAAATTTCCCAAAGCTCAGAAAAAGAAGCCAAGAGTCCCCAGATTATTTTTATAAAACTGAAAGAAATCTTGAGTGCAAAACTCAAGGGATAACAGTAATTGTTGTTGTTGTTGTTGTTATGGTTTATTTTCAAATTTCTGTTGTGCATGTGCACGCATCCCTGTGAAGGAGTGCCGTCTAGGTGCAGGTGTCTGCAGGGCCAGTAGGGGGTGCTCTGGAGCTGCAGTTACAAGGAGCTTGCCAGCTGCCTAGCCATGGGTGCTGAGAACCAAACTCCAGGTCTCTGCAAGAGCAGTGTGTGCTCTTGACATCTCAGCTCCCTTTCCAACTTTTCTAAGAGTTAGTTCCTTCCTTCCTCCTTCCCTCCCTCCCTCCTCCCCTCCATTTCTCCCTTCATCCATCCACGTATTTATCTCTTTTTTACATATAGGACAATCCTTTTAATAGAAATGAGGAGGTTTATATAAAACATTATCAAATGTATTGAGACATGGAGGACATAGGACTCTGGATGAAAGATCCTGTTTCTGATACGGAGGACAAGAGTGTAGATGTCTGCATTTCTCTTCTCCTCTGTATGCTTGAGCTATTATCTAATTAAATGTTTTCATTAAAATGAAAATGAGGAAGAAATATTTAAAACATGCCTATAAGATTAGGGTTTTTTGTTTTGTTTTTTGATTAGGAAAGTAAGACCAAAATGGGTCTAGAAGCAGTTTCTCTACTTCCTAGAAGTTTATGATACATGCATGTTTGTATATCTATACATTTTAAAGGGGGGATGGATGATTTCAAGTTACAATCCCCAGAATTCACACTCCTCACTTCTGAGATCACACCCTGGGGAGCAATGACTTCTAGATCTTTTCTAAGTGTTTCTTCATCTCTCCTACAGATGTGGGTTTCGTTCATCCTTGCATGAGGTGTTATAGGTTTAATTACTGCCGTGATGAGTGAGTTATGCCTCACAGCACATGGTACCCCAGGTTTTATTTACCCAAGGTTGAAGCATACCCTGTCTGGACCCTTCACGGTTTGCTTTTTCAATGATGTAGTCATCTTAACAGCTTCTTTTCTTTTTTTTTTTTTTTCATAGCAGCCATATTTATTTATTTATTTATTTATTTATTTATTTATTTATT
>CM052717.1:44009191-44061482 GCA_028551405.1 Uromys caudimaculatus | reverse complement strand
CTTTTCCTTGTTCCTGGGAGAGAGAATTTTCTCCCGGGGCTGCTTGTCTATGGAATCCTAGTGTCCCAGGCAAAAGTTTCCTGCCTCAGCCGCCCGCTTTTGGGATCCAGGGGGGTTTCTAAGCCCGCCTACCTCGGTCCCTGTGTCTCGCGGGTTCGGGGCAGTACCTGGTGTGCTGTGGGGTGTGTCTTTGGCCCTCTCCTGGCTCTTGTGATCTGAGATGGATCTTTGTCCCAGCGCTGATTAGCTGTGGAGCTCTGTGGCCCAAGCTGAGGTTTCCAGCCGCCGCCGGAAGCTGCTGACCGTCAGTCTCTGTGGCCCTTGGAAAGCGGGCGGAGTCAGTGAGCTCTGGGGATGCGTTGCCCCTGCTAGGGGCTTTTCCGCGTTCCTGGGAGAGAGGATTTTCTCCCGGAGCTGCTTGTCTATGGAATCCTAGTGTCCCAGGCAGAAGTTTCCTGCCACAGCCGCCCGCTTTTGGGATCCAGGGGGGTTTCTAGGCCCGCCTACCTCCGTCCCTGTGTCTCGCAGGTTCGGGGCAGTACCTGGTGAGCTGTGGGGCGTGTCTTTGGCCCTCTCCTGGCTCTTGCGATCTGAGAGGGATCTTTGTCCCGGTGCTGATTAGCTGTCAACAGCTTCTTTTCTTATTCATGGCTGTGAACATGGAAGTGGGTCCCTCGTGTGTAGAGTGATGTGTGATGATTTAGGTCTTTATGGACAATTGTTCTAAGAATGAAGGAATCTTTTCTCACCATCCATTTGCTTTCCTTGAAGGACACCCTCTGATTGTTCTTCCTCCAGAGGGGTGGGGGGCGCTCTGTAGGAAGGAATAGTAGACAGCAAAGAGGTATTTTTCTGCTCTCGTGGCAGACTCTGATCCTTGACCTCCTTCCTTGTTTCCGGTGCCTTTGTGTTTCAGATTCTGTGGATTAATACCCTCCTTTATTCTCCTCTTATGAAAAGTGTAAGAAATAACAGTAGAAAATGAAGGACAAGAAATACCTATAGAGCCATGTTGATAAGGTAGAGAAGGGTATCCACCCTGTAGATGAAAACTTTCTGTGCTGAGGTGGTGGCCTCTTCAATCTCCTTCTCCATAGATCTCCATCCCACTTCTAATTCCACAGTGACCTGCCCTCCAGTCTCAGTACTATCTAATAAAGAACAACCAGTCTTCTGGTGAAAATTCAAATTTAACTTGAGTAACATACACATAAACTATATACTTCTTGCTCTATATTTTACTTTAACCATTGAAAAATATTTGGGGGGCATCCAACAGTCTACTAGTTATGGTCTGAGGTAGGAAAGGCAACCTGCTTAACTTAATATGACAGGGTACACGTGCCTTTTCTCTTGGCCTAGGATGGAAGCTTCCAGTGCTACCCCAGCATCTGCAGTTCCTAGGTAGATCTGGGGAGGACTGAGGTTCTCTCTCCTTGTAAAGCATCTACTTGGTGGCTCCTCTCTCTACATTTTCTGCCTGGGAATCGCAGTGATTTATTTGTACTTTTCTTTTCCCAGAACACAGTGTCTTCAGATTTAAAATGAAAGCTGTCAACAGACTCCCTTAGTGAACAGAAACTTGAGTAACCAAAAATTACCCTGAGTCTTTTACTTTATTCTACCCAATATTCTGTGATTTTCATATAGGTGGTCCCTTATATATAGTTAATGACTATTAAACACCACTTGTCCTCTTATGCCTTGTATATAGTTAGTGACTACTAAACACTGGATACCTCCTCCATGTCCAAACACAGACACTAGAACTAGAAATCTATAATAATTATGATTCAGATATTAAAAATTAATAAAACATATTGACACAGATATAGGGAAGATGAACAGAGAACACAAAGAACTCTCTCTCTCTCTCTCTCTCCCTCTTTCTCTCTCTTTCTCTCTCTCTCTCTGCCTACAGGGTGAGGTCCCATTTAAATATATGTATAAATCTAAATATTCTGTACAATGTTTATTAATTAGGTTCAAATGGTATGCTTGAAACTCACATTAAGAGAAGACATTATTGGGTGAGATTAGGCAAATTAGATTTCTGTTTCTTTTTATCCTGTCTCTTGTTATCTGGGCAGTAATCAGTCACTAGAATTTTCTTGCCTAGAACATGGTTCAGTTTGGCTTGTCCTTTGCTGGTCAAATTCTTACAGTATATGCAGTTCCTAGAACATATAACTTAGCTTGTAAGTTTCATTATTTTTAATTGACAGACTCAAACTTGTAAACGTAACATGCATCTTGGAAACAATTCTAGTAAGTGTGAGGTAATAGTTTGTGGCTTTACTTTGCATTTCCATAGTGGTTAATGATCTTTTGAATGCTTTACATAAAAGCCATTACCCTTCTTCCTCTTCTGAGAGAAACTCTACTTCTTTTCTATTTGTTATTTTCTCATATTTGGTTTTCTGAGCTCCTTTGTTTTGTACTAATTCCTTACAGGAATTAATGTATGACTTACATATATTTCCTCCCATTCAATAAAACATTCTGCTAATTTCTTCCTTTTCTACACAGATTTTTAGTTTTATATACTTTCCTTTGTCTTTTTTTTTTTTTTTTTTTTTTGACACTTGTGCTTTTTTTGACATATCTTAAAAAGAAAATCACCACATGTGTGGCATTCTTCCTTTATATTTTTTGTAGCTGTTTTATAACTCCCTCATTTCTATTTAAGTTTTTAATCATCAATTAGCTCATTCTCTGTTAATGAAACAAAATATCCAAGGTTAAGGAATATATAAAGAAATGAGTTTTATTTAGGTCACAACTTTGGAGTTTGAAATTCCAACATTAGATGGCATCATTAATACAGTGTCCTAAAGCACAATGGCATCTCAGTGGGAATGTGTGTAAGTGAATGAGATTATGTGACAAAGACAAAAGAGGACAAGGACAGGGGAGGTCTACTCTCTTATCAACCTCTTTTGATAAGTAGCTGAGTCCTGCAGTAAAATGCTAGCTTCTTCTAAGGCAGCATTTTGATGACTGTTGAAAGCTACTTTACTTTTCTCTGATAATTTGTTAACAATTTCAAACATGCATATCGTGCAGGAGGTACACATCTCTGAATCATCTAATCAAATCTTAATACTGCTATATATAATAACCTTCCCAGGCCTGAGTCCTGGGCAGGCAGCCATACCACATAAGATTCTTTGTAAATCCATTCTGCAGTGATTTTTCTGTATGAAGTGAGGTAGAGCCTACTCTCACTGCTTGCATGTGGATTTCTAGTTATCACAAGTTTATTCTTGCAAATATGATTCTTTTCCTGTTGTGTCTTCTCTGGTCATTTGACAAAGCTCCACCAACCATCAATGTATGGGCTCCTTTCTGAGACCACAATACTTTGTTGATGTGTGTTTCAGTTTTCACTCTGGGATTTTGCTACTTTGACTACTATTGCCCTGGAGTATATTTGGAAGTCAAGTAATGTGATGACTTCAAGTTTATTCTGTTTGTTCAGGATTTTTTAAGTTATTCAAGAGGATCAATCATATCCATGAAAAACTGTGATATTATTTTCTATACCTGTGAAAGATGTCATTGGAAATTTGGGATTACATTCAAACTGTATGTCAGCCTTGACAATATGGTTTTTCACTCTCTCAATCTAAGAAGGCAGGATATTTCCTGATAACTTGTATATTTTTAATTTTGTTTTATCAATATTTTATGACTTTTAGTGTATAAGTCTTTCACTTTTGTGTTAGTTGGGGTTCTCTAGAGTCACAAAACTTATGGAATGTCTCTATGTTGAGGGAATTTATTGTGATGACTTACAGTCTGTAGTCCAACTAACCCAACAATGGGCAGCTGGGGATGTGAAGTCCAAGAATCTAGTACTTCCTCAGTCCCACAAGAAAGTCCTACCAGTTGTTTCAGCTGGTCTTCTGTAGAAGTAGGTTCTAACCAATGTGCTGGCACGTAAGTGCAAGCAGTTGAAGAAAAGTACTTATGTAGGCCTCCAGTAGAAGGTGTGGCCCAGATTAAAGGTGTGTACCACCATGCCTGGATCTGGGACTTGCTTTGTCCCAGGCTGACCTTAAACTCAGAGATCTCTTTGCCTTAGTGTCCTGGGATTAAAGGTGTGCACTATCTTGCCTAGGCCTAAGATTTTCATGGTCACTATGCCTCAAGATCTCAATGCCAAGATCCAGGTCAAAAACTTGTGTCTTTCAGCCTCAAGATCTGGATCATAGGTGAGCTCTCCAAGTCTGGATTGTAGTTCATATCAGATATAGTCAAGCTGACAACCAGGAATAGCCACTACAACTTTCATGGCTAAATTTATTCCTAAGGACTTATTTCATTTTTCTCTTTTTAAATTTCTTTATCTCTTAGTAAGTAGTGACCCATCTACCTCTGTGAGGCCAACACTAGATGCTCACAGTGCTGAGATCACGTGACTTTTATCTTTTTTGCATCTGATATCTCTAAGGCAGTGACCCATGTGGTCACTCATACTGTCACAAGGAGATCTTGTTAGTTTTTAATGGGTGCATAGCATTCCATTGGAAACAAAACATACTGGTTTCCATGGGCAGATTTAGTGCCTTTCAACTTTAGATCTTAATTTTTAATTGACTTAATGTTTACTCTATAATTATAGATGATCATTTTATTCCCAATATCAAAGAAGTAATAGTATGCATAATAGATGAGTTATAAAGTACATGTTTATTTGACATATTAAAAATGTTTATATTTTCATTGCTTCATTAATATTAAATTTATTTTTGTTGAGCAACTACTAAACTTAATGAATAAATAGTAACATTAAACACATAGGATATATAAAGATGAATGAAAATTTTCTCTGTCCTCAAATCAGGAATAAACATTTATTTTTTTATTAGTTGCTTTGCTAATCAAAAAAATAAGAATTTCCTGAATATTCCCTGTAGAATTTCCTCATTTCCTTTATTTTATTCTGTTCCTCTGGTGTTATTCTCTCGTATATTATTTCCTTTTATGTTATCCCTATTCCTAATAATTTATCCTCTACTTTATACAGCTCTGGGATCTAGAGCGGCAGGCATCTTTTGATTCACTATAAGACAGTGAATCAATGGGAATCGTGCAGTTATGTGATTAACCATTAAAGCCTTGCTAACAAGTGTTTGTTTAGAAATATGGGCACATATTATGTTCAATATTTAAATTTTCTTTTTATAACTGGATGAAACAACACAACTCAAAAGAGAGCAGGAAGGTGATTTTGGAGTATTTTCTACAGAAATAATTTTGTGAGTCCAAATACAGTGTGATGTCAGCGATGATGCGTATATTATTTACTGGGCACTTCCTCTTGGTTTTATTTTCCATTTTTATTCCCTAAATAGTAACATAACCGTCACTCAAATAGTAATTGTGCCTTTATAAATTTCTATAACTTTAGGAATTAACATTTAAGCCCATGTAATAGTGGTGAGAAAATAATAGGAACCTACACTTGATGTCACAGGTGAGCAGCACCTTTTTCCTCTTCATTGCTGAATTGGCATTGTAACTGACAACTCAGCATTTCCCATATCAAAAAACATCCGAGAGGATCTAAGGTGCACAGTCTATACTGAGTCTGCATGTGAAATCCAGCTTCCTTATACCACCAGGCCTTCGCTCATTTTCTTCAGACATGATGCACACACTTAAGTCAATGACTAAATAATTATCCATCGGAAGCAAAAAAGCTAATGCTTTTTCATGAGACAACATTGGGTGTATTTAAAAAGTGATAGCATCAAATGTTACCAAAGGTCTAGCCAGCCCAGTGCCTGCCTGGCCACAGTAAGCCTGTGGCACTCAGAGCCCTAAATTGATCATGGCTATCACAGTGGAATCAAACAAAAACAATTCTTATGTATTTTTGTTTTTATATTTTTGGACATTTGGCAAAATATTTATCTGATTTTTTTTCACATTTTAAGTGCCCCTCTGGTTGTCTTTGTGTTCTCAGCAAACTAAAAAGTCAGCCATGAACTCAGATTCCCAGAAGCAATCCTGGGGATTTTCTGCTGACTCTGCATGCTTTCAGTCTTCCACAAGGACTCACCCAGTTCCTCTATTATTCCAGAGTGTACGATGTGGTGTCGTGACCTGCTAGTGATCAACTTGATCTACTTGATTCCATTTTAGTTACTAGTACTTTAGAAATCTGTAACTGGGGTCACGAGATGGTTCAAGCGGGCAGAAGTGCTTGCTACAGGTGTTTGAGAACCTGAGTTCACCTCCCGGGTCCTGCAGTAGAAGGAGACTGCTGAACCCAGGTGTCCTCTAACATCCACTTGTGTGCAAAGACGTGTTTGCACCTGCACTCACACCTGTATCAAACATACACACATATGCTAATGATTCTAAAGTTTAAAAGGAAAACCAGGTTAATTTTGAAAACCTATATTTAAATTGATACACAGTGATTTCCTTATTTTCAATGATCTTTATAACATTAGTATAAAAACAATTCATGTCTATTATTTAAAAATATGAAATATGGACCAGGAAGAGGGAAGACAGTAAAACTGTGCAGCATTCATCTAACCACAAATGATGACTTACAATATTGTTGTCTATCCGTCCCATATTTCTTCTTATGGTAATACTTTTTCCACAACTGTATCTTTTCAGTGTAATTGATTTGTAATACATATTTTAACATTACTCTCCAAAGTTATATCGTTCAAAGTGTATGTAACAGTAGATTCCCTCATTTCTTTTATAATTCATTATAATCAGTAGTCTAGCGCTCTTAACTTCCACAGTAGCCTAGCACTACGACATACATAGTTTCCTCTTTACAAACTTTATGTAAACATATTGCACCTAATTACCAACATCGCATGTGACTTTTACATTTTAAATAGTTTTCTTTGTTGAAAAGATTTTAATATTAAAACCACGTAAGCTAGCATATTATCTTGGCATATTCTCTCTTCTGGAAGTGTGTGATTTGTCTCCCGAAATGAGTTATTTCATAAACAGAACGGCACCGTCAGTTACTAGCTTAAAAAATACAAATGAATATTCTGCATGTATTCAAAATAGTCCACTCTTTCAACAAACTCAGGAAATTTATCTGTGATAAATTTATTTGGGAGACATTATAAAGTCTAATGTGAAAAGCAAGATAAACAACTTTTAAGCGTTTAGATAATAAGTCACCAAAGCATAGTTTATCTAGTTGATGAGCCCAGACTGGCCTTCAGTTTCCTTCACTCTCCATCCATCCCTCACCCTCCTTCCCTGACCACCCAGCTCCCAGTGTCCTGCTTCTGATCCCATGTGGAGAGGTCATTTGTTTCTTGGTAGTGATTTTGAGCTTGTCTGTCTCCTCTGCTCCACTCTAGTTCCATCAGGAAAAACTGCTGTCTTCCCAATTTGGAAACCCAAAGACTGACCATTGAGCTCAAAACTGAAAACATTTGTCAGACAAATGAATAAATTCATTTTGTATTAATAATATTTGTTTTACTATGAGCTACGTTGGGTTTTTAACATAGAATAAAATTAACATGAAAATGCAGTTAAATGTTAATCCCTTGATTAAATCTTTACAAAGTTTATCATTTCAGTTTTTATATATATATTTCCTATTTTATCTTAAACTCTTCCACATGGTATTATGAGTGAATAATTCATACAGAAACTTACATAAAATAAATTATATTTTAAATAACAGTAAATTTGTATAATTATATGTTTACTTATACATACACACAACACATATAAAACCATATGCTTAGAACAAAAGAACATATTTATTAAAATACAAATCTTTAAAAACAAGAAACAATATCTTGCAGCTCTGAGACTCTCATCTGTATTTCACATATGTTGTAGACACAGCTCAGAAATTCAGATGTGATGCTCATGAATATGTATGAGGTGTAATTAGCTTAGAGAATGTTGCTTTATCACCTGTCTTGATTCTGCTGCTGTGCTTCAGTAACTTACTGAGCAGCGTTGGGAAGGGTCTCTCCACATTCCAATGAGTGGAAACAGTTCTGTTCATCCATAAGATGCTAGTGTTTGCCATTCCGTTATCATCAGAGAGCCTGCCTTTCAAACCTGGGTCTTGGCAGACTGCTTGTAACTCACAGCTGCATGCCATCAGCTGTTTAATATTTTGAAGATTGTCTGAAAACATTAAGGCTTTTAAAAAATTTTATTTATTTATTTTATGTATCAGAGTACACTCTAGCTATCTTCAGACACACCTGAGGAGAGCATCAGAGCACATTACAATCCCATGGCTGTGAGCCACCATGTGGTAGCTGAGAATTAAACTCAGGACCTCTGGAAGAGCAGTCAGTGTTCTTAACCACTGATCCAATCTCTCTAGCTCTGGCTTTTTTTTTTTTTTAATTCCTTGACATTTGTACATTCAAACCTTGCAATTCCACAGGCCGATTGCAATGGCCAGCTGAGGGCCCCTTTCCTCCTATAATTGCTCACTTCAGTGTCTCTTGTTACAACACTGATATCCTCACCAATTCTGAAAGTGTTAATGGCTCCAATTGCTCATTTCCTAATACCCCTAATCTTATTTACACGTCATGGGAAGGTCATATCTAACAGTTTTATTTCATGGTAAATCTGCATACTCCAGAAGCCTATGGAGCAGAAATAACTTCGTTGCTCATCCCTGCATCAAAATCACCTGCCCTCTGCCTCTACTAACACCGTTTTTACTCTCTCCCCTCTCTGCCTTTATGTATCACTTATCACTTTATAGGTCAGCGAGGAAAAGGAAACTATAGCTCTACAGAAATTCCCCGATTTCTAAAATTTAGGAAAAATAAGATTATTGGAATGAAAAGGCCTGACATATTTTAAAAGGCAAACGTGAAGGAAGAAACAAAATGAGGTCGAAGCAGTAAGAAAATCAGCCAGGAAGAATGCAGGCTTGTTGCAGACAAACGTACAGCATGCAAAAGATGTAAGAAAATCAACCAGGAAGAGTGCAGGCTTGTTGCAGACAAAAGTTCAGCATGCAATGGGTGATCGAAGGGTGATAACCAGCCAGTCAGATTGATCATCTCTCCAGCTGGCAATAAAAGATGTGATGTCACCATACCTTATACAGAAAGGAACAGAAATTCAGAATACATTTAAGTTATGCTGTGCCAACAATCCAACAATCTTATTGAAATAGACACCTTTTTTTGTTTGTTTGTTTTTACAAATCTCAAACTGTTAAAATTTACCCACAAATAAATGGATAATTAGAATAGCTTGATAGGACTAGAGAGGCGGCTCAGATGTTAAAAGCACTGGCTGTTCTTCCAGAGAATCCAGGTTCAATTCCCAGCACCCACATGATAGCTCACAACTGCCTATAACTCTAGTTCCAGGGGATCTGATACCCATGCACAGATATGTGTGCAGACAAAACACCATTACATATGAAATGAAAATAAACAAGTTAACAAAACCTCAAACATTTCTAAAGAATATATACAAAATGTATAATTTGTTGTTCATGAGAGATTCATATTTGTAGTTGAAAACCACATGCACACCCACACACATAAATGCACATACGCATACATACATACACACACATACACATATGCACACACTCCATTTCATCAGCCCACTATTACTTTCATACAAATAACAGGGAAAGTCAGTGAATAACAACAAAAATACACACTAATTCTCTTCATGGATGCATTGTAAACTTTATTGACAAAATTATAACACATGAAATTTGACTATCCATTAAAAAGATTATATAATATTTCTGAGTAAGGTTAATTAAAGGAATGAAATAGATATGATATTTGAAAATAAATATTTTAAAATATTAAAGAAATACATATCAGTCATGTCTGTGACTGTAGACAAAGTAATAGAGTCCAAGATTATTTCTTAAAAATATTCTGAGCATTCTGTGACTAAGAGAACTTCTCTGCATATTAGCTAGGAAGGTCTGTTACATAGAGGAAAAGCCTTTCACTACCATCATACTTCAGAGCAAAATGTTGAGGAAAAATTAAAGGATGTCTACGCTCATCACTTTCATTCAGTGTTGTCCTGCAGAAGGCAGTCAGGCCTGGAGGGAGGGGACAGGAAACAAAAGTGACCCACACTGAGTGCAGTCATCAGTATTCACTCCTAAGCACTGTGCTGTCTAAGTGTGGCTGCTACTGCCATCTACTAAAACGTGTTACTAAAACTGATCAACGGATTGATTACGGTTAAAGAGTATGACAGAAATACACAAAATTAATCATTTGTAGATTCTGTCAAAAAGGAATTGGAAGTTGAGGTTTAA
This sequence comes from Uromys caudimaculatus, assembly GCA_028551405.1. NCBI lineage: Eukaryota > Metazoa > Chordata > Mammalia > Rodentia > Muridae > Uromys > Uromys caudimaculatus. The sequence goes on along the minus strand of CM052717.1, from coordinate 44,051,188 downwards.
AATGGGCAATAGCATCATTAATTAAGATAAGGACAAATTTTGTAAGAGCTCAATATTCAGAAACAACTTCTTGAAATAAGTAAAGTCAAGTAATCGAGAGAGAGAGAACATGTCTACGGGTCCAATATTCTTATGCTGATAATTTTAGACACATTGGAATATACACTGAAAGAAGCACTAATAACACCTGGCTAGCATTTATTCCTTATAAAATGACACCTCTGTTGAATTCATTGGGAATAAAGAAACACAATAACACAGTTGCTCTATTGGACTTCAATGCTTTCTACAAGCTTACAATGTGTAGACAATGTGGCACTGGTCAATATTAACAAGTAGCTCCTTAAATCAGAAGAGTCCAGAGGTATATCAAGACCACATGGTCCAGAGACCCTGATGATTACAAAAGCAATTCATGTCAAGTGAATAAATACACACATATGAATTGGATATTTTGTAAAAAAAAATTTTATTCCATATTCCATAAGTACCCATAAAACATTATAGACCTATGGATAAAGTATAAAAATATGGAACACTTAAAATATGAAAGAAATATATTTGATTCTAGGTAAAGATTTTTAGTATATAATACTGAAAGCCTGACACTTGCCATGGGAAAAATTATAAACAGATTTCATTAAAATTTGAAGATGATGCCTTTAATAAATTAATTTTAATAAAATAAAAATTTAAATCCCAATATAGTAAAATCAATTACAAAATTATGTGTCTGATCAATGACTCATAACAAAAACATGTTAATATCCTTCAAAATTTAATAAGAACAAATAACTCAATAAAAAAGTGAAACAAAAGGCTTAAACATCAAACATATCTGCGATCCCAGCACTTGCAGAAAATGAGAAAGGAAGATCTGGAGTTCTATTTTGGCTGTATAGTAACTCCTAGGTCTTCTTGGGCTACATGAGACCTTGCCTCCAAAGCAAACAACAAAAGATTTAAACAGGTTCTCAACCGAGGAAGATGGTAGATAAATACAGAAAACGATGCTTAGCATGATAAGTCAATAGAAAAAGTAAAACTGAAAGCAAAATGCCAACATTAGAATGTTAAACTTTTCAAAATAGTGAAATCATGTTGGAAAGAATGTACAGAAATAGAAAACTCTATTGATGAGAATTTAAAACAGTTTAAACACTTTATCCATCTGCTGGTGATTTCTTAAAATCTCAACCCTATGTGATCCAGTCTTTCCATTTCAGGGAATTTATTTCTAGGGAAATAAAAACACATGTTAAACATTGTGAAACATGAAACATTGTGCAAGAATGGCTCTATTTAGCATTCTCAGGGCTAAAAACAAAATGTCCGGCCATCAGGTGATAGGTGAATAAATGAATAAAGGATTTGAGTCATATCCATGTCGTGAAACTGCATACCAGTTGCAACTAAATATTGATACATAAAAACAGAGTAATATCGAAATGCATTGAAATATAACAAGCTGGATAAAAGGAGGCTATGCCAAATTATTAAATGTATAGAAGACTAATAAGATGCAAATGTGATATTGGAAATCAGATGAAATGGAAGGAAGATATGGGTAGAGGGAAAAGGAAGGGAATACAAAGAAACTGTCGTGTGTTCTCTGCTTGTATTGTCATGGTATCAGGGTTGTGTTACATCAACATTTTAGGCTTACCTTAGTCAGTACAGAAGGACCTGAGGTTGATCCCTAGGATGCAAATTAAAAAAACTTAACTAAGCATCATTGCTTGTAGTATTTCCAAGGTTGGGGAAGCAGAGACAGATTGACTCTCAAGCCTACCAGGGAGTACTTGGCCAGTGGGAGACTAACGTCAAAGGAAAATGGTAGCAGCACTTAGGAATGACACCTATAACACAAGAAGTTGGACTTCAGCCTCCTCTCTCTTCTCTCCCTCTCCCCCCCCCCCCCAGGGATATAGGAAAAAAAGTTCTTATTTTTCTTTGTGGTGCTTTTTCAGTTCTATTATCTTTCTGTCACTCTGTTCATGTCGAAGTCTGAGATAAAATGTCTTTGCTAGAGATCCTTGCAGTTCTAAGATTTTCCTGTGTAAGTCCACTCGTTGCAATGGAACCTGGGGGTGTGTTTGGGAAGCAATTGTCTTTGTCTCCATTTCCATACTGAGAATGTAGGAAGGGCTTCCTGGTCACCCTCTAACAACAAAAGATGTTGACAGGGAAAGTCAGTGGATGGATTTAGGTCTTAATTTGCTTCACTTCTGTAGTTTTTGATATTGACAGATGCTATCCTACAACTCTTGAAGCTTTCATTCATGGAATCAAAAATTCTACTTTGTGTTACTAATTTTATAGTAACACACTCTCCTAGTTTCTTCTTTTCATGTCTGGTACGCCATGGAACTCACCAGCCCCACTTTCCCTACTTGCCTTAAACAAGAACGTCCAAAGGGTTCTGCTCCAAACCATCTCAAGCCACAAGAAACAGTCTCCAGTCATCAAATACGCATTGTAAACCTGCAGCTCTAAACCCGGAGTTCTTAAAGTCTGTATATGCATTGCCTTCTACCCTATGGTTTAATATGTAACACCTTTTTTTCTATCTACAGGCAACAAGTCCTCAGGGCTTACTAAAGGAAGACGCCAAAGGCTCTCTTCAGAAAAGCTTCAGGATCCTCAATGAAGCCAAGAAGTTAGCCAATGATGTGAAAGGTTAGTGTGGCCAATGTTTCTATAATGATAAGGTTAATAGCATTATATTGGGAGCATACTATGCCACACCATTAAAAAATGAAATTGTGAGCCTTGACATATATATAATATATAATACAAGTGACTTTTCTCACAAGCCTGATAACACTTAGTCTTCAAGCTTCACCAAACAACATTTCATAATTTTAATCCAGTTTCTACAGCATTGCTCCACCTATCTAAAACAGAAATTTTTAGTGTAATAAATCTTTACAGTGCCAAACTCCATTTGATATGGTTTTAGAAACAAAATTTATATTAAAAAATGAGATAGCAATATGTGGCAGAAAAGGGTTTGTGAAACCTTCAGTTTTGTTAATAGGTTCTAAAGTCTATAAATATTTACAAAATAGTCTTGTATTTTCTTCCTAATTGAAAACATAAAAGTGCATAAAGTAATTTCTACTCTGATATAGTATTAATGTTTGTAAGCATGGTTGCTGTCAATATAAACTATTGTACTTATCATTTCATTAAAGGGTCACCTGTTTCTCAATACTTTGTTCAGTTTCTCCAGTCTCGTGCCTTAGTGTTGTCTGGCTTGGATCTGCCTCCCAGTTGTGGCTACACATGGGCTGGCACACATGCCGCCATTCCAAGGTGCCATATGTTCATAGTTGGATTCTATCTCCTTAAATTTGCTCACTCTCCTGTACTTTCTTCATCTACACATCTTCTCACAGAGCATCGTATTATAAGCTAACAGCATTGTAGATGTTGGTCGTAGAAAAGGCAAGAGAAGAGCAAGTTCAAAATCAGAGCAGTCCTTGAGCTGGGACAAGAAGCTCTGGTAGAGGACTCACCTACTGCACATGGGATCCTGGGCTCCATCCCTCACTCTTCACACACTCACACACACATGCACTCACACACTCATCACACACTCCCTCACTTAATAGTTAAATAACTGTGAGACTTTTGGAAAAAATAAAAACAATCTTTGCTGAGACATCTTATCCAACAACAAAATATTTGATTCACACTCAATCTGTCTGTGCAATCTTTTTCATAGTCCTGTCAAACCTCATCTATTATGAGCTTTATACTCTTCAGGAAAGACATAAGGTCTTGTTAACACTGAATTTATAATGCATAACATACTGCCTAGTTCAAATTATAAAATAATTACGGATTCCAAATAAATAATAAATTATGTGTGAATGACAGCAGAGTTTTTAATTGTTTCACTTGACTTAGAAAACACAAAGTTTGAAACAGTTTAGGTTCAGCATGTTTTAAAGTTAAATGGCTTAGACTCCCTTAGCAACTGATACAGAATTACAAGAGCCACCTCTATTATAACTTTGATACCCAAATGGTTTGGACTGTGTATTACACAAGTTCCTAGTTACATAATTCTGTGGAGCTGATAAGTCCACTCCAGCTAGAAGAAGGACAGTAAAGAGCCATGGGCTATTTTCTATTGAACAAGTAGAATGGTTCCAAATCCTTTGTAGCCACTCTTTCCTATCTAATGACCATGCTAGAGGCTGCAGTTTCCTCAGGGCCTTAATGCAGTAGAGTTAAAGATACTGTGCCCATACACACCTAGACTCTGTCTTTATTCAAACGTTTGACGTATTATTCCCTATGAATCTTCTCTGGATTAATTTTGATGTTAAAGGTAGAGGTGACTAAGTATATAGCTAGGTATGTAAGTGGGTAGAGTACATGCCTATTGTGCATGAGCCCCGGGTTTCAGCTCCTAGACCCTCATATACCAAGTGTGGCTATGCATACCTACCATCTCAGCACTGGAGAGGTAGAGGCAGGAGGATCAGAAGTTCAACGTCATCATTCATTACATAGTAAGTTGGAGGCCAGTCTGGACTCTGTGAGACCCTGTCTCAAAAAACATACAATCATGAAATGCTTGTGTTTTGAGTACTGAGTTTGGAGGTGTTCATTCAGATCTCATTCCTGAAGTGAGTGCTTAATATACCTGACATTGTGCCCAACCCTGTCCTTGCCTTTGTTTCCCCTAAATCCTAATGTTCCACATAAAAAAGACACAATTCCATTTTGTTTCATTTGGAAAATCTGAAGACCAGGTGGTAGAAAGGGTTAGGAGACAGAAGTGTTCATTAGTTTAAATGTCTTTTTTTGTACTTCAGGTAGTACATTATTTAAAATAATGAAAACCCACAAACTATTCAAGTAATAATTCCCCCAGAAAACCAAGCCAAGGCCATGACGGAGATGGGAATGTTTTCTTGCTACATTATGACATTCTCCTGATTTGTGGCCAATTACACAAGTTATAAAATGGCTGTTAATCAGAGAAATGCCATATATTACCACAAGGAACTGCTGAAATAGGCCCTGCAGAGGAAAACTCTTGACAGCAGCTATTAAAATAGAGATTTAGTCATTTCTCTCTCGGTGGAGCCTGGAGTTAGAGAGAATAAAAATGGTGGGGCCAGCATGCCCTCCATATTTCTAATTTGTTGCTCATTCAAGTCAGCAGAGCTCAGTTTGTTCCTGTACTCTGGTCACAAATGACTTACTGCTGCTCCCTGCCATTTTTATGCTGTCCTTGCCTTGAGGGAGTATGAACTTGCCAGAAGCGATTTGTTTTGCGTTTTAATTTTTGAATACACATCTGTTAAAAGTATATTTGCCCTTGCACACGTTTGAGCTTTGAAGTTAGTCTCCAACACACAGTTAAATGTCGATAGAGATAAAAATCATCTTGGTGATGGATTTGAGATGAGGGACAAGCTGAGGATCGAAAGGGTCAGAAGATGAATTAATGCTACCAGGTAAATTCCGCCTTACAGAAGAACAAGAAGTTCTGTCAATAAAATATTCTGTTGGGGTTCTTACAGAATATGTACAGGACAAGGAGCGAAGTAGTTTACAGTGTAGAAACTGGGTGAGTGCTATGATTTTATGTGTTTCATCTCAATGGAGTCACTTTCAATTTTATTCACTTCTTGGTTTAGCTCTAATTGTTAGCTTTGCCCAAGGAAAGTGAAATTAATTAGTTAATTACTTAGGAAAATAAGTAATCCTTCTATAAACTGGGAATTGCTGACATGAAATAAAAAGATTATTCTAAGCTCAAGAAATAATTAATATACTAATAGTCAATCTGAGAATTCCTAGATATATACAACTGTGCAAATACAGAACTGGAAAAAGCTATGTTCCCATCATTTTACATTTATTGCACCAGTCAATACCTTTGTCTATACTATGGTGCACCACGTACTCAGGCAGGTAGTCCACACAACCATATCAGAAAAATGTTGAGACAACGAAGATGGTGTGTTTGCAATACTTATGGTTAAGGTTCTATTCTTATATTATAAAAAGATTTTATTTTATTATATATTTTATACCCATGTTAATAAATAAGAATACCAAGGTATTGTTAAGTATGACATAGACGAAATAGTGAAATAGTAGCAATATCAAGGTATTAGTACTAGGAATGCTCTTCCCTGAGAGTGAGACTTGCCTGTTCAGCATCTGCCTTGTTTTATCAGCAAACCTTCAGGAAGTTCACTAGTGCCACCTTAGCCAGAGACAGGGTCCTACACAATACAAATGGGCGCCCCACCTGCAAGTTACCTAGGCTTTGTTCTGTGTTCAGAACCAGAATCTAGGATTTTAAAAGGTGGAAAGGAATTTACCAGTCATTTGGACATGGTGGAGATAAATACAAATATCTTTAACTTCCTTATGACTCAAAGGATGGTAGGGCTCCGATGAAACCAGAGAGACCTATTCTATTTAGAAGCTTTCAAGTTCAATTACCTTGCTGGCTAAACCCAAAGAAGTCTACAGGCTCTCAGGCAGGGATAGGCTGTGGGTCTCAATTATTTAGTTTTATTAATCTAGGTGTGGAAAGAACTACCTATCTCCACATCTTAAACATTTAGAGACCATGTCACCAGACATGTGACCCCTGTCAGAAGATCCCTAGTGGGAAGAAGAACACAGCAATTGTTCCTAGCATTTATGAGGGGCCTGTCAATCACTGTACCCATGCCTAGAAGACCTAATTTACATGCTTTCTGCTTCATCAATGAGTGCTTTGTAAATAATGTAAAATGTACAAATATTGATGTGTGTGTGTATACTTCCACATCTATGGGACATCAAAATAGCATTAGAAACTGCAATCAAAACCTTATATTTAAAAGACTTGTTTTCATCCGGGGAGGAGAATGAGCATCTCAGAAACTAAGCTAAGATTGTGATGTGACTCATTTGATGTTCTGTGCTTAGATCAGGAAGAACTGTGGTCCAGGGATCCTATACCATGCAGATGATATGATCTCAGCTTTGTCTCTCATTTATCATAACAAATGATTGACAGCACAGCAAATCTACTTCTTAAAGGTCCCATATATCTGAGGAATTATAAAATTGTATACTATAGACACTCATATAGTCATGTGATATATATTTTATATTTAATGCACAAATTATAAATTAATATATAATTTAGTGCATTTTATGTATATAAATGGACATGATTGGTATCAACTCTAGAAAAATAAATTTTCTTCTGCTAAGACCAATGTGACTAATATACCCTTCTCTTTTAAAGTTATTTTCTCATTAGGCAAAGAAAGAATGTTTTGAAATGTTGGAGAAAAAATTCATTATTTTAGTTAAAGTAAGCTAAATTATTGCAGGTTGCATCAAATCTTTGAAGGAAAAGCAGACTATTAAGAGTTTGTCATAGGATCTCCATTTCAATTTTGAAGTTTACATTATTAATAGCCATGTTACATAGCCCTCCCTCCTGTGTGACAGGGTGTCACTTAGTGTGCATGAGACATTCAGCACAGCAAAACAAACAATACAAATAATAAATAAACAAATCCAATGATCATAATAATGTATAATGTTTCATTGATTTAACAAAGAATTGGATGTTCTAAATGAAGGTATTTGTGTACAAATTTAAGCAAGGAAGACCGTACAAAACAGTGACAACATGCAGAAATTATCTATACATTGGCAATCTCTATAAATTCTTATATAGGCATATTTGGTTATAAAAACAAAAAAACAAACAAACAAAACAAACAAACAAACAAACAAAAAACACATTCCAGCAGGAACAGCCACAAAGGCTTTGAAGAAAATGACTTCAGTAGGAAGTGAAACCACCAAGTTTCTACACTTACTCAAAGTCTTTTGGTGTTATTCAGTTTTGAAACCTTATTCACTGTTTTGCAAAACATCACTTAAGATTTGAAATAAATAAGAACAAAGCACCCTGACCTGAAGGCCCCATTACTTCTGTTGTTTTAGTTACTAAGTGTAGTCAATTAAGCAAATGAACACAAATCTGCTTTTACATGGAAGTGTTTCCCCAACTCTTGGCCCAGACAAGTTGAGCCCTCTCCTAAATAATTACTATGTCAGATACTTCCCTATAGTCTCTGTGCATCTTACCTCAGAGAACAGCAAAATGAAATTCTGAGAACCTGAAACTATCTTGAGCCCTAGAGTGATGTAAAGGACACATGGCACTGCCCCAGGAACATGCAAAATCTGAGAAAGCACTGACTCTAGATTGTTGTTTCCAACCCTGTCCAGGGAGCTGCTTTGGCTAGGACTTTCTGGTGTAGATATGAATCACTGTGCTTGCAACAGAGGCAGTTGCACTGGGAAGCGCATTCTCTCTCTCTGCTTCTGGAGTGCTTCAGTGTTGCTCACTTTATGAGCTCCATCTTTATCCAGTTCTTGCCTGAAACGCGATCTTCTATGAAAAAGTGGAGAGAGAGGGAAGGGAGAGGGAGGAGGAGAGGAAGAGGGATATGGGAGGGGGGGGCAGGAGAGGGGGATGGAGAGAAAGCATGCTAGCAAACACTAGAGAGAGCTAAAGAGCAAAAGCCAAAGAGCCAGAGCAAGAGAAGGGAGGGGGAGCTTCAGGCTTGGTAGATGCAACCTTCAGAAAGAAGAAAGAGACAATGATGTGGCTACTGTTACTGGATGTTTCTCCTGGAAAATGGGCAGATTTTTTTCAGCTATTTTTATCCTATGAGAATGCAGAAAATGGTATAAACCCAGTGATGTCCTCAAAATTAATGGCTTTTTTAAAACTATACCTGAATCTCTTACTTGCTACAGAATTTGAATATTTTGTTGTTTATAAAAAAAATTTAAATCCAGTCAGAAAGGTAAGAGATGAAATATTTACAGTTTTATTTCCTTCACCAAGAAAGAGCTCCAGGGTAATGCCTTAATCCTAGGAATCACAGAGAGACTGCCCTCGCCATCAGACCAGCTCCCTTTCACAAAAAAAAGGCTTTGGTAACCCACTCAATAACTTTATTTTACAACCAGCAGTAAAGGCAGAAGGTAAAGGAAATATGAGCTGTGATTGGCAGAGAAGATTCAGTGACGTGGGAACTATATTTGAGAGGCTAGAGCCAAAAATAGTAATACATTAGTGATATAAATGGGAGAGTGATATTTTAGAGATGTGCTTTGCTAGCCTAGCTTACACCTTGTTTTCTGTACAGTAGGATCTTTGGCTTGAATCAGTCAAAGTGAAGCACTTTAAACAAGGTGATGTCATTATATTAGTATAGTATGTACTACAGCATGGCTGCATGTGAATTATGACAGTGGTCTAATTGGGCTGCCTAAAAAGGTCTTTATGTGCATTGGAGTGGAGCATTAATGTGGTCAGTACGGGTTCATGTCCAGCACACTACTAGCTCACAATTCTATGTCTTCCTTCCCTTCGCATTCCATCTAGAAGACGGTCAATGGAAACCAGGATGATGATTCTTCAGCTGCTTTCTGTTGACAGAGATCCTCAACAGCCCTATGCTTAGCAGCAAGATGGGCAGGCACACTTAGGTTAAAGCAATCTGGCTTGTTTCTGAGGAACGTATTCTCCTCTGACCTGCTCATTAGGGTACATGTAGCAATGAAAATAGCAATTCTAGTGTTGGCAAGTAATACCAAGATGCAACTCTGCCTAACATTTAAATATTATGTTTTAAAAATGCCTTCTGGTTTCTGTCTGTGCCCGGAGCTGATCCTGTGCCACAGAGCTCCATACCCAATACCACCAGGAGAGAGATAGCCTCCCAGGAGTGCAGACAAGCCTATGAGCTCAGGTAAGACTACCACTTCTGCTCAGAGGGACCTGCTTGGAACCCTCAGGACACAGAAACCGAAGAACGGCCTGGCATAGGAACCTTCTGGTTTCCTTCTGCGCCCAGAGCTGATCCTGTGCCACACCGCTACATACCCAAATAGCGCTAGGAGAGAACTGATCTTGCAGGAGTGATGACACACCTGTGAGCACAGATAAGACCACCACTTCTGTTCAAATTCCTGGCCAAGAGGGACCCTTACAGAGTCACCAGGCCACAGATACTAAGGAACAGTTGGGGACAAGATTCTTCTGGTTTCTGTCTGCACCCCAAAGCTGACCCTTTGGCACAGTTCTCCATACCCAAATTCCTCTCAGAGAGAACTGGTCTCCCAGAAGTACTGACACACAGGCTTACAAGAGGGAAAAGCCACAGTCAGAGGTAGCAAGACCTGCTAACACCAGAGATGAACAGATGGCGAGAGGCAAGGGCAAGAACATAAGCAAAGGAAATCAAGGCTACTTGGCATCATCAGAGCCCATTTCTCCCACCAGAGCAAGCCCTGGATACCCCAACAGATAAGAAAAGCAAGACTCTGATTTAAAATCACATCTCATGATGATGATCGAGGACTTTAAGAAGGACATTAACTCGCTTAAAGAAATACAAGAGAACACAGGTAAACAGGTAGAAGCACTTAAAAAGAAAACACAAAAATCCCTTAAAGAATTACAGAAAAACACAACCAAACAGGTGAAGGAATTGAACAAACAATCCAGGATCTAAAAATGGAAATAGAAACAATAAAAAAATCACAAAGGGAGACAACCCTGGAGATAGAAAATCTAGGAAAGAGATCAGATGAAGCATCACCAACAGAATGCAAGATATAGGAGAGAGAATCTCAGCTGCAGAAGATACTATAGAAAACATTGACACAACAGTCAAAGAAAAGGCAAAATGCAAAAAGCTCCTAACCCAAAACATCCAGGAAATCCAAGACACACTGAGAAGACCAAACCTAAGGATGATAGGTATAGAAGAAAGTGAAGATTCCCAATTTATAGGGCCAGTAATTATCTTCAACAAAATTATAGAAGAAAACTTCTCTAACCTAAAGAAAGAGATGCACATAAACATACAACAAGCCTACAGAAGTCCAAATAGATTAAATCAGAAAAGAAATTCCTCCTGTCACATAATAGTCAAAACACCAAATACAGACACACAAAAAATGAAAGAATGTTAAAAGCAGTAAGGGAAAAAGGTCAAATAATATATAAAGGAAGACCTATCATAATTACACCAGGCTTCTCACCAGAGACTATGAAAACTAGAAGATTCTGGGCAGATCTCATGCAGACCCTAAAAGAACACAAATGCCAGCCCAGCTACTATACCCAGCAAAATTCTCAATGACCATAGATGGAGAAACCAAGATATTCCATGACAAAACCAAATTTACACAATATCTTTCCACAAATCCAGCCCTACAAAGGATAATAGATGGAAAATTCCAACACAAGGAGGGAAACTACACCCTAGAAAAAGCAAGAAAGTAATCTTCTTTCAACAAACCCAAAAGAAGATAGCCACACAAACATAAAAATAACATAAAAAATAACAGGAAGCAACAACCACAACTGAGTCCTTAATCAATGGACTCAATTCTCCAATAAAAAGCCATAGACTAACAGGCTGGATTGGTAAACAGGACCCAGCATTTTGCTGCATACAGAAAAAACACACCTCAGTGTCAAAGACAAATATTACATCACAGTAAAGGGTTGGAAAACAATTTTCCAAGCAAAGGGTCCCAAGGAACAAGCTGGGATGGACATTCTAATATCAGATAAATTAGACTTTCAATAAAGAGTTATCAAAAAGGATAAGGAAGGACACTTTAATTCATCAAAAGAAAAATCTACCAAGAAGAACTCTCAATTCTGAACATCTATGCTCCAAATGCAAAGGCACCCACATTCATAAAAGAAACTTTACTAAAGCTCAAAGCACACATCACACCTCACACAATAATAGTGGGAGATTTCAACACCCCACTGTCATCAATGAACACATCATGAAAACACAAACTAAACCAGAGACACAGTGAAAATAACAGCGATTATGGACCAAATGGATTTAACAGATATCTATGGAATATTTCATCCTAAATCAAAAGAATATACCTTCTTCTCAGCATCTCATACTTTCTTCTCAGCACCTCATACTTCCTTCTCCAAAAGTGAACATATAATCTGTCACAAAACAGAACTCAACAGATGTAAGAAGACTTAGATAATCCCATGCATCATAACAGACCACCATGGATTAAGGCTGGCCTACAATACCAACAAAAATAACAGAAAGCCTACATTCACATGGAACCTGAACAAAGCTCTACTCAATTATAATGTGGTCAAGGAAAAAAAAATAAAGAAATTCAAGAATTTTTAGAATTTAATGAAAATAAAGGTACAACATACCTAAACTTATGGGACACAATGAAAGCAGTGCTAGGACGAAAACTCATACGTCTAAGTGCCTCCAAAAAGAAACTGGACAGAGATTACACAAGGAGCTTGACAGCACATCTGAAAGCTCTAAAACAAAAAGAAGCAAATACACCCAAGAGGAGTAGAGGGCAGGAAATAATCAAACTCAGGGCTGAAATCAACCAATTAGAACCAAAAAGAACGATACAAAGAATCAACAACACCAGGAGTTGGTTCTTTGAGAAAATCAACAAGATAGATAAACCCTTAGCCAGACTAACCAGAAGGCACAGAGACAGTATCCAAATTAACAAAATGAGAAATGAAAAGGGAGACATAACAACAGAAACTGTGGAAATTCAAAAAATCATCAGATTCTACTACCAAAAGCCTGTACTGAACAAAACTTGAAAATCCGGATAAAACGGACAATTTTCTAGACAGATACCAAATATCAAAGTTAAATCACAATCAGATAAGCCATCTAAATAGATCCATACCCCCTAAAGAAATAAAAGCAGTCATTAATAGTATCCCAACCAAAAACAACCCAGGACCAGATGGGTTTAGTGGAGAATTCTATCAGACCTTCAAAGAAGACCTAATGCCAATACTCATCAAACTTTTCCACAAAGTAGAAACAGAAGGAACACTACCCAATTCGTTCTACGAAGCCACAGTTACGCTGATACCAAAACCTCACAAAGACCCAACAAAGAAAGAGAACTTCAGACCACTTTCCTTTATGAATATCAATGCAAAAATACTCAATAAAAGTCTCCCAAACCGAATACAAGAACACATCAAAACGATCATTCACCACGATCAAGTAGGCTTCATCCCAGGGATGCAGGGTTGTTTCAATATGTGGAAATCCATCAATGTAATCCACTACATAAAAAAACTCAAAGAAAAAAAACCACATGATCATTTCATTAGATGCTGAAAAAGCATTTGAAAAAATTTAACATCCCTTCAAGTTAAAAATCTTGGAAGGAAAGGGAATCAACGCCCATATCCAAAGAGAGTAAAAGCAATATACAAAAAACCAGTAGCCAACATCAATCTAAATGGAGAGAAACTTGAAGCAATCCCACTAAAATCAGGGACTACACAAGGCTACCCTTTCTCTCCATACCTATTCAATATAGTACCTGAAGTTCTAACTAGAGCAATTACACAACAAAAGGGGGCCAAAAGGATATAAACTGGAAAGGAAGAAATAAAAATATCACTATTTGCAGATAGTATAATTAAGTGACCCCAAAAATTCCACCAGAGAACTCCTACAGCTGATAAACAACTTCAGCAAATTAGCTGGATATAAAATTAACTCAAACAAATCATTAGCCTTCTTATACTCAAAGGATAAACAGGCTGAGAAAGAAATTAAGGAAATGACACCCTTCATAATAATCACAAACAATATAAAATATCTATTGTGACTCTAACCAAACAAGTGAAAGATCTGTAGGACAAGAACTTCAAGTCTCTGAAGAAAGAAATCGGAGAAGACCTCAGAAGATGGAAAGTATCCCATGCTCATGGATTAGCAGGATTAATATAGTAAAAATGGCCATCCTGCCAAAAGCCATCTACAGATTCAATGCAATCCCCATCAAAATTCCAAATCATTTCTTCATAGAGTTAGAAAGAGCAATTTGTAAATTCATTTGGAATAACAAAGAACCCAGGATAGCAAAAACTATTCTCAACAATGAAAGAACTTCTGGGGGAATAACCATCTCTGACCTCAAGTTGTACTACAGAGCAGTAGTGATAAAAACTGTATGGTATTGGTACAGTGACAGGCAGGAAGACCAAGCATGGTCCTACGTGCCATTCTCATCCAAACCATTACATTCTTTCCTAATTATTCAGGAAGAAGTTTTAAGGATCATTATATACCCACATATACTCATATAATTCTTTTTAACGACTGCATCATTCATACTATTGTATGGACATGCTTAAAAATACACTTAACTGAATTACATAACAGTTTCTTTCTTTTTTTTTTTCTATGATGAAAAACTATTGTATATCCTGAATGGTATATATTAGCAAAATTTTTAAGTTTCTGGTCTATATATCTTACACCAGCTTACCTACAATCGTTTTACCTCTGCCTTGTAAGTGCTGAGGTTTCAGGCTTGTGTCACACACATAATAATAGGGTCTGTTTTATAGTAGAACTGCTGGTCCTAGACCTGGACACAAAGATCAGTGGTAAAGCACTTCTTTAGCAAGTGTGAGTCCTGAATTCAATCCCAAGTACTGAAAATATTGCCAAACCAAATTCATGTCCATTTAAAATTCTAATAAATTTAAGTGCCCTTAGGAAAGCAGAATCATTTGTCATTTTTTCACTTCTAACACTTGTGATAGAAGAGTTGATATTATCAGAATTTTCCCTTCATTTTTATTATTTGCTTAGGAATTTCATGCAACATGTTTTGATAATATCCACTCTTTCTCTAAACTCCTCTCAGATTCATACCCTACATTTTTACCTACTCGATTTCACGTCCTTGTATTTTTAAAACCCATAAAATTCATCAAATTCTGTTTGTGCTGGCCATTTACTCTTGGGTGCATTGGCATGCAGTGGAGAATGGTTTCCCTGGAGGTGTCTTAATGAAACTTGTCTTTCCATCTTCTAAAGTTACCAGCAGCTCCTCAACTATGGGAGCTTTCATATCTCCTTTCCATGCTGGGACTTTATCTAGCTGAAGCTTGTGCAGTTCTGGTACATACTGCCTCAACCACTGTGAGCTCATAGGTGCAACTTTCTTGTATGTAGGAAACGCTCTTTCCCTGTGGTCATGCCCTCAACACCTTTATCTCTTGTCATCTTTTTTACTCCTTCTTCCTCAGTGAACCTTGAGCCATGTGAAGAACGATATGGTATAGATGCCCCTGTCTTCTTCAGATTCCTATTTTCTGTACCTTGACCAAGTATGTGTCTCTGCTTTAATTACCATCCGTTACAAAAGGAAACTAGAGAAGCTTCTAATGAGGATTGTGCGATACACTAAATCTTTGGGTATAGCAATTATGCCATTAGTACCCAGGTTAATACTATATAAATTTAGTAGAATAATAATAATAATAGGTTCTCTCCTAGGGCCTATAATCTGTCAAGCCAAAGCTTCTTGGTTACAATAATAGTAACCAGGTATGAATTCCATCTTGTAGAGTGAAATGGGCATTAAATCCAATCAGATAGTATTTGGATACTACCATGACATTTGTGCCACTATTGCACTGTAGGCTGTCTTCCCAGGCTAGCTTTCACTATAGCTCATGATGTTCACATATAGTTAAGACTGATGATTGCTTTGAATCTTTAGATATGTGTGTTTAATTTGAAATACCATAGAAGTCAGGAAATTAGTAAGGAGTCTTGAGGGTGGTTTTAAATGGAGGAAAGGTGAGACAGGAAGAGTTATGTGGAATGAGGAGAGTAGGAGAGAGGAGGGAATACATGGAGAAATAACTAAAGAATATATATATCTTGTATCTTGTATCTTGGTATTCGAGCTTTTGGGCTAATATCTATTTATCAGCGAGTGTATACCATGTATATTCTTTTGTGATTGGTTTACCTCACTCAGGATAATATTTTCTAGTTCCATCCATTTGCCTAAGAATTTCATGAAATCATCATTTTTAATAGCTGAGTAGTACTCTATTGTGCAAATGCACCAAATTTTCTGTATCCATTCCTCTGTTGAAGGACATCTGGGTTCTTTCCAGCTTCTGGCTATTATAAATAAGTCTGCTATGAATATAGTGAAGAATGTTCTTGTTATATGTTGGAGAATCATTTGGATACATGCCCAGGAGTGGTATAGCTGGGTCCTCAAGTAAAAATATGTCCAATTTTTTGAGAACCCGCCAGACTCATTTCCAGTGTGGTTGTATCTCCTTGCAATCCAACCAAAAATGGAGGAGTGTTCCTCTTTCTCTACATCCTCACCAGCATCTGCTGTAACCTGAGTTTTTGATCTTAGCCATTCTAACTGGTGTAAGGTGGAACCTCAGATTTGTTTTGATTTTCATTTCCCTGATGACTAAGAATGTTGAACATTTCTTTAAGTGCTTCTCGGCCATTTGATAACATTCAGATGAAAATTCTTTGTTTAGCTCTGTAACCCATTTTTAATAGGGTTATTTGATTCTCTGAAGCCTAAATTCTTGAGTTCTTTATATGTAATGGATATTAGCCCTCTATCAATTACAGGATTGGTAAAGATCTTTTCCCAATTTGTTGGTTGCCATTTTGTTCTAGTGATAGTGTCCTTTCCCTTATAGAAGCTTTGCAATTTTATGAGATCCCATTTGTTGATTCATGATCTTAGAGCATAAGGCCATTGGTTCATGAAATTTTCCCCTGTGCCCATGTATTCAAGGCACTTCTCCACTTTCTTCTTTATTAGTTACGGTGTTTCTGGTTTTATATGGAGGTCCTTGATCCACTTGGAATTGAGATTTGTACAAGTAGATAAGAATAGGTCAGTTTGCATTTTTCTAAATGCTGACTTCCAGTTGAACCAGCACCATTTGTTGAAAATGCTGTCTTTTTTCCACTGGATGGTTTTAGCTCCTTTGTCAAAGACCAAGTTACCATAGAAGTGTAGGTTTATTTCTGGAGCTTCAATTCTATTTTGTTGGTCTTCCTGCCTGTCTCTATACCAATACCATACAGTTTTTATCACTATTGCTCTGTAGTACAGCTTGAGGTCAGGGATGGTTATTCTCCCAGAAGTTCTTTTATTGTTGAGAATAGTTTTTGCTATCCTGAGTTTTTTGTTATTCCAAATGAATTTACAAATTGCTCTTTCTAACTCTATGAAGAATTGAGTTGGAATTTTGATAGGGATTACATTGAATCTGTAGATGGCTTTTGGCAGGATGGACATTTTTACTATATTAATCCTGCTAATCCATGAGCATGGGAGATCTTTCCATCTTCTGAGGTCTTCTTTGATTTCTTTCTTCAGAGACTTGAAGTTCTTGTCCTACAGATCTTTCACTTGTTTGGTTAGAGTCACACCAAGATATTTTATATTGTTTGTGATTATTGTGAATGGTGTCATTTCCCTAATTCCTTTCTCAGCCTGTTTATCCTTTGAGTATAAGAAGGCTACTGATTTGTTTGAGTTAATTTTATATCCGGCTACTTTGCTGAAGTTGTTTATCAGCTGTAGGAGTTCTCTGGTGGAATTTTTGGGGTCACTTAATTATACTATCTGCTAATAGTGATATTTTTGATTTCTTCCTTTCCAATTTATATCTTTTTGGCCCCCTTTTGTTGTGTAATTGCTCTAGTTAGAACTTCAGGTACTATATTGAATAGATATGGAGAGAAAGGGCAGCCTTGTCTAGTTCCTGATTTTAGTGGGATTGCTTCAAGTTTATCTCCATTTAGGTTGATGTTGGTTACTGGTTTGCTGTATATTGCTTTTATTATGCTTGAATTCCTGATCTTTCCTAGACTTTTAACCTGAAGGAATATTGAATTTTGTCAAATGCTTTTTCAGCATCTAATGAAATGATCATGTGATTTTTTTTCTTTGAGTTTGTTTATGTAGTGGATTACATTGATGGATTTCTGTATATTGAACCATCCCTGCATCCCTGGGATGAAACATACTTGTTTGTGGTGATTGATCATTTTAATGTGTTCTTGGATTCCATTGGCAAGAATTTTATTGAGTATTTTTACATCAATTTTTATAAGGGAAATTGGTCTGAAGTTCTTTTTCTATGTTCGGTCTTTGTGTGGTTTAGGTATAAGCCTACTTGTGGCTTCATAGAATGAATTGAGTAATGTTCCTTCTGTTTCTATTTTGTAGAATACTTTGAAGAGTATTGGTAATAGGTCTTTTTTGAAAGTATGATAGATTTCTCCTCTAAACCCATCTGGTCTTTGGCTGTTTGGGGGGGGGGGGTTGTTTGTTTGTTGGTTTGGTTTGGTTTGGTTTGGTTGGGAGACTATTAATGACAGCTTCTATTTCTTTAGGTGTTACAGGACTGTTTATATGTTTTATTTGACTCTGTTTTAACTTTGGTATTTGGTGTCTGTCTTAAAATTTGTCCATTTCATCTAGATTTTTCAATTTTGTTGAGTATAACCTTTTGTAGTAGGCTCTGATGATTTTTTGAATTTCCACAGTTTTTGTTGTTATGGCTCCCATTTCATTTCTCATTTTATTAATTTGGATACTGTCTCTGTGCCCTCTGGTTAGTCTGGCTAAGGGTTTATCTATCTTGTTGATTTTCTCAAAGAACAAGCTCTTGGTTTTGTTGATTCTTTGTAAAGTTCTTTTTGTTTCTGTTTGGTTGATTTCAGCCCTGAGTTTGATTATTTGATTATTTCCTGCCTTTTACTTCTCTTGGGTGCATTTGACTCTTTTTGTTCTAGAGCTTTCAGCTGTGCTGTCAAAGTCCTGGTGTAGGCTCTCTCCAGTTTCTTTTTGGAGGCACTTAGAGCTATGAGTTTTCCTTTTAGCACTGCTTTCATTGTGTCCCATAGGTTTCAGTATATGTGTCTTCATTTTCATTAAATTCTAAAAATTCTTTAATTTCTTTCTTTATTTCTTCCTTGGCCAATTTATAGTTGAGTAGAGAGCTGTTCATCTTCCATGTGTATATGTGCTTTCCGTTGTTTTTGTTGATATTGAAGACCATCCTTAGTCCATGTGGATCAGATAAGGTTCATGGAATTATTTCAGTCTTCTTGTGTCTGTTGAGTCCTGTTTTGTGAGCAATTATATGGTCAGTTTTGGAAAAGGTACCATGAGGTGCTGAGAAGAAGGTATATTCTTTAGAGTTAGGATGAAATGTTCTATAAATGTCTGTTAGATCCATTTGGTTCATAACTTCTGTTAGTTTCACTGTATCTCTGTTTAGTTTCTGTTTCCAGGATCTGTCCATTGCTGAGAGTGCGTTGTTATCTCTCTCACTATTATTTTCTGGGGCATGATGTGTGCTTTGAGCTTCAGTAAAGTTTCTTTTATGAATGTGGGTGTGATTGCATTTGGGGCATAGATGTTCAGAATTAAGAGTTCATCTTGGTAGATTTTTCCTTTGACCAATATGAAGTGTTCTTCCTTATCTTTCTCGATAACTTTTAGTTGAAAGTTGATTTTATCTGATATTAGAATGGCTACTCCAGCTTGTTTCTTGGGACCATTTGCTTGGAAAATTGTTTTCCAAACTCTAAATCTGAGGTACTTTCTGTCTTTGTCACTGAAGTGTGTTTGCTGTATGCAGCAAAATGCTGGATCCTGTTTAGGTATCCAATCTGTTAGTCTATGGTTTTTATTGGGGAATTGACTTCATTGATGTTAAGAGATATTAAGGAAAAGTGATTGTTACTTCCTGTTATTTCTGTTGTTAGTGGCGGTATTATGCTTGTGTGGCTATCTTCTTTTGGATTTGTTGAAAGATTACTTTCTTGCTTTTTCTAGGGTGTAGTTTCCCTCCTTGTGTTGGTGTTTCCATCTATTATCCTTTGTAGATAGGGCTGGATTTATGGAAAGATATTGTGCAAATTTGGTTTTATCATGGAATATCTTGTTTTCTCCGTCTATGGTAATTGAGAGTTTTGCTGGGTATAGTAGCCTGGGCTGGCATTTGTGTTCTCTTAGGGTCTGTATGAGATCTTCCCAGGATCTTCTAGCTTTCATAGTCTCTGGTGAGAAGTCTGATATAATTCTGAGAGGTCTGCCTTTATATGTTACTTGACTTTTTTCCCTTACTGCTTTTAATATTCTTTCTTTGCTTAGTGCATTTGGTGTTTTCATTATTATGTGACAGGAGAAATTTCTTTTTGGTCCAGTCTATTTGGAGTTATGTAGGCTTCCTATATGTTCATGGGCATCACTTTCTTTAGGTTAGGGAAGCTTTCTTCTATAATT
Organism: Uromys caudimaculatus; assembly: GCA_028551405.1. NCBI lineage: Eukaryota > Metazoa > Chordata > Mammalia > Rodentia > Muridae > Uromys > Uromys caudimaculatus. The sequence goes on along the minus strand of CM052717.1, from coordinate 44,030,971 downwards.
TTGTTGAAGATAATTACTGGCCCTTTAAGTTGGGAATCTTCGCTCTCTTCTATACCAATTATCAGGTTTCTTCTTCTCATTCTGTCCTGGATTTCCTGGATGTTTTGGGTTAGAAGTTTTTTACATTTTGCCTTTTCTTTGACTGTTGTGTCAATGTTTTCTATAGTATCTTCTGCAGCTGAGATTCTGTCTTCTATCTCTTGTATTTTGTTGGTGATGTTTGCATCTATGACTCCTGATCTCTTTCCTAGGTTTTCTTCTCCAGGGTTGTCTCCCTTTGTGATTTCTTTATTGTTTCTCTTTCCATTTTTAGATCCTGGATGGTTTTGTTCGATTCCTTCACCTGTTTGTTTGTATTTTCCTGTAATTCTTTAAGGGATATTTGTGTTTCCTCTTTAAGGGCTTCTATCTGTTTACCTGTGTTCTCCTGTATTTCCTTAAGGGAGTTATTTGTGTCCTTTTTAAAGTCCTCTGTTATCATCATGAGAAGTGATTTTAGATCTGAATCTTGCTTTTCCGGTGTGATGGTGTATCTAGGATTTGCTATGGTGAGAGAATTGGGTTCTTATGATGCCAGGTAACCTTGGTTTCTGTTACTTATGTTCTTGTGCTTGCCTCTTGCCGTCTGGTTATCTCTAGTGCTACCTGCCCTCACTTTATCTGACTGGAGCCTGTCCTTCCTGGTGATCCTTTGATCCTGGGCATGTTAGAATGCCTGGGAGTGGATCTTCTTCTGGGTGTTGTGGGATTGGCTGTGGAGTTTGCATCCAAGAGTCTGCTCAAGGCACAGGCCCAGACCACAAGGAACTAAAGACCTTTTGAAGAAGCTATATGAAAACTTGTTACTGTAGAGGCTTCATAACACACACATATGTATATGTTGACACACATATATAGATATACATATATATTTGGTTCTTCTGCTTTATGGTTTTTATTATGTTAATGTTGAGTATTTTATTTTAATTTTATAACTGACTCTTTTTGTTTTAATTTATTGTAATCAATCTTTCCCAATTTTTTCCATTATCTTCAGTGCATAAGACATGGCACATTAGCCTATCATTTTTGCACATGGACTGTACTCACGAGACTCCCCTCTCATTTCTGAAACTGTAATATCAATGGAGAAATGAGATAGAGACACTTGGATGGAGACGTGTGCAGAAAGGTTGGGTATGTGAGCAGAGGTGGGAAGACCATTACTGCCTGAGGCCCTCATTCTGTTAAGCTTCTCCTGAAATCATGCTGTGAGGAAGGAGAGAAGGGATTTACTAGAGCTGTCAGGTAGTACATGAGTGTATCGCACACTCACTGATAGCCAGGTACCCATCACTACTACTAAATGCTGTCCAATGCTTTCCGGAAGACAAAAGAACCCTTCTTGTCCTTTTTCAATGTTCCTCCCTCCCTGGAGATTCCGCGCTTTTTCTTCCATTTTGCATTCCATTAGGCTATCTTTAAAAAATCAGTGCTCATATCCCAAAGGAAATTAACATTATGGTATAGTAAACTATCAAAAACATATTCAAAGGGGCTGAAGAAGTGGCTCAGTGGATGAAGGATAAGCATAAAAATCTGAGTTTGGATCCCTCATATCCAGTGGGAAGGTAGAAAGAGGATTTGCCAAGGTTACTGACAGCTAGTCAAACCAAAATGGCAAACTCTGTGTTCATTGAGAGACCCTGTCTCAACAGTTAAGATAGAGAGTAAAAGAAAAGAGGCATACAATATTGACCTCTGGCTTCTGCAGAGATCTGCGCATGCACACACACTTTTTCCCAAGAAGTAGTCCACTTTATTCAGTCAGAAGTAGCAAATGCTATTCAATGAAGCCAATTTTATATAATTTGTTTTTTCAAGTTCAACTGGTTGTTTGTAAAAGATAAAAGAAAAGAGGGCTCATGATGAACTCATTGACTATTCAGATAGTGTATTAGTGACTTTTGTGGCTATGATTTGCTATGACTCTATGACCTAAAGCCACTAATGGAAGAAAGAGTTTATTTTGGTCTACAGTTTGGAGGGGTGTCGTAATGCCAAGGAGGCATGGATGTAATCAAGCAGACATGTTGACAGGAACAGGTAACTGAGAGATCATATTCTCATCCACACCCAGGAAGTAGAAAAAGTGAACTGGAAGTCGGGCAAAGTTAAAAGCCCTTAAAGCCTTCCAGTGACAAGTGTCTTCCAGCAAGGACTGGCTGCTCCTCAAATGCTTGTATAACTTCACTAAACATTACCAGCTGCTGGGACCAAGTGTTCAAATACCTTACCCTGTCATGGAGGAGTAGTCACAGGTCGCAGTCTCACTCAAACTACCACATATATATTCATGGCTTATTGGACCTCAGTAAGATTTACCTTTTATACATCCTTAAATTAACCTTTATTTTACCCCTAAGAGATTTCAAAGTTCTTGACATTGCTAAAATATAAACTACATAGATCTTATTACTATAAAAACTAACCTAAAGTTTAAATTTTAGTACAAGTACTAAGATAAGATAAAGAAGCTAATATGTACACATTTAATATTAAATCATCATTTGAAAGTACTGGTTTTGAGTGCGAGATAACATAAGATATTGTAGCAAGGCAAAAAATGTTATTGAAGTCTTTTTGAGGCATTTTGTAAAAATGTTGCTTTCTTTGTGAAAAATGGCAGGTTTATCTGGGTTGTATTGCTTTTCCTTTGCTTTAATTTTTGTTTCTTTTCCAAATAATACTAAGTGATGTTTGCTGAAATGGAATATTATTAGCTATGATTATATATGAGATTTAGAACACCTAACACAAATTTTGATAACAAAATTTGAATATATAAAAATCAATGGAGCGAGATCAAGAGAGCAATAAAAATGCATGAGCAGACTAACTCTTTAGATGTATCTAACCCTTAGGGAACCATCAAATTAAGTCATAGAGACCAGACATGAAGAGAAAAATGGCATGGCTAAACATTCCAAAATGGCAAATGGTCGTAAATCGATGTGTGAATGGATTGATAATAATAAATGAATTATATCCTTCTTCTTGCTTTTTGTTAATCATGTGTTAGTTAATTGAACTTGCACATCCAAGAATAATATAAACCTTTTCATCTCTTTTTGACTTATGTTTACAGAAAATCACAATGATCTAAATGGCCTGAAAACCAGGTTAGAAACTGCTGATCTTAGAAACAGTGGACTCCTAGGAGCTTTAAATGACACCACAGCCAAGTTATCAGCCATTCTGAATGGTAAGCATTCTACATCAGCTGATGTGAAACATGGAAGAATCCTGGTAGCTTTTACCATTTTCTTTAATATTACGTTTCCATTAGATGCAGGCTTCCTTAATTATGCATTACTCTTTTGAGAATCAAAACCTCATTTAACAATATGACAGTGCTTATTCTTTGTTGCCCTTAGCTGACAGGCATAGAAATATGTTATGTAAAGAAAATATAGATGTCTTATTATTATGTTGTCATCCCTGTGTTGGCCTAAGAACTCTGGTAGCAGTGGGAAAGAACAAAATAATAATGCACTGTTCTCTATTATAACAAAGACATGAATTATTAGTCTCTATAGCAACAGAAAAGAGCCTATAGCAATTCCATATCTTGCTTAGCTAAATTGAACTCCTTAACCAATCCAGATTTCCAAAACATTACTGGTCAACCCATTTCTGTTGAATGCAATATCATTGACCCCATTAAACTATTTATAATTATTGTTTGATATTAGTTTCTGACTGTGAAAATTCTTTTAGGGATTCCACTTTTACACTTTACCAGCAGACTACATTAAATTATAACTACTTATTAATCAATATGCTTTAGTAAGCATATGTAATCTCTCATGCTAATTCTGCCAGGTAGATACAATTGTTATTTTTATTTTGCAAGTAAGAAACAGAATACTAAAGGCCACTGTTTAAAGTGATGTGTGTGAGATTTGAACTATGCAGATTACCTTCAAAACCTGTGTCCTTAACCACCTATACAGCCACACAAGCATGAATCTGTTTGTACAATTGTATTAGTCATTTTATATCTCTGAAATAAAAAAAAAAACAGATATAAACAGGTTAAAGAAACAGATTGATTTTGGCTCATGGTTTCAGTGTATGGTCTACTGACTCCCCAGCTGGCCTTGTGGTAAGACAGAACATTGTGGTGAGAACATGTGTCAAAGGATAAGCCACTTACCTCATAGTGGCCGAAAATCCAGAGAGGGTCCAAAGGAAGAAGGCTGGGGATCAAACCCTTCAAGATCATACCTCAGTGTCTTACTTCCTCTGGTCAGGTGCCACCATCTTTCACAGTTCCTACAACCCCAATAACGCAATCAAATTATTATTCAATCAGCGGATTCATCCGTAGATGAGAGAGATACCTCATCATTCAAACATTTCCTAAAGTTCCGGCTCTGGCAACAAGTCCTTCAACACAAGAACTTGCAAAAGTCAGTTTATATCCAAACCCAAGAACTATGTCTTATATATAAGTTATGATCCAGAAATAAAGCCATAGATACAACATAGTAAATACTAAAAATTAGATTCTATTCTATTGAGTAACTTTTTATGAAAACTATTGACTATTTGGAACGTGGAAAACTGCCCATGCAGAAACCAAATAGAAATACACAATCACGGGCTCTAACATTCCCAAGAAGTCTACCTTAAAATGAAAGCACGATCATTTTCCTCCCATGGATATGCAGGTTAAATCTTAACTCTAGTTTTGATGTAGCTACAGAAACCATGTGTATGGATTCCTTCCTTTAATATGCTCAACAGAAAATCCCTATATATCCCCTAAACTGCAAACTTAGAGAATAATCACTTTGCTATTTTAAAAACTAATTGGGCACTTACCATAAAGCTCCCTGAGAAAATTTAATTTAGCTATAAACAAAAAACAAAAAACAATTGCTTCATTTGCTACAGCTGATTGAAACACCATTGCGGCTTTGCTCTCTGTAAATTCGTCCCTGAGGTTAAGCCAGTGCAGCCTCCCTCTGCCAAACATGGATGGAACCATCAATATTTTTTCTTTGTTTTCTTTTTCATGCCTGCTTGTGCCAACAGACACGGCTGCTAAACTGCAGACTGTCAAAGAGAAAGCAAGAGAAGCCAATGACACAGCAAAAGCTGTCTTGGCCCAGGTTAAAGATCTGCATCAGAACCTAGATGGCCTGAAGCAAAACTACAATAAACTAGCAGACAGTGTGGCCAAAACGAATGCTTTGGTGAAAGATCCTTCCAAAAACAGTAAGAGCTCCTTTCTCACTGTGATAGTATCATATATTTCTACGTGCTGTGAAGGTAGCCAATCTCACGGGTGGTAGGTAGAGCTTGAAACCCTCGAATCTGTCCGTCTCTTCCGTGAGGATGTGGGCGTGAGTATTACAAGTCCCACCATGCCAGCATTGAAGTGTCCCAGCTTTGCCTGGGAGCCTTCTTCATTTAATTTTATCCAATCAAAAGGAAGCTAGGGATTTTCAAAGTTTATAGGATATTTGGTATGTGGATGTCAAAACTTTTTAATCTGTTAGTGTAATTGAAAATATGGTTATCGGCAGGTGATTTCATGCTTAAGACTGGAGTTGTATGGAACAGAGTTTAAGGGGCTCACTCTTTAGTAGTCCTGTTAGAGTAAGATACCACTTTAAAATGAATTAACTTTAGAAGTTTTTCTGTATTTATTATTTAAGTCCAGTTAATATCTCTAGGAAAAAGAGCATTAATCTACTTTATAATTACCACTCTCTTCACACACTGCATCAAATTCATTGACTTAATTAGAATTTATTGAGAAATCTGGAGAATTTAGTGTAATGATTTATATTTTTATTTAAATTTAGTCCACAAACACTGATATGTCTTACAATACTTTCCTTCATAGTTACATGGTAAAATAGTATCTTGGCATATGATTTCTATAAAGGGAATGCTTAAGTTCTTTTTACTTTTTGATTTTAAGAAACTAGACTATCTGCTAGCATTTTTATAAAGTATAAGAACATTTATAGAGTGTTACGGCAGCAGACCTTGTCATGGTGGTCATTCAGGAAGAGGCAGTGATGGCTTCCTGGGCAAGGAGGAGAGTAAAGACAAAAACTATGTACTTCCAATCTGGAGGAAGAAAGAAAGAGCCACTTCTTACCTCCTTACCATTCTTCAAGGAAGAAAGGGGATAAAGACAAATGCTATTCTTTTTTACATAGACCCAGAGATAATCCCATATGTTTTAGCTACCCCACCGGAGTAATTCCTTCTGACATGCCACAACATATCTGCACGTCAGGAGAAAATAGATTTAAAAGTAAATTTGCCATTTTAATTCTCTTTATCTTATAATGTAAGATATCATTTTGTTCTGGTTCAGAATGAATCTTAGCTAATGATGCCATTGTCATAACGGTGTTGCTTGTGTAACTATATCCTCCATAAAAGAAACATCTATTGCTAAATATTAATCAAATATTATCTTTTTATCTTAACAACATTTCCTTCAGTGTAAACAGCTGGCTAAAGGGCTTTTTTTCTTTTTCTTAATTAAAATGTTTTTCATGCAATGTTCTTTGATCATATGTTTGTGTGCTTTTATCTGCAATACTTATGGGGATTAAAATGAAGTGTATTTGTAAAGAGCATCTATTTAAAAGCGCCATGTTTATGATACTTTATAATACCTGTAGAAAATATTTTCCTCATGAATTTTCTAATTTCTCTTTGTTTTACTTCCATATGAAATTACCTGCAGAAATCAGTATGTATACCTTCATCTGTATGCTTTTTAGTAACGTTCATACTCATCTGCTTCTTGCTAAAAAGCTTCAGTTTTGCATGTGACAATATATTGGAACTGCTTTAAGCACTGCATAGCTACTCTTTACATGATTGCCAATATATATATATATATATATATATATATATATATATATATATATATGAAGAATTTTTTGCCAATATGACTAATACCTGGGTGTATTCAGTATAAAATGTTTTAATAGTGCTATGGAAACCAAGTGTAATATTATAATCTTATCCACATAACAGTGTAAAACTGACTTTATCAACAGATTGAGATAAATTACCATGTCCCTGATAGTACAAATTCAGCCAAGAGGCTTGAATGGCTTCCCTGCACATGAGTTAAGGTAGCTAAAATAGATCATGTCGTCACCACCCCCAAAGCTTACTTTTCCTCCCTCAATCTAAGTAATCACTCATAATTAAATTGGTTCTAAACAATTCTCCTTGAAATAAAATTGGTCCTAAATAAATGAGTAACTTATTTAACTATAAAAATATTGTCTTTTAAACATTTCACAATTTGAGCTGAACTTCACAGCACTACAGATAACTAGGGAGAATGATAATAAAATCAAACACATCAAAAATCTAACAATTGAAGTGGGCCTTTGTGGAAAATGTTATAGAAAAACTACATGACTATAGGAGCTCTGGAGAACCCAGCCTTAAGCCATTGCACAGAGTGTGAGAAAAATAAAAGTGACATGAAAATAAGCTAAGCAACTAACAAATTGGAATTCAGCAAACAATAAAACATACTTAGCAGGCTTAGTCAAAAAAAATGAAATCACAGCGGGTGGTTTCTAAAGATGATAGAACGATACACAGGAGAAAATGGACAGAGAAGAGCGGCCTTAGGAAAAGTCTGTGCTAGGACATTCTAGAGCCTACAGCATACAGATGATAATATTCTAGAAGAAACCTCTATTTTTATCAAACTCTAACTGGAGAACCTATTTTAAAGTCTACCCAGTCAGGCAATTAGGGAGCAAAATGAGAACATTTTCAAATACTACTATACACGAAGCCTCAAATTCAGCATCACAGATAACTCTGGTCTCAGAGCCACAGAAAGATGATTTCCACAAGACTTAAACAGCTTTGGAAAGTAGAGGTAAAGGACAGAGGGCAAACTTCCATTTATTTCCATTTTGAAGCCATTGAAAAGACTTCCAGGAGATTTAAGAGAAATGGGTCTAGTATTTACCTTAGCCTTAGTAATCTTGGCTTAACTCCTCGTTTTCTTTGTATCAATCTAGCTGTAGAACTCCACTGATCCTAAAATAGCTTGTAGAGTAATAACACTAGAGGATTAGAAGAATGAGAACACTGGACGAGTACAGAAAACAATAGGTACCAAGGACATGCTTCCTATTCGACTGGAGCCTTGATCCAGAAACCCTGCGAATGTTAGCAGTAGCTGTACATTCTTTTTAAATTCCACTAACAGTACAATCCATATTAATGAGCGTAAATCCAAGCAACCTATCTCAACATACAGTTTAAAGATGCTGATCTTTACAACTGATGACTGAGCTTAATAGTCAAGTTCTTGTCCATTAAGCATTGGGGCCTGCGTTCTGGCCCTAGCTCAGATAAAACCAAAATGAAACAGAATAATAGTTTATGTCCATGTGAACATATTGAATTCAATCCTAAAGATTAGTTCTCAGCATCCTAACATCAGCCAAGCAGCAGATTAATAATAGTCTATCAGAGCAGGTAGCGTTAGATCTTGTAGAATTTTTTTAGAGTCACAATTATAGAAAGCTGAACAATATAAACACAGTTAGATAACAGATGTCATGGTTTGAGTAAGATGGCCAGCATCCCAGAAATTGAATAACTGGCTTCCCACCCCTTATATGCCCCTTCCATGGCCATGTGAGCACATATTAGAGGTCCTTGGATGGGATAATCTTTAACCATTTTTGAGCTAAAGCTTTTAAAATTGCAAATATTCAACCTTTTTGTAACCACAAAAAGAGCAGTTTAATATGAACACAACTGATATACAGTGCAGAATAATAAAGACAAAATTGAACTGAAACGTGAAAGATTTAATTACAGTATAGCAAAGGACTTTGGATTCAGTGTTGTTCAGACATGAAAATGTTCTTCAAGCCTTGTCTCCAGAGCTTCCCTCGCAAACATGTGCAAAGAAAGACGAAAAGAAAACAATTTTGCACAAGAACCTTAATTTTATGTGGCTTGTGTATGGACAGACCAGGTGATATTTTAAAGACACCCCATTTTCCTTTTTCTGTGACTAAAGCTCCAGCCTGTAAAGGTCAGCTTTGTGTCAAAAAAGTCAATTCTAATTAAGCTTTCATATCTTCTGTCTTTGATGCCAAATCTCACCTTAATCACTCAGCCAAAGACTTTCTCTAACATCTCTGGCCTGCTCTAATCGTAACTAAACTATTCATTGGCCTCGTGGCATCACTGTCTTTCAGTGATCAATCACGGTCTGGCTTTTGCCACACGGGTAAAAAGAAATTAATTAATAAAGTTTACTGCTGTTCTGTCTCTTATGTCTGTGGTAGTGGTGGTTGGTTGGGGTGGGAGTGGGTGCATGCACACCCCCACACAGAGATGCTGATTTTTCTCTATGCAGTTGCAGATGCAGGTATCACTGTGAGGAATCTAGAACAGGAAGCTGATCGGCTAATAGACAAAGTCAAGCCCATCAAGGAACTTGAGGACAACCTAAAGAAAAACATTTCCGAAATAAAGGAACTGATCAACCAAGCCCGGAAACAAGCTAATTCTGTAAGATCTTATTTTCAGAATTAAGAACTACTAACAAGTTTTCCTGTTGTTCCCAGAGAAAGTCTTCTTCAATGGACATGCTGAATGAGTCATCCATTACCTTTTAAATTTAAGGCTATTTTGGATAGGTAGGAAGGAAGAAGGAGCACTTTCCCCCTATAGATTTCAAAACCATTTCACGAAAATGATAAACAATACTTACCTCTTGAAATTAGGAAGTCCAGTATATTTTGTTGATTCTTTAATATACTAAATCAAACAACAAAGGTACACTTATTTCACCCTGAAAACATATGAGTGTCTTACTCATGAAAGACCTAAAAGGTCCAGTGAATGGGGTTACAACCTGAGTTTATAAGCAAGCACAGGAGAAATAGAATCATTATTTTAATTAAGTGATATATAGCTTTTGCTTGTTTTTATAAACACATACACACAAAACAATTTACTTTTGTTGCAGGATTTGTTTTTATATTTATGGAGTAAAAATAGGAAATATCTCCATTGAAATTTTGCTCTGTATTTACTCAGTTAGAAAACTATTCAGACAAACAGAACTCTGTTCATGCTAAGGGAGTGGATTGTTTACATTTTTATGCTATTTATTTCTTTTGTTTGTACCACGTGTATGTGTATAAGTCTGAAGACAACAAATAGATATCTGTTCTCTCCTTCCACCCTATAGGTCAGAGAGACTGAACTCTGTTAGGCTGGAGGCAAGGATTCTTTTTTTTTTTTTTTCTTTTTAAGATTTATTTATTTATTATATGTGAGTACACTGTAGCTGTCTTCAGACACTTTCTTCTCGCTTGGGCCCACTCACTCCTGCCCAGCTCTCTGTAGCTGTCTTCAGACACCCCAGAAGAGAGCATCAGATCTCATTATGAATGATTGTGAGCCATTATGTGGTTGCTGGGATTTGAACTCACGACCTTAGGAAACGCTGTCAGCGCTCTTGACCACTGAGTCATCTCTCCAGCCCTGGAGGCAAGGATTCTTACTCACTAGCCCTGAACTGGGATACTTAAATGCTGTTGTGAAACTTTAGATATGCTAAGTCAAAGCATGATGACCTTAGAAATGATAGACTTTAATAAGATACCTTTCAGTACTATCAATTTTAATTTAAAATTTCATAAAATATTTCATTAAAAAAACTTAGTAGCTAGAATGATCAGAAAAAGTTCTCATTAATTCATCAATTTTTATTTTTAGTAGTGGCAAAGAATATGTCTGAATGATACCATATATTTGTTCTTCCTTATGTGTATTTAAGACATCTAAACAAGGCTATGGCAATCACGTTCCAAGAGAACATTGAAAAGGACCTTATATTTATTAAGGAAAACCTCAGGAAAAAAAATAGATCAGAGAAGATGGTGTAATACAAGATAAAAGGAAGTAGTAATGGTTTCAGAGAAGATGCCTGTTCAATTATACTATGAAAACGCTGTGGTATGATTGACAGGTACTCATTGTGTGCTTTCTGCACAAAGTAAATAAAGCCCAATGTTACAAGCTTACTCAGAGCCATACACAATGAAAATTTCTTATGCTCAATGCTTTTTCCTGTGAGGTGTGCAAAGATGAATTAGGCAGGTGTAGTCCTCAGAAGGTTGATAGCAGAGTAGATGACAATCAGGATTAATATTAGTTTTTTGTCTCCTCACTGCAAAGAGAGCAGCTCAAGGAAAAGCAGGTTTATTTGGCTCATGCTCCCCAGAGATGTGATTAATCGTGGCAGAGAAGTTAGGGTAGCAGGAGTGGGAAGGAGTTGGTCATATTGGTTCTGTAGTCAAGAATCCGAGTGTGATAGATGCTTGTGTTCAACTTGCCTTCTCCTTTCAGTTCAATTCAGAATCCCAGCCCATGGAATGGTACTGCCCACACTTAGGATGGGTCTTCTTCATTTAACCTAATCTAGATGACAAGCTGGACACTTTCACTTCAGTGATTATGGATCTTTCCAAGTTGAAAATCAGTGTCAGTCAAGCTCTACTCCTTAAGAACTTGACATCCAAATGAATCACTTTTCAGACCACTGCACCTCTCAGGCTTTCTGCCTTCTCAGGTGCAAAGAGCATTAAGCCCAAACTCAAAGGTCCCCATAGTCTTTGGCAGTTTCAGTTCTATTGTAAGGCTTTTACTGGAACACAATACCATATCTGAATTGGGAGCCCCAACCAAAATGAGCAAAAATGCATACTCCTAATAAATATTGACACAGAATAAGCTTTTCTATTCTGAGGGGGAACGAATGGAAGGTTAATTGAACAGAAACATAGCAGGGTAAAATAAATCCTGGAGCTCCATGTCCAGCATCCAGCATTCATGATGGCATGTCTTAGGCTACAAGAGGCGTGGATAATCTCCCTCCTCCCCCAGCTCTGCCTCACCACAGCATACACAGCTTTTCTCTTTGGCTGTGCTCCATTCCAACAGTTTCCCTTGTTGGACATCTCATGAGACTGGCATGTAAGAACAACCTAAGGTCTCCATTGCAACTGACTTAGGTTTTACCTTTACCAGCCCAGGCAGTAGCCCCTCAAAACATCCTAGCCAAACTCCAGCCCTGCTATCTGCTGCCTAGCCTCAGCAGCTCTCTGGAGACATGGTCCAAGACTTGTCCTGTCAATCAAAATTAGGTTGTCAGGTTTGGCAACAAACACCTTTACCTACTGACCTATGTTGCCAGCCCAGTTAAGACATTTCCTAATCAAGGCACTAAATGCATTTCTTTTAAAGTGGTAATTTCAGCTTGTTGATTGTATAACTGAGTAATGTATACTGTCTTTAAATGAATGGTGTAATTACCAGCTGAAAAATGCAGAATGAAGAGCATTGAGATATCCAGCAAAATTTACCTGTGTTTATGGTGTTTAACTGGTGAATAATGTTGTGCTTAGAGCACCTTAGAAACATCAACATCTTATCAGTAATTTCATAAGCCTCACCATGAAGTTACACTAGAATATAGTAATTGGTAGAACCGAACATCCCAACAGGATATCTGTGTTTCAGAAATTTCATACCTCTTGCAAGAGGGATACATCTGAGATATTTCTTTTCAAGAATTGTGTAAATGCTCTGTTTTGATTTAGCTATTTTAAGTTGTTCATATGCAGTCAAATGCTCTACCTCTGCCTACACACCCACTGGAAGTCATAACATATGGTACTTACAAGAGTAAGTGTGTAATTATGATCTAGTTGTAAACAGTTGGGCTGCTTGAATATTCCAGGTATTCAGGGTATATTAGAAAAACAAAACACAGCAAGTCCAAGGGAGTTGTATATGAATGGGTAAGGGCAGAGCAGCAGGTGACCCTGCAGGATTATCCTGGCATATTGGGTATAATATTGTCCTTTTCTTCAGAGAATCAGACCTGATAGATATGGAAAGCGTTTGACAGAGTACCTTAGTTGCAAATCCTAGTAAAATGAAGTATGCCCAGTGTTTAAATGGTCACACACATGAACTCTCAAACTGAGCATTATCAGTTCACTTGGGTGCTGTCTTCCCACTTGACATCCCCTCTTCTGGGGCACCAATTGTGTGATCTGTCACTTCTACCTCAGCTTTGGAAACAGGAACCTCATCCTATGACCCTACATTAATATAGTCATTCATATAGCCACACCATAGCCAAGGATTATTTAATGGGATTCTTTAAAGAAACATGACTTGTTTATGATCCAATCAGTAATACTGTGGCATTAGAGCTAAGCCTATAAAGCATTTATGAGTAAAGATAAAACAAACTACACACAGTTACTTTTTATCGTGAATCAAGACCCTTTGTGATTCTGAATATGGTTTCCTGCCAGGGATGGCTGCATCTACTATTTAATTCTATTCATGAATTATAGTCAGATCTTTTATTTCATGTTCTCTTTGATCCTCTTATGATATCAATGGCACATATAACCTGCCTCAGATACTAAATTTGCTCAGTGCCATGGTCTTTTCTCATGAAGCTTTTGTTTCACACACTGCAAATTCCTAAAAATTCACCTTTGTTTGAACATTAAAAAGTACCTGATGGCTACAATTTTGTCTAACTACTCGCCATTACAGGCTCTTTCTTTTCCGTGCTTTAGCCTTTTAATCTCTGACCCCCAGACAACTCTTTGTAAAGCTGTTGTTCTGCTGCCTGACTTTTGCCTACACAGCTTCTTCATAGTACTAGCCCCCAGGAAAACCTGTACTTTCCCTGTCTTAGACTTTCTGTGATTCATTCTGCTTTGACTATTCTCAGCACTCCATATAGCAGGGAAAGTCTATCAAAGTCTATCATAGGGGAGACAACGAAGAGCAGCTTATAGAAGGAACACAAAGCGAATATCTGGGATCTAAGGTGAGCCCTTGGCTTGAACCATCCATTGTCTAATTAGGTCACACCTTTACAAGGGACAAAGACAATCTAAGTTGACTTTCTAGATAACCACAAGTCCAGACCACCACACAAAGCCTGCTTGTTTGCAGAACCTTCCTCTGAATAGAGACAGTTGCTTAGTGACCAGATAAGAAAACAGTTGTCAAGCGCAGGCCTCTGTAGTGTCAATAGGAGAATCAGCAGATTTGTTCTACCCTCAGAAGTCCCCAAATGTGAATCTGTCTGTCAGAGCCAAACAGCTCTCCTTGATTTTCATTTTGGAACATAAAACATTTTGCCTCTAGACCCTCCTTCAGGTAGTTTTCCTCTTCCATAGAAAAGATCTACCATGGTCCCTATCCTCATACTGAAAGTGAAACAACTCAAGGAGATACCTGCTATGTACACCATAGTTGTTTGGTAACCTATTAAATCTTAGAGTATGCGCAAGTTTTCCATTGGGATACCAATAGTATTAGTTGGTTTTTCTCAAACATGAGAGCTATATGAATAGCAAAGTGTGAAGGAAGCCATGAGAAAATGGGAAATTACAACCAGGTAAGGCCAGTAGGTATCCTAAGACTAGACATTTGAACAAGTAGCAAAGTGGTTTCACATCTTCTCTTCTTCTCCTTGCCGAGGACTATCAACCAGCAGAGCAGCAATCACTGATGGTGATTTTGCACCTGACCCAAAAGAAATTAAATGCAATAATCAAATAGTGCTATTTGTGACTGAACGAAGTCTCCTTTCATAGAAGTAAAAATTGGCATGAACAGTGCCCTGCTATTCACATAAGAATTCCATTCTTAGTAATTTAAAGTAATTTTTGAAGTACTATTCAAAAGGAAAGAGAATTGTTATATGTATTAGTAGTGATAGACATTTGGAAATTATTTCCATCTCATTTCCTGGTAACTTAATAAAAAGTGTAATTTATTCTGAAATATATATTCAGAGAGGAATGATTAATATTCGTATTGTTATGAGATCTAGAACAAACTTTGCCTGGCCTCCTTTAACTGTAAGTGTGTGGGTGGGCTGGCAGGACCCTCTTCAAAATGAAACAAAAACTGGATTCCTCTGAAAATGATACCCAAATCATGAAAATTAAATTAAAACTTTTTTATCAAATAACCTCAGTGAAGACCATTTCCATTTGTTTTTGTGTAAAATCCTATTTGGAAAGTTTGTCTTCAAAGAATGGTATAAAGGTGTGTTAGCTGCATGGTTCAAAAACAGTGACAGCCTAATCAGCCAGGGGAAGAATTACAAGAGCATCATTGGCAAGATTCGAGTAGAGAACTAGTCCTCCATGCACTCCCCAGTCAACACAGTGGTATCCGCATGGATATCTAATGATACCACCTGGTGACTGAAAAATTACTTCAAACAAAAGAGTGAGGATGACTGTCCGGTGGTTTGGGATATACCTCCAACCTACAGAAAGATTTAGTCATAGAGATTCATAGAGTTTTGTATTTTGTTTTCCTTGAAGATCAAAGTATCTGTGTCTTCGGGAGGTGACTGTGTTCGAACATACAGGCCAGAAATCAAGAAAGGAAGCTATAACAACATTGTTGTCCATGTCAAGACTGCTGTTGCTGACAACCTCCTTTTTTACCTTGGAAGTGCCAAATTTGTAAGTCTAATACTCAACTTTTTCAAAGCTACTGTGTATGTGTAGAGGTCAAAGGTTAATCAGTGAGGAAACTATATAGACTGTAGTAACTCGGTTCTG
The DNA here is from genome assembly GCA_028551405.1 of Uromys caudimaculatus. Classification (NCBI taxonomy): domain Eukaryota; kingdom Metazoa; phylum Chordata; class Mammalia; order Rodentia; family Muridae; genus Uromys; species Uromys caudimaculatus. Next base: position 44,015,270 of record CM052717.1, on the reverse strand, counting down.
AAAGGGTCTAAAGTAGCTTTTCATGGCTTAAATCTCATAATCTTAGTTGTGGAATGTTTGCAGTCCTAGTTAAGTTATAAATATAAACAAATAACAATTCTTTCCCATCTCCAGGCACATCTCTTTTTATCTGTCAGGGTACTGATATTTGTTTTGCATTATACTTTGGTCAAATTTAGCTGTTAGCTATAAGAAAATTTAATAAAAATAAAAAAAGATAATTTTTCTGTTCTCAAATTCAATAATAATAGCCTTCCATGTTAATGAAGTAAAAATAACAAATTGTGCATGAATTCTAACCAAGGCAAATCTCGTAGTTTGCTTAATTTATGATTCAAACAGAAATTACACAAGTCCTATCTGCAAACTCTCACACACTAGAATTAACGTGACTTGTTGTGTATGGAAGAATTTCAAGGTGAATAAGGTGTTAAACAAACTGGCTTTGGCAAAAGTTAGCATTTGCTCTTCATGTGAGGAGGCCTCTATCACTTGTGTTAAAAATTATCTCAGATTCCTCTGATATAAAATATGTATCTTGGGCATAACTATGAAGAATTCTCAACCCAATTATTTTACATGTCATTGAAAAATACTCTCCAAAGCTCCTCTTTCAGAGTGCTTTATCCTGAAGCATGGGCTTTTTTTTTTTCTGTTTCTTTGAACCAGATTGACTTTCTTGCTATAGAAATGCGTAAAGGCAAAGTCAGCTTCCTCTGGGATGTTGGCTCTGGAGTTGGCCGAGTAGAGTATCCAGACTTGACCATTGATGATTCATATTGGTACCGCATTGAAGCATCAAGGTAACTTCTCAGCAAAGAATAAGATAACTGGAAGCATGGTTTTGAAGTAAATTCCTAGTTCATGAGAAAAAAATCCATTACCATTTCAACAGTGTAGCTAGCTGCATGTGAGTGCCCATGTGTGGGGGGGTTATATGCTTTGTTTATAAATGTGTGGATAAAGTACATTTATTTTGCCTGTTAGGAAAGGACATGCATTCAAGGTATAAAGCCAGAGAAGCTATTCCAATCCTAACTTCTTAATCTTATATTTTTAGTTGTGAACCTAAGCATTAATGGCTAAGCCATTTCTCCAGTCCCTCACGTCTTAATCTGTATTCTGATAAGAGCTGGAGTGGGGTGAGAAAAACTGTCTCTTACATCTTCCCCTTAAGAGACAAGAGAAAAAAATGCAGCTGCCTGTTCTTATTAAAAAGACACGAGGGCATAAAAGTTGTCATCATTATATTTGTGTATTTCATTCACTCCTAGTCTACACAGCACCTACAATCCCAGACCTATGCTATCCCAAAATACTGGGTCCCATATCTAACATGTAAAATCCACCCATACTATTTTAAATGGAAAGTACGGAGTTGAATCAACCCTGTTCTCTCAAAAACTCTAATTCAGTTTTCAACATCTAGAAACATGTAGGCTACACATGGGACCATATTAATCCTATTACACTTCCTTAACTTACTTTCTTTCTCCAATTCATAATTCACCATTGAACCTAAATGAGCCAGTAGTTAGGTAGAATTGTTGAAGATTTCAGGCTGGTGTTAAAGCTCATCAGAGAAAGATAAAGACTCAGGGAACTGTTTATTGTCAGCTCTAAGTGAGGGATCCAAACAGTTTAAATCAGTTTAAATGAGATTAACTTTTCTACAATAAAATGTTGGTTTCTCTTTTCTTTTCTTTTTTTTTTTTTTTTTTTTTTTTTTTTTTTTTTTTTTTTTTTTTTTTTTTTTTTTTTTTTTTTTTTTTTTGGTTTTTCGAGACAGGGTTTCTCTGTGTAGCCCTGGCTGTCCTGGAACTCACTCTGTAGACCAGGCTGGCCTCGAGCTCAGAAATTCACCTGGCTCTGCCTCCCAAGTGCTGGGATTAAAGGCATGCACCAAAAGACAGGCTGGGGAGATGGCTCAGTTGATGAAGTGCTTGTTGGCCAAGCAGAAGGTCAGAGCTCAGATCTCCAAGACCAATGTAAATGCCAGGCAGATGTGCTAGCTCTCCAGTAATTTAGCACTCAGAAAGCAGTGAGGAGAATCCCTAGAGAGACCTGCTTAATTAGCCTTGTCATAATAGTGAACTCTGGGTCTCAACTGCCAGATTGTTCCTCACAGAATAAGATAAAAAATGATTGAGGAAGACTCTCCTCATCAGCCTTGGACATTCCCACGCATGTGCAGACGCATGCATATGCAGCCTTACACACCTGTCCACCCACACACTTGAATTATTCATATACTCATACATACCAGTGCACACACATGCACAAATGTTTACATGTTAACTTAATCAAAAGCAATAAGTAACTTCAGTTCCTTTGAAGATGTGTACATGAGAGAGAGAAGAAAGACAGTGTCAAAGAGAGGAGGGGTGGGAAGGGTAAAGCTCAGCTCACCCACATGTTGGTATCAGAGGGACTAGGTACGTTACTGTGTTTCAGGATGCTTAGTCTACAGAGTACAATTCTTTCTGAAGAGATTCACCCTATTCAAGAAGTCTCATTGGTAAATGCCTTCTCTTGTTCCACAGATTTCACTTAGCACTGCCTCCTCAAAGATAGAGTTTACCAAAATGAGACAGCAGAGAGAAGGCTATGATTAGAAAGGTTTGTTATGACTGCTTGTCTCCGAAGAGACCAGATTTTCATATTTAACAACTTATGGAAATCAATCATTTAAAAAAAGAAAACGAAATGAAATGATAACAGCTTTCAGGGTTTTTTTTTCCCCCTGTAACTGAATGTAAAACAGTACTTCTACAAATTTGTATACACAACTCTACAGACGAGCGGCTGTACTCTGTATATTAAGATGACATGACAAACAATGAGGCCTGCAATTCTGGGAAGACTGCTCTAACAAATTAAGATCCATTAGAAGGAATTTTAGGCAGAATTATGCAGCTTGTGCTGCAGAAGGGTGGCTCATTTGGACTCTACTTGCCGAATTAAATTTGACAAAATAATAAATGAAGTCATAAAATTTGTTTACGTTTCATGTCATATAAAACAGCAAATTATTCTGTAAAGCCAGAGGGAAATACTTTCCTTTTGATCTATAATTACTCCATCAGTTAACTGCGGCTGTCCTTTAGTATTAACAGCCATACACAGAATTGAGTCATGTTGTTCTTTTCCTACTTAAATGTTATGGTAAATACTTAGCAAATGTCAGATCTTTGTATTGGCTAGAGAAGCACTGCCTTCAGAGTGCTTGGCCCTCAACACAGTTCACTGAAGTTACATGAGATGGCTCTCTCTCTACTTTATGACTTTGAGACCTGAAGGTGATCAAATGCAATGCAAATTTCCTTTACTGTATTTTTTTCCCTTCTACTTCAACCCACGTGGATGCCTGAAGAACGGGGAGAAATGGATCCATTTCTGTGAGAGCTTTGGATGGGCCCAAGGCCAGCATGGTGCCCAGTACCTACCATTCGGTGTCTCCTCCCGGGTACACTATCTTAGATGTGGATGCAAATGCAATGCTGTTTGTTGGTGGCCTGACCGGAAAAATAAAGGTAATAACTATTTCCCACCCCTTGACTCCCCTTTATAGACAATTAAGAGGTATGGAGAATGCTGTAAACACCTGTCCATGTTGTGAATTCATCAATGTAAAGAATGTTCTTCTTTGGTGGTTTGTTTCTCTTTGCTCTGACTTATTTTTTGAGACATGGTCTTCCTGTATCCAGATCTGCTTGGAACATGTAATTCTCCTGTCTCAGCCTCTCAACTGTTATAATGACAGGCATGTGTCATGACACCCAACAGAACCTCCATCTTTGAGTTGTGAACATCCCAATCTGGAGGCTTCATATTTCTAAGCTTTCAATAGTAGTTTATTTCTTAACTGTGACATGTTTCATGCTTTTTTTGGCATTCTTTTTTTTTTCAATCACTTCAAAAGTAAAGTGTTTCTTAACTATGCATCATTTTTGTAATTACTTTATGATTTATAAAAGTGAAGTGCTATAAAGTTCATACATCTAATTAAAAGAGTTATGAGTCTTCAGGAAATATCATAGGGGCCATACACTTTCAAATCCTGATCTGCTTTTAAAAGTTTTTAAGTTGCTCTTCTCTTCATCCTTATGGAGTAATACACTTCATATTTATAACTGCTTCGTGGCAGGTCCTTGTGTATTTCAAACTGCAAAGTGCTTGCATTTGAGAGAAGCTTATGTTGATTAGATGGAATTAGGTGTTGAGAAACGACCCCTGGGTGAGATGCAGGGACACAACCGAATATAATAGGTAATCCTCCACTTGTCACAATAACCCTGAGATGCGATCAGTCAGAAAATGTGAAAAGCCAGGGTGACCCCACATTCATGAGAACTCAACTTTTTCAGAGTGTGAAGCTAATTTGTTTGCTTTGTGCAAAAGATGTGACTCTAAAATACCAGAGCTGATTCCCCAGCTGCACAGTAAAACCATCCTCATCCATAAAGCTGCATATAAATATATACAGTACACAGTAATACACAGTCATATTGACAACTTTCTCTGCTCTGCTAAAGAAAAATTAGGGCAACACTTACAAGGCCATGAATTTTGAATTCATACCTGGGTGTACTGGCTAGGTTTGTGTGTCAACTTGACACAAGCTGGAGTTATCACAGAGAAAGGAGTTTCAGTTGAGAAAATGCCTCCATGAGATCCAGAGGTAAGGCATTTTCTCAATTAGTGATCAAGGGGGGAGGGCCCCTTGTGAGTGGTACCATCTGTGGGCTGGTAGTCGTGGGTTCTATAAGAAAGCAGGCTGAGCAAGCCAGGAGAAGCAAGCCAGTAAGCAGTATTCTTCCATGGCCTCTGCATCAGTTCCTGCTCCTTGACCTGCTTGAGTTCCAGTCCTGACTTCCTTTGATGATAAACAGCAGCATGGAAGTGTAAGCCGAATAAACCCTTTCCTCCCCAACTTGTTTCTTGGTCATGATGTTTGTGAAGGAATAGAAACCCTGACTAAGACAAATTGGTACCAGCATAGTGGGGTATTCCTGTGACAACCTGACCATGTTTTGGGGAGGACTGTGGAAGGACTTTGGAACTTTGGGCTGCTCTGTGGGATATTGTGTAGGAGCTTGGAAGATAATATTGAGAACAGTGCAGAAGATGGAGGCCTGGCTTGTGAAATTTCAGAGGGAAGATTAAAGACTCTTATCAGGGCCATTGCTATTTTGATTGTAAAGATTCTGTGGTTTTGGTTAGCTGGGACTGAAGAAATCAGCTGTGAATAACAAGATATCAAAACTACTAAATCAAAACCATTGTATTGCTGGGACTATTGATGCTGGTTAGCTGGAGCTAAGAAATTGGTGGTGATTAAGAAGAGACCAGCATCATTGAGGTGACACCTTCTGGGAAGTGTTTTCTGAGAGCACACAAAGAGGCTGTGTTCCAGAGATAGCCAAGGTTGTACCTTGTGCTGTGGCAGGACTTGGTAATGTGTAAGAGTCATCCAGGTGGTACTGGTTTTGAAGGCATGAAGAAGTCATGAAGAGCAGCTGAGGCCTGGGCACTGTAAGAGGTCGTGGAAGGCCATTGGTGAAGGTGCAGCCTCCGTTGCAATTCCAGGACTGAAGGGGTCATGCAAAGAAGTTAAGGCTCAGGCACTGTGAGAAGCCTCGGAAGGCCATTGGTGAAGGTGCAGTCTCAGTTGCATTGACAGCCTAGGATTGAAGGGGTCATGCAAAGGAGGTGAGGCTTGGCACCATGAAGAGAGCCTATGAGAAGCTGTTTGCAAAGCCTAGTTGCAGTGGAAGACAGCGGTGTTTTGGGGATGTCAGTACCATGAGATGACCACCAAGAACAGCAGCAGCAGTGGAGTACAGGCATCTGGAGCCGTGTGTGCTACAAAGGGCAGAGCTGGAGAAGTGACTCAAGCCCTTGGATGAATTCAGAAGATTGTGAGTAGATCCCAGACATTGGACGGTTGGAATTTGATTTTGCTTTTGATTGTGACTTTGCCCTGATATATATTCCCTCCTGAAGAAAGAAGGTATTTTAGTGGAGCCCACAGTTAAGAGACTTTGAATTTTTAAAGACTTTGAATTTTAAGAGATTG
>CM052717.1:43948033-44008691 GCA_028551405.1 Uromys caudimaculatus | reverse complement strand
CTGGAGAAGTGACTCAAGCCCTTGGATGAATTCAGAAGATTGTGAGTAGATCCCAGACATTGGACGGTTGGAATTTGATTTTGCTTTTGATTGTGACTTTGCCCTGATATATATTCCCTCCTGAAGAAAGAAGGTATTTTAGTGGAGCCCACAGTTAAGAGACTTTGAATTTTTAAAGACTTTGAATTTTAAGAGATTGAATGTTTAAAAGGGACAGAAATGTTAATATGTAAGAATTTGTAAAGACTGTGGGACTTGTAAAGTTATTTAGATCTTGGGAATGAATAAGGAAGTAAGGGTCAAGGCTTATTGGTGATGTGTTTGTGTGTCAAGTTGACAAGGGATCACTTGTACTGGCTAGGTTTGTGTGTCAACTTGACACAAGCTGGAGTTATCACAGAGAAAGGAGTTTCAGTTGAGAAAATGCCTCCATAAGATCCAGAGGTAAGGCATTTTCTCAGTTAGTGATCAAGGGGGGAGGGCCCCTTGTGAGTGGTACCATCTGTGGGCTGGTAGTCTTGGGGTCTATAAGAAAGCCAGCTGAGCAAGCCAGGAGAAGCAAGCCAGTAAGCAGTATTCTTCCATGGCCTCTGCATCAGTTCCTGCTCCTTGACCTGCTTGAGTTCCAGTCCTGACTTCCTTTGATGATGAGCAGCAGCATGGAAGTGTAAGCCGAATAAACTCTTTTATAAACTTGTTTCTTGATCATGATGTTTGTGCAGGAATAGAAACCCTGACTAAGACACTGGGTTAGATTTGTATCTTCCTACTACGTATAAAATATGTTCTTAAGTAAGACCCCTTGTGCTCAGTGTTCTGTACTACAAAAGAGCAGTAAAAACATATGCCTCACTTTCACGTTAAAAGAAACAATGAGAAACTTTCATAATATTTTAGAATCCTCATTATGTGCTAAATTGCATTCTAAGCAATTTACATGGTTTATTCAATATTCAGCACACAACACACTGTCTCAATGTATTTTGGCTACTCAATTTGTAAGCAATAAAGTAATTTTTCCCGGTGGTCCAGGATCAATATACCAAGAGGCTGGTTTGTAATGAGAGCCCTTTCAATGTGGAAGGCTCTCTCTTGTTATGTGCTCCCATATAAGAAGGGGTACACGAATTTTCTTGGGCCTTTTGTGCAATGGTACTAATCCTATTCATGGAGGCTCTGCCCTCCTAAACTCCCACATAGCCCTGGCTGTCCTGGAACTCATTGTGTAGTCTAGGCTAGCCTGGAACTCACAGAGATCCACCTGTCTACCTCCCAAGTGCTGGGATTACAAGTATGTGCCACCATGCCTGTCTTTTGAGGGTAAGATTTTTAGTATAAGCATTTGGAGAGGATGTAGATATTCAGGGCATGGCAGGGTAGATTTTAAAACCCCCTTATTTCCTAATTAAAGAAACCGAAGAAGGGAGAATTTGAATGTTTTGTCCATGTTACAATGACATTAGTGGAAGGGATTGGACTTGAACATACGTAGGGGAGGAAGTCACTGCTCTTAATATCCACGCTTTGGTCGTGCAGAAAGGAGGGAAAGCATGTGTTTAAAATATATGAAAAATTCCTAGAGTGTGGTTTTTATACCTGAAATAATTTTTAAATTTTTTGTATATGTATATTTATATGTTTTTCTGTATAGTGCACGGGGGTATGCATGAACATGTACATATATGTATATCAACTAAAGGTGGTTGTTGGGTATCTTCCAGTATGGCTTTCCTCTACCTCTTTCCCAACTCCAGTTTGGGAGTTTGTAGTCCACTCCAGTGCCTGAGCTACAGTATGCTGCCATGCCTGACTTTTGTGCATATGGTATAGATCCAAACTCAGGTCCTCACACGTGTGCAGCTGGAACCTGACTAGCTGAGCCACATCCCCAGGCCCAAACTCAAATATTTATCATCATCATCATCATCATCATGCAGTAGTACAAAGCAGTTCTAAAATGGTCTATGGATAAAGAGAGCACAGAAGCAAAGGAAATCTGTAGAAACCCTTAAGAAATCGCTTGGACCAAGAGTTCCATGGCTCCTGATACACAAACGATAAGCCAAAACCTGCAAACATGCCCTTGACAAATTTACTGCTTAAAATTCAAATGAGCAGGAAGATTTCTCAAGCATGGCATCTCAGGATTCAGGGAGATTGGAAAACGCAAGTAAAAGCCACAGCAGGATGCTCCATCTCTAGTCAACCAAGAGACTCCAGCTGGTGACAGCATTCCAGAGACTGTCTAACATCTGCTGCCCTTGACCCCAGCTCCTCTGCATGGCCACAGTACTGGGAAGAGATGCATATTGTTGTGTTAGAATTAAAGCTGTAACCAGAATATTTTACCTTCTCATGACCATCTCATTTATTTTCTGAAACATCACAATCTACTCTTTTTTTTCCCAAGATAATTAAGGTAGACTTACATGTCCATTACTCTTCTGGTTGCTATGACCAAATACATGACAAGAGAAAATTAAGAAAGGAAGGGTTTATTCTGGCTCCTGGTCTAAGGGTACACCCATCATTGAGGGGCGAGGGAGCCATGGATGCAGGAATGGGAGGTGGTTTTTCACACTGAATTCATAGTCAACAAACAGAGAAAGGGGGGGGGTATTGGAGCTCAATTTGCTTTTGTCATTATATTTAATCTGAGACCATACTTGTCCTAGTTTGCTTTCTGATGCTGTGACAAAGACCATAACCAAAAGTAACTTGGGGGGAAAGGGGCATATTTAGCTTACATACCCTGATCATAGTCTATCACTGAGGGAAGCAACAGTCTTAGTTGGGGTTTCTATTGCTGCAAGAAAACACCATGACCATAAAGCAAGTTGGGGAAGAAAGGGTTTATTTGGCTTATATTTCCACACTGTAGTCTATCATTGAGGGAAGTCAGGACAGGTCAAATAGGGCAGAATCCTGGAGGCAGAAGCAGATGCAGAAACCATGGAGGGGTGCTGCTGACTGGCTTGCTCCCCCTCACTTGCTCAGCCTACTTTCTTATAGAACCCAGAACCACCAGCCCAGAGATGACAGCACCCACCATGGGCTTAGCCCTCCCCTATCAATTACTAATTGAGAAAATGCCTTACAGGTGGATCTCATGGAAACATTTCCTCAACTGAAACTCCTCCTTCTTTGATGACTCTAGCTTGTGTTGACACACAAAACCAGCCAGTACAGCAACCATCATGGCTAGGTTTGGCCCAGTTTCTGATATAGGTAGCAGAATATGCCACTTATTTATAGTAAATCGGGGCTGAAACAGGAGTTGTTTAAACAAGGTTTTCCAACTTGGACTTTGTCTTTTCCCTCCTTTGTGACTGTAGTGTTCACAAAGCTGATGGCCTATCTTTATGGCAGTGACGTCAGAATTGACAGTCAACAGATAATTATGTGGAGGCTTCCCTAGATCCTGGACCATGTGCTGGGATAGTAGCGAACAGAACCTGCGTGGAAGTACATGATCCTCTCTTATAAAAGTGCTGTGTTTCTCCTCATTCTCTTGAGCTGGAAGCCTAACTGGTTGGGAATGCAAACTTAAGATCAGTCGTCCTCCCTTTGGGAGGGTCATACTTCGCTTTCACAGGGGTCATCCAAGACCATTAGACAACACAGATACCTACAATTCAATTCATAACAGCAGCAAACTTACAGTTACAAAGTATCAATAAAATAAACTTTATGGCTGGGCGACACTGCAATATGAGGAACTGTATTAAAGGGCCACAGCATTAGGGAGGTTGAGAGCCACTGTCTTAGATGACACTGTCACCGCTTAATTTATTCCTGTGTTCTCCCCAGTGTGAACTCATTCATGATCTCAAGGGAAAAGCATCTTAGCTTGTTGTGAGCCAGATTTACACAAAGTAAACAAGATCTCAATACACACTTGTCTGTAGTGGGCATTGGATTTAGGACCAGAAATAATCTCTCACAATAATCCCATGTTATAGCCATCTGCAGAGAAGTTCAATAGCTAGCCGAAGGTTCGAAGCCAGAAATCATTTTTTTCTGCCACAAGTATACAGAGGCTTTCCATCCTCAGACTCAACAAATGAAGAATGGAAAATACTTAAAAAAATAAAATCACACCTATATCAAAAATGTACAGATGTTCTCTTACACGTTTTGTGAATAATATAGTGTGACAGCTACTCACACAGAATTTATATTATATTGATTTGGGTTTATTATGTAATTCAGAGATCATTGGAAGTATGTGGGAGGAACAATTATGTTATATACAAACACTATGCCATTTTATGTAAGAGACTTCAGAATCTAAGGACTGGACACTGCTGAGGTGTTTAAACAAATCACTGGAGATTATGAAAGAAGAAATACTTCTCCTAATGGAGAGAATACACATAAATGAAGTTCCATTTTAGGTAGTATATAAAGTAGGAGCCACTGATGAAATATTTGAGCTTTTCCTTTTCTGACCTGTCCTGTTGTTGCTGTGAGGGCTTAACATGGCCATAAGAAGACTGCTAAGATTGTGATATGGAGCAGATAAGGACTATTCTGCCTTCTGCTGCTAATAATTCATAAATACTGCAATCCATGAAATTCTTAACTCCTAAAAATACCATGTCTCTCTGCAGAAGGCTGATGCTGTACGTGTGATTACCTTCACCGGCTGTATGGGAGAAACCTACTTTGACAACAAACCTATAGGTTTATGGAACTTCCGGGAAAAAGAAGGTGACTGCAAAGGATGTACTGTCAGGTGAGATGATATGAGAAGGCCTGTTCTCTCCAACATACAGTTTCTATTCTAGGGGTATCCATCTATCATGGTGTAGAATAGGTTTGATTGTACTTACAGTGGATTTACCAAGTTGGTGAAACTTTAAATCCCTTCCCAACTGTGCGGGCATTTTCCAAGGACCTAGAAAAGTGCTCTTCAATACATTTACATGGCTATGAGTTTTTATAAAATCTTCACAGATGAGAGATTTGAACCACAGTCAATAATTAACACTAGTCTCTTCCTATGCCAGTGTCTCTTCATAGCCATGAGAGTTTGCTTATCTATTAATAACTTCTGGTCATAATTATTATTTTATAAGGAGAGTACTCCCCAAGCTGATTAAGTATACATGTAGAAACCTAGCTTATATTACTTTTCCTGTAAGACTTTCCAAAATGATATGTGAGTTCCTGCAGATGCTTACAGGGATAACTGCGGAGGACTTTGAGATGCTGCTTAAGGTGGGAGAGATAACCAGTGCCCGGTCAGTCCTGATATATAGCATCAAATGTAAGGAGTTCAGAACAAACAGGATTTTACAGCTATACCTCCCCTGGGCATATACCCAGAAGATGCTCCAACATGTAATAAAGACACATGCTCCACTATGTTCATAGCAGCCATATTTATAATAGCCAGAAGCTGGAAACAACCCAGATGTCCCTCAACAGAGGAATGGATACAGAAAATGTGGTACATTTACACAACAGAGTACTACTCAGCTATTAAAAACAATGACTTAATGAAATTTGCAGGCAAATGGATGGAACTTGAAAATATCATCCTGAGCGAGGTAACTCAGTCACAAAAGAACGAACATGGTATGTACTCACTGATAAGTAGATACTAGCCCTAAAGTTCAGAATGCCCAAGTTTCACTTAACAGTAACCGCTGAACTGAGAGTGAGGTCCCAGATGGAGGAGTTGGAGGAAGGTCTGAAGGAGCTGAGGGAATTTGCAGTCCCATGGAGGGAGCAAGAGCGTCAATGGGCCTGACCCCCCCGCCCCGGTTGTCCTGGAGTTTGGACCACCAACCAAAGAATACACATCTATGGACTCATGGTTTGGACCACATATGTGGCAGAGGATGACCTCGATGGCCATCAGGGAGAGAGGAGAGGCCCTTGGGCCTGAGGATGTTAGAGGCCCCAGTAAAGGGGAATGTCAAGGCAGGAATATCGGGATGGGTGGGTGGGTGGGTGGGAGGTGGAATTCCCTCATAGAGGCGGGTTGGGGAGGGGATAGGGGGTTTCCAAAGAGGAGACCCAGAAAAGGGGAAACATTGGAAATGTAAATAAAGTATCAAAAAAAATTAAAGAAAAAAAAAACAGGATTTTAAAGTGTATACAGCATACAATGTAAACGGAGGACATAAATATTTTTATATAAACCTGAGTAGAGAGTATAAAAATAATAAATTAAAAGTAGGGGATTTCTCAACATAAAAATACAGACCCTCCCCCAGTCATTTGAGCCTAAAAATAATTTGATTATAGTAAAATTCTGCAGTATATATTAAATACCTGGAGGATTAATGTACTATATACCAGAATTCACAAGTGCTAAGGCATTTTTTTTTTTAAACTTAAATTTAGCGAGTGCATGGGCATTTCAAAATCCCAACCCCTATCAACACAGCAGAGAATATTTTACATTTTCTTCTAAATCTCTCTATCTTACCATATAGGAAAAATCTCCAAGACATCTCTGAAAGTTTTGATGTCCAAGTCCTTCTGGTATCACAACTTATCAACATGGCAGCAAGAGAGTATAACATATGAGAGTAGAGAAATTGGGAGCAAGAGAGTAAGAGAAGAGAGGGAGAGGAAAGAGCATATGGGAACCAAGAAAGAGACATGCCAAGAATTTTTTTTAAAGTAAATTCTATGTTTATATAAATAATTTTATATTTGAGGTTTTTTAAAAGTATCTTTTTGCTTTGTAAAATTATTTTGATAGGGTAGCTATTGTTCTTTTATATGATTTGATTCTATAGTTGCATACGTTTTGAGTGGTCATCTCCAGCACTGTTGACCAATGTGACCTTGTATTTGTAACAATAATATTTATAGAACTCTATGTACTGTCGTTTTTGTTTTCCTTTCAGAAGGCTTTGTCATATTTTTATATAAGTAACAATCATTCAATTTAAAGGACAAAATTGATTATGTGAGAAAGATAAAATATAAATCTATGGGAGGTAGGCTGGGAACATTCTGGGAAGACCTCAGAACATCACTTTTGGAAAGCTGCACTTTTAGATAAATAATAAAAAGGGCACCGTTGTTGTGATACTTGAAATATTAGATAAGGAATAACTCCCTTTTCTTAAATATGAAAAGTCACATCAGGATTCAAATACAAAAACGTATCAGAAATAAAACGCAGTTAGCTGAACATGAAAATTACACTGAAATTATAAGTGCTTAGACACAGTGTGCATCATTGTTGAGCTGGCAAGCAGGCACAGGATGTGGCTGGTCCAGAACAATAGTCATGTTCTCTGTGCTGACATGACCAGACACCGGCTATAGCACAGAAATAAAATGAGGGAAAATAAGGTACTATGCATTTATCATGTATAAAATGGTTGTTAAATGTAACATATGATCAAAATGGACATGAAAATTTAATATAATGTTACATGTTGGGATGTTATAGTATATATCTAAATGAATTAACTTTTCTCAAGTTATTCATTCAAAGTGGGAGTTTGCTTTTTGACTAAGCTCTGTGGTGAATTGAGTGAAGACAGCTGTTCTACACCAGTGCGCTTGCTCACTGCCCACCCAAAACTCTTTCTTGTAAATTGTCTTCTGCCTTAGTGAGGTAATGTCAAGTGTTGAAGTTGGGAGAGATTTTAGAAATCTAAAAGTGATTGAAACTTCCATGTTACACTTGGGAAATTCCAACATGAATTATTAAATGACTTTTGTGAAATTCTCCAGCAGTCCCCGGGGTACCTGATATCCACATTGAGAAGTAGATAGATTTAGGACACAAGGATGTCAGGGTTTATCTTGTGTTTATATCAGAAAATAAACTGACATTTATCCTTTGAGTCTAGAATTGTGTAATGATTTTATTTTTGGCTTGGGTAATTTTTTTTTTTTTTGGTTTTTTGAGACAGGGTTTCTCTGTATAGCCCTGGCTGTCCTGTGGTTTGGGTAATTTTAAAGTTATCAATAAGAAGCAATGTCTGAGGACAAAGCACATAGAAAGCAGATAAGCAGGACTCTCACAACCCTTTTCTGGAATGTTCTTAGCACCAGGATGGTTTAATATGCAATGTTCTGGCAAATGAGAACTACAGGAATGGGTATAGAGTCTCTGGTACCATCCGTTCATTCCTAGTGCAGTGGTTCAGACGTTACTGTATTGTGATGAAAGGCTAAATAATAACCAAGTTACTCACTAAAAGTATGTGATTAATAAGCTAATTTAGTTCCCAGATTAAGGGTTTATTATGAGCATACATACACATACACACACACACACACACACACACACACACACACACATGCACACGCACACGCACACACACATGGTGCCTTTTATATTACACTAGTGTTCTAATCCTCTCTAATGAGGAACCAAAAGTAAGCTTGTACAGATGTGAAGCAGCTCCTCCAGCACAGCACAGCACATTCAATTTTATTTTGTGCTCTATCACTTTTATCTTACTAGCCATGATTTTATAAAAATAACATTTTAAGGCTCTTGTTTTCTGTCAAACCCATCACACTTCCCCTTAGCCCCTCCACCCTCGAACCAATGCAATGCTCTAGTTTCAGAGCTTACATGCATAGTAAGTAATATACAGCTGTTGAAAGTTTGAAGACTCTCCCCACAGTGAGAATTGTTCTGAAAGAACAAGTTCTGAATGAACAACTGACACACAAATGATTGTCTGTGTGGGTGGGTAGATAGCTGGGTGGATGGGTGCATGGTCAGACACTTGAATGTACAGATACATGGATAGATAAGATAAACTCAGACTTGAAAAACAAATACTTTTCAAATGTTTTATTCATGAGATTTACCTCAATCACTGATTATTAACTGAATGTTGAACATATATTCTCTGTGAATCCTTTTGCAATATGAAAATATCCTTTAGCCCACAAATATTTTATACAATCTATTAAATGGGCTAGCCTAGATCCTGAGCATATGTCTGCTATAAATAGGGTCCCATAATATCCAAACAGTCTCTTAGAGTCACATACTAATGATAAACACAAATTTAAAAAGACAGAGTAAAAACACAAGTATCTTTCATTGTCTGAATTTAATTTGTCCAACAAGAACTTGATGGATAGTGATTATTTTGAGATTGAGGGTGTATATTCTACCATGCTTTGTAGATGGGAATTGGCATAGTAGATTCAGCCCATCCCAAATTCTAACAGTATATGCAAATATCACTAAAAAGGACTTAAATATTATTTAATTTTCTACTAAGTGTTTGCCTTAAAATACCTATGAAAGTTCAGGTAAGAGATTATGGTTTGAAGTCTAAGACTGTGGCCAGTGGAAGTGGGGGTCAGAGGGATCCATGCCATGTTTGAGATAGTTTGTGTCTCACAACACTTGCCATCGAGTCCTAGGGAACAGTCTGGCTCATTGAAGGATGACAAACCAAAGAGGTCTAACTGCTGTGAAATGTTTCTTTTCAGCCCACAAGTGGAAGACAGTGAGGGGACTATTCAGTTTGATGGAGAAGGGTATGCACTGGTGAGCCGCCCCATCCGCTGGTACCCCAACATCTCCACAGTCATGTTCAAGTTCCGGACGTTTTCATCAAGTGCTCTCCTGATGTATCTTGCCACACGAGACCTGGTAACATGGAGAATAGAAAATGTGTTTGCTTCTCTTTTTTTGTAGTATACCAATAGAATTATTAGTTATTAATAAATTTATCAATTTAAGCTAAAGGAAGTTTATAATAGCTGTGAGGTAGCCAAAAATGATACAGCAAATGCTAATATATTTTCAGTGGTGATTTAATCACAGTACAATGTAGTTAATATTTTTTCTCTGCAATATCACATCCCAGATAACTCTTTATGAGAAGCATCCAGTGAACATTTTCCCAGGATGGAATTATGTAGCAACAAATCTAGTTCCCTGTCCCTATTTGAGAGACTTAAGCTGAAAGATATTTCCAAATACTCCTTAGTCTCGTTTTTCTCAGATCCATGTTTCTTCAGTAAATTCTTTTGGGGATCTTACTGCTTGATTTGCTTAATGACTTTTCAAAGGAACCCCCTTTGCACTACTGTCATGAGAGAATATGTCCAAGTGATTTGGCTGTGGCCATCTACACTATAACCTCACACTCACAAGCCAAGAAATATTACAAAGTGTAACACTAGTTCTATTTCAGAAATGTATCCCTGTCCCATGTGACACACACAGCAATCTAGCCATGAGGCCCTTTTATAAACCCCATAAAAAGTGAATACCTATTTCTCTGTGTATCTAATCACTGGTGTGTTTTTACTCTATTAATAGAAAGATTTCATGAGTGTAGAGCTCAGCGATGGACATGTGAAAGTCAGCTATGACCTGGGTTCAGGAATAGCTTCCGTGGTCAGCAATCAAAACCATAATGACGGGAAATGGAAATCATTCACACTGTCAAGGATTCAGAAACAAGGTGAGTTTTAAACGTAAGAATGCAGCATGAGCCTAAGCCCTACCACCCGTGAACGCCATCAGGAGAAGGGCCCTGCCTGTAATTTCAGCTACTCAACAAGTTCTGAGAAAAAAATGATACAGTCATTTCTTTGGCTTACATTATAGATGGTTTGGAGTAGACAAGACTGATTGAAGAACCAAATGATTCTCTGTCATTTTCTTTTTTTGAAACTGAGAGCTTAATTTGAAAACATGAAAGTGTCTTACAGCCTGTGAAATTATATCCTGTAACAGGTTTGGAAATGGCTGGGTGCATTTCTGTTTTGTTGAGATGTCCCTTTACTTGAGAATCTGTAGGGTGGTATGGCACAACTATCGGTTCTGTGCTCTTCCAAAATGCCAGCAAAACTGCCAACGTTCCAGTAATTAACTGAGAAAAAATGGCATGACATTTGTTATAGCTCTGAGACTTATTAGAAGTAATCATAATTTCATTTGATTATATCAGGAAGTATTTTGATCCATTGTTAAAGAACAGAAAATGTACCTTTAAACTTAAGTATGCTGGCAAAGATGTGTGGGTATATATACATATGTATTATTCATATACATCACATATTCATATATTGTGCATATACATTGTATATGTGTACCTACACACACACACACACACACACACACACACACACAGACACACACACACACAAGGGGGAGGCTAATCTTGGCTGTTACCTCAAGTCACTTCAGCAGATGAAACCTCACATCCAGAACTTCCTCTATCAGATTTATCTGTTGCTGCACAAGAAATGACTGTGAGGCATTTTTTTTCATTCCCAATTGAAGTAGAGTGGCTCAGCCCCCAGTAGATGTGTCCATCCACACGCAAGTGGACAGACATGGGCTGTATAAGAATGGTAAGTAAAGGTAACCCTGGAAGGAAGCCAATGATAGCATTGCTTCATGGCTTCTGCTTCAAGTTCCAGGCTTGAGTTACCACCTTGACTTTCCTTGATGATGAACTGTAGCCTCTAAGTTAAATAAGCCTATTCTTCTCAAATTTTTTTTTTGGTCAGAATGTTTTATCACAGCAACAGAAAGTGAATTAAAGCAAGATGTATAATCATAACCAAGATGGAAGGCCATATCTCTTAGTACTTAGAATGGTGTAATGATCCCATTGTTATTTGGATAGAATCTCATAATTCTCTTTATTATGGCATTACCAATATCTGAAATCCAATCTTTGATACTTCTGCAAATAGATACAGACCTAATTAATATTTAGGAGGCCAGTGTAATATTTTTAGAAAACTTAGATTTAACTGGGTACTACATTACCCCACACTCTGTATTAATAATTTTTTTGTGAATTATCTACTAAGCACTGTGCAAGAAATAAAGGAAATCTGAGCAAATTTTTGCCTTCAAGAAATTTATGGTCAGATGATACAAGAATGGTTAATTGATAGAGTTGTGTATAGTAAGCTAGCTGTCTGCCATTGTGTTTCTTTTGCTGTGACCAAACACCATGACCAAAAGCAACTTAGGAAGGAAAGGGTTTATTTACCTTACTCTTCCATATCATCACTAAAGGGGCTCAGGACAGGAACTCAAGAAAGGCAGGAACCTAAAGGTAGGAGCTAATGCAGAAGCCATAGAAGAGTGCTGTTTACTGGCTTGCTCCTCGTGGCTTGTTCGCCTGACTTTCTTATAGCTCCCAGGACCACCAGCCCTGGGGTGGCACCACCCACAATAAGGTGGGCCTTCCCATATCAATCACTAATTAAGAAAATTACCTTCAGGTTTATCTACAGGCAAATCTTACAGAGACATTTTTCCCAATTGGGGTATCTTCCTCTCAAATAACTACAGCTTGTGTCAAGTTGATATAAAACTAGCTCGTACCTAGTCTCAGAAGAAAACTATTTGAAGGGTAGGGAGAAATCAGCTCCGGGGAGTACCCCTGAGGCATGAACAAGGGTAAAAGCATGGCCTAGGTAAAAACACCTGCAGAATTTTCAGAGGAAATGTGCACAAATTCTAGGGCCACTGGAGAACAAGACTTTGAAGATGCATCTTATTGGAGAAACTCCTTAGAGAAGAAAAAAAGCTAATGTTACCATGTGTAAACTGACATGCTGCATCCTTTGTCCTCATATAAGAGAGACACAAAGCTCCCAAGCAATAAGAATTCTGTGTAGTTCAGAAAGGGCTTTTAATTAGATGTTTCCTGAAGTTCTTTAATCGCATAAATTTTTGCACTCCTGAACAGCAATGTTCTGCCAGACATGTGGTAGCAACCGCGCTAATCGCTGTCAGTAAATGTGTAAGCTCAGGGGATGAATGATGTTAGAAAACTACTGGATGATGTTTGGATAACAGGGTAAGGCTGTGCAAAGCCTTGTGAGCTAATAAAATGATGTTAGCAATAGGGGATCTTAACTCCACAAAGATTGTGGTGCTATTAGATCTGGCCTTCAGTGAAATTTCATTCAGAGCAACTTGATCAGTATTTTTGTGAGCACTTTGGTTACTCCTGAAATCTTGAGAGAACTGGTAAGCAGAATAAAATTAAAGTCAGTAATGAGAATGGAGAGGGAAGAATGGGGTTGAGTGATCTCAAATATCATATGCTCTATAAGCTTGGAGGAACAAGGTCTGGAAGAATCCTTTTTTCTTAGATAACAAGATTATGGCAGTGCTATTAAAGGAGTTGTTAAACTGAGAGAAAATATCAAGAGTTTTGTTTTGTGTTGTTTTGAAAAAGTCAGTTCTATTTGAGACATGTTGTATTTAAGGTAGCTTTAGTATCTTTAATAGCCTAGGGAAACTGTGTACTTGGCAGGCAATTAGATGTAGTGAGTATAATGGAAATATAGAGAAGAGGTGGAAAAGTCGGAACCATCCTCATCCTTGCAACGGTCAGAGATGGGTTAGGGTGAGAATAACTGAGTAGGATATCAGATCAAGCAGCCCACAGCCTGGAAGCCCACAAGTATTGAGAGAGCAATTAAATGAAGACTCTGTAAGGGGGCCATATAAACAGAGAAAGCTAAACTGAGTCTTTGTGAAAGCCTGACACTAAAATAGGTAAAAAACACATTTCTTTAAAGAATGAAGAGCTGGACACAGTGGCACATGCGTGGAATCCCAGCTCTGGGGAAGTAGAGGCAAGAGGATTTAGAATTAAAGGTCAACCTTGATTACACAGTAAATTCTAGCCATGGTTACATAAAACCTTGTCTCAAAGAAAAAGAAGAAAAATAATTTATCTTATCCTAATCCATAGAATGCTGACAAGAAATAGGAGCAACGGGATTAATCATCAGTGGAAATGTAGAAGACATTGTGGTTTGAAAAGAATAGTACTGAAGAGAACAGTAGCAGTGTAGTCACAGAATGCTTGTAATGGCTCATTAGAGTGCAAAGGACTATGGGAAAGCAGGTTCTATGATAATAAATTAATTCCAAAGGACGTTTGACTCAGAAATCCAAGAAGGGAGAGAATTAAAGGCAACTGTGAGGTATGGAATTGGAGGGCAAGTGTCAGGAGCTAAGAGAACATTCTAGAGTTCTTCATTGGTTTCTAGCATGTCATAAATACATGGTAAGTATTTGTTTGAGTGAATTGAGTGAGTGATTTTTCAACATAATGGTAGGCTGTGAGAAATGTACATGTATATAGACATACATAAATTGTTATAAATACTTATTATAGAATACTACTTGACAACAAAAAATAACAAACAATATAGTACAAATGAATAAATATAACAATATTTAATTATGTAAGTTAGACAAAAGGAGTAAGTTTTATTAAATTATATGAACAATGCAAACTCATCTATAGTCACATATAGCAATTTATGCCATATAAAGCATATGGATGCTATGGATGTCAAGATGGCAGAAGTGTAGGGTAGGGAGGTAGACCTGCAAGAACTCAGAAGGAAAGGAATAGACACACCTATTTTCTTGAAAGAAGTAATGGGTTCCATAGATGTATGGACAGTTCAAATTTTGTTAGAGTGTACCTATTAAACACTGGCTAAGTTTAATATGTCAGCTAATCAACAATACCTCACTAAAGCTATTTTTAAATATCATAATTAGTAGACTTACATAGAGTAACCATACCAGTGAGGACATTGATTTTATTAGCTATGAATGCTGAGGGGGGTGCCTTCAAGTTTAAAAGACTGACTAGGAGTGACAATACAATCAAATAAAATAATTCATCTATGCTTAAGAGTACAGTGTTCGCCACTTTGATTCAGAATATGTTTCTCATTGAAAGAAAATGCCAGTAATGGTGTCTTACTTGCTAACTGTAAATTTTCAGATAAATTCAGGCCCAGACATGAATATTTGGGGGAGCCATGATTATATCATACATAGAAATGAATTTGAGTTTACTGTGTTGGCTAAAACTAAGATGTGAGCAAGGAGAACATTAGGGCAGATCAATATATCCTAAGTATTCAAAGATCTATAGGAAGGGCCAGTAAGATGACACAGTAGCTAAAGGGGCCTGCTACTAATTCTAACCTCCTCGATTTGACCCATAGAACCAACATGGCCAAAGGAGAGAACTATCTCCTGAAAGTTTCCCTTGACCTCCCTCCACACATATGTGCATGTGCACAAACACATATGCACATACACATGTTTAGTAAATGTAATTTAAAAATTCCTTAAGAATAAAAGATTAAAAGTTAAACATAAGAAAAATTAGAGAGGTTGATACCTTGGAAGGCAAAAGAAAAGCAAATCCTACAATGAAAGAAATGTTAACAGCATCAAATATCTCATTAAAAACTATGTAAGGACTTAAGGTGCTCAGGTTTTGAAACAGGGGTGTGGAGGGAATTCCAGAAGACCAAGTACTGAGTTGAGATGAAGTAAGGCTGTAGCAATGTAGGCGATTGCGTTTGATCGGTGACCACATTTGTTGCTTTGTACAGATTATTGTTTGTAAAACCACTGCTCTCTTGAAATTCAGAATCATTCCATGAGGGTGTTTGCACTCTTCTTAAGTCTTAAGTGAAGCCACAGCAGCTAATAGAAGCATAATACCCAGAGTACACAGAATGGACCAAAGCTGCTTTTGTTGAATTTAGAGAAGAAAAGGATTACCAAGGTAGAAATGGTGTATAACAACCTAGAGATGATTACAAAATTATATGAAAAGCCCCCATGCTGTGCTAATCCCACACAAATTTAGATTTGGTGGGTTCAGTGATCCATTTTATGAGTAACCATGGGGAAAATAGGTGTTTCCTTCCTCATCCCCGGCACTCCCAAGGCTGCAAGAAAGCCTTCATCAGAGTTAGCTGTGGGCCTGAGTTCCACTTGAGTTCTGTTGATGCTCTTTGATTCTGAGAATGGCTTCTAAAACTACATATATCCTCTCATGGATACAGAGAGAAAGTATGTCCAATCACTAGCTTGCTGGAGACGGAAGCAGAGTCTCATTTCATACACAGCATTGAAATATTCCCCAAATCTTCAGAGACAAGTTTCATGTTCCAGTGAACAGAGCTGTATAAACTTTCTCTGTGATATGAATTTTTAAAAAATAGAATATGTATAAAAATCTTTAAAAAACAGCTCCATGAATCTATTTTCTTTAACTGCCAATCTGGTCTAAGATGTATGCATATAGAGAGCTAATTACATGTGTAAAGGTAATTAAATATATGTATGAAACTAATTAAAAATTAGTATATTAATTTGTTAAATACATCTTAATGGGACAATTATTCCTTTATGGTAGTTTTCATATTATCTAGGGTTTTTTGTTGTTGTTGCTGTTGTTGTTGTTGTTGTTGTTGTTGTTTTGACTTTTTACAAAACTGGACTTTTGCGAGGTTTAGCAGTGCATGCCTTTAATCCTGGCACTCAGGAGGCAGAGGCAAATGAATCCCTGGAAGTAGAAGGCCACTCTGGTCTGTAACTGTAAAGTGAGTTACAGGCCAGTCAGAGGTATGCATCACACACACACACACACACACACACACACATACACAAAGGTTTGAAGTTTGGGATATTTAATTAGGGTCATTTTTTATGTGTTGATGGTATTTGATTTTATTGAAGATAGATTTTGAGGGACAGTAGCACTATAGAGTACAAAAGAAGTTTGGAGTTCGCTATTTTGTTTTCCAAAGAATCTCAATTCTAATTAATGATGAATAGACAGAGGATAAGAACCTTGCATGATCAAACAGACATGAATATTACCTCATTTGGGCCCCTCTGTTGGAACACCATAGAGTACATTGGCATGCTAAAAACTCTGTGCAGCCAAGCATTACGATGTATGTTCAACACTGACCCAGCATACACCGTATGCATTTGAACCAGGGACATGGAAGAAAAATAACATTGCAAACAGTGAACATTTAGCGATTCCCCTGTGGCTCAAATGCCCATTTCCAAGCCCACCCTAATTCTTATCTTCCACCAGGCAAAGATCCAGAAGCAAAACCTGTAAGATTAATAAGTGACGCCTCAGTATACATCAAGGGCTTGAGTACTTGAAGGTTAGGTCTAAGTAGGTAGCATACTGAGGCAGCATGTAATTCAGAAGGAGCCAAGCCTGACCCTTAGAAATAAGTGAGAAAATGGACGGTATAAAGAATTCCCAGTTGCTTTCTAAACAAAGCAGTCTCAGCAGAGATATAACTCTTTCCTTCTTCCTTGCCTGTCTACATTGTGATCCCCTCCACATGAGAAAACCCAAAGAAAAGCAGTAAAGCATGAGGACAGTACGTCACCCACAACACAGCCTCCTGGTCTACAGCGTGTTTTACAGTAGATGTGTATCTCACTACCTCATGGGACCAATTATTGTCATCTTTCTACTTGTGTGTGCTATGATTTTATTCAAGTAACATTTTGCAAATGAACAGAAGCCTCAGTAGTTCTAAGTATGCTGAAATTCACAAATTTGAAGAGGCAAAGAGTTGAAACATTTCTAATTATCCATCTTCTGGTTAGAGAGTTGTGATAACACAATACTCATTTTCTTTAGTGTCAGAAATGATATCAAGCGGTTTGCTGATAGCCATCTAAACTTCCGTCCTTTGTCTCCTGATGGGCCTTCATTGTATTATTTTACTGCTCTGGTGTGAATGTTTCAATAACGTACTGCACTGATGCCACTGTGGTACATTAAATGGTTACATATGTAATAGACATGCTGAGAGAATACCAGTGTCTATTTGAAATTTAGACAATGTATCTCCAGTTGTCAGCAAGAACATAGCTGTGGTGAACCTTGTACTAATTAAACAGAATATTTCTCTCTCCATTACAGCCAACATATCGATTGTAGACATTGATTCTAACCAGGAGGAGAATGTAGCTACTTCATCTTCTGGAAACAACTTTGGTCTTGACTTGAAAGCAGATGACAAAATATATTTTGGTGGCCTGCCAACTCTGAGAAACTTGAGGTAATCTAGTGCATATTTAAAGTAAAAGTTTTAATTAAATGGTCACTAGCATTGTGAAGTTTAATTACAATAGCAATGGCATATAACCTTTAGCTACAGAAAGGACTAATCAAAAAAATAATGTTGCATGTAAGAACAACACCAGGATTTAGAAACTGGGGATTAATTTGACATCTTTGCTGAAGAGATAAATTGGAATTGCTATTTCTCTTATATACACCTGCTGAAAAGAATTATGAAGGTAATTAAAGATGGAAGCTGAAGTTGACTGTGGGTTTTGTAATTGCTGTTCTCTGTGCAGTCACCAGAGAGAATGGCATTTGACATTGTGCAGGCTTCTGAAAATTAGTCAGTGTTCAGGATGCTGTGAGTGTAATCTAAGTTACTGAGAGTCATTAGCATCATAATAGCATAGTGGGGCTTCCCGCATACCTAATACTGAGTGATATTCGCCATCACACACCTGGGCTAGCAGACTTTAGAAAGTTCTCATATGCTCTGTAGTTAGCAGGACAAGAAGACATCTTTAGCTCACAGTTCAGTTAGTTCAAAACAGGAACTAAAAAAAGTCTTAAAATATTCTGTGTCATATAATTAATCTACTGCTTAATATGAAACATGGAAAACAAAGCCCATAGAGTATCTAGTATGCACTATACATTAACGGAATCTGGTTAAGATGGAAGGAATGATCTGGTTAAACTGTGGGTAGCTATGGCACCCTCGGAGAAGGATCATGTTTTGGGGTTTTTCATTTTTGGTTTTTGGCTTTTTATTGGTGGTTTGTCAAGGGTTTGGAAGTCCTATGCTACATCTGGAGAATTTTTTAAATGCTATAGTTGGAAATCGTGGGGCAGAGTTACTCCCTATATCTCACTTTCATGTAGACTGAAGGCGTTTTTCCCAAAGTCTATTTATAGACCAGGCAATTGTCTAATTGCCAATCTTTCATAGGTGTGTGTTGATAAGCTTCATGGTACAGGTCATGTGTGCATATTCATACACATATATTATCATATATATCTATATATATCAGCATATTTATTTGTTAGCAATATAATTCTGAAGTATCAAGTTATAAAAATCACTGTACATCAAAGTGGTTTGAATAGTGATGTGGTTATCTATTAATAGTTTCTATGCTAAACGTACATTCAACATATGACTGCTGTGTACCTACTGTATACCAGGCAGCATACCAACATATGACTGCTGTGTACCTACTGTGTATCAGGCAGCAGACCAACATATGACTGCTGTGTACCTACTGTGTACCAGGCAGCAGACCAACATATGACTGCTGTGTACCTACTGTGTACCAGGCAGCGTACCAACATATGACTGCTGTGTACCTACTGTGTACCAGGCAGCATACCAAATGCCAGGAATCTAGTATTTATTTAAATCCAAGATCTATCTTACAAAAATCATTAACTATATTCAGAATGAATTACATGTAGTGAAATAAGACTACCTCTAAATATTTCACTTAATCTAGTGATGGTTTCAATGATCAGAAAGTAAGTTTGTAAAACACAAACACATCATGAATTAATTTTATTGAGAATGGTTTGTATCCTGGGGTTATTTTTGGAAGTTATGTTCTGAGTCTTTATTACTGAAATGTTACTTTCTCCATTCCCCAATTTAAATTATAATATTGCTGTAGTTTGACCCTCTATTACAAAATAATCTTTACGTGCACGTTTGTGAGCCCATTCATTTACCTGTTGTTTTGCACAGTCAAAATCTGTATATGATGATGTGCTAAACACAAATTATTTTCACATGTATTGTTAAACTTGAGCATTTTGAGAGGCAATATTTATAAGCTATTTGTAAACACCATGCTGGTGCACTTTACCATATAACATGCCAATAAAAATAAGAGCTTTGAATTTATAAAATAAAAATGTCTAAGAGGTATAGTCTGGGGAATCTCTGATTTCTGGTTTTACTTCTATGGAGGACATTTATTCCATGACCTGTCCTTTTTAATATTCCTTTCTATAAGTCGGGCATATAACAAAATTTATTATTAAAGTTTGTTGTTTTGTTAAATGAAAATGCAATTAAAAGTAAATTGTTTTGTTTTTCTTTTCCCTTGGCTTAGTATGAAGGCAAGGTAAAATTTAAATTTATGCATGCCTTCTTCCAGTGCATGGCTGGGGAGATGCAGCTTTGTGGGGGCAGCAGCAGTACAGAAGCATAGCAACACTGATGTAGTTGCTTTCACTGTAGATTTCAGGAGCAAACGATGCGTAGCGCAAGAGTCCTCACGCTGCCCAGCACTTAAGGAGAGCCTGTGCTTGCCCACTATCAATTGGGTTACAATGTTTGTTGTTTCGCCAGCACTAAAGGAATTTAACAGCTTATTTCTTCAAACACCTGGCACAGGACCTCCCAGTGGCCAGCAGGATATGCCCAAAGGACAGCTGATCAGTCAAGTTTATGGAACCTTAATAAGATGGCTTCCAGAGCAGAACCTTAAACTCTGGCCTCCCTAGTACTGTGCTGTTTGCTCAGCAAGCTCCCTGTGCTACCAAATGCTTAGCACTGCCTTCTTGCTTTTTGCAGGCCTGCGAATGTGCACTTACATGGCCATTGTACCTCTTGTCAAAGCTGCTTGTTTATATAGAAAAATATCTATGGAGATAAATGAAAAGAATCTCTGCAGATACCACATTTCAAGTAAATATTTGAGTTAAGAGTTGAGTGATGTAAAGACAGTCTCTCCATGGCTTTTCAGAAACCTTTGCATTCTTCCCTGCTGCCAGATGTTAGTAAGACTTACCAGCCTTGAAAGTGGCTGACCAAATTCTGGAGATGGCTGGCTGACCCTGGCCAAAGCCAAAGGTGTTTTGGCATTTCAAGAGCCTACTTGTGCCAGATTTCTGAACAGGAGATAATGAAGCTGAAATGATCCAGAAGGTGTTTAAAGCAAAGACCACATTTTAATATCAGAAACTAGAACACATTTAATGTAGGGAAAATAATAACAAGTCATTTTTTCATTACATCATTCTGAGACATGTCATGCCCTGTTTGCAGAAATGGGTAAAAGGCAAAGACTGAACATTCAGTGGATATCCATACCGAGAAATAAAACTGCAGGGTACCACTACGTAGCCTTGCAGATTTTGTACATGAGTGGCCAACCTCAGAAAAGAGACCTGTGGTCACCTTAGGAAGCAAATCACTGGACCATGTCTCCCCTCCTCCTGGGACTCTCACAATGTTCACTTTGCCAAATCATTACACTTCGAAAAAGATCTTAGTATTTCCATAAAACAATAAACTTGGTGCAATTTACTTTATGGACAAAACTTCCCTCAGCCCCGAAATTGCCATAGATCTGCCCTCACCTAACAGACAATACGGAGGCAAGTGAGCACAGGAAATGAAGTCCACCATCTTTTTGCTTTTCCATGATGATAAGCAAGAGCTCTTTCCCTCCAGCTGCCCATGTTCTTCATAATTACTGACTGAAGGCACGGAAGGAGAAGACCTTGGGGACCAGTGATGATGATCAAAGGAAATAAAGAAGTTCCAGGAAGATGGGGGTGAAGGTGGAGAACAGAACAAATACTTGACAAGAAATAAATCACCTGGTACAGATGCCAGGGTCTAATTTGCTCTCCCACCTGTTTTCCCTCATGCCATGTGCTTTTTATAAAGATGAAAACGAGACATCAAGGGACGCCAAGAGGAGAATTAATCATTAGCCTATCAAGCACAATACTGGTGTAGATTGGACATTTCCCAAATGCTTATTAACAGTACATAATGAAAAATTACAATTTTTACCCTTATATTTCAACAACAGTTCAATGTAGTAGCTACTAACCACTGAGGCCATTTAACTTTAAAATACACAATATTAACAATACTTGGCTTCTCCTTCACAAAACTACATTGCAGTCCCAGTAGCCACATATGCCTGGGAACTAGTAAATGATGAACTGGACAGACAGTATAGAGCAGGGCACGGCTATCATCACATAGTTCTACTGTCATAGACTTGAGAGATGCCACCACCATTCACATCCTGTCTGCATGTGTCAACTGTGCATCTAGACGTGCTGTGCTCAGCAGTACATCCAGACTTTGCTCACAGACACTACTGTCATTATGTCTACTTATACATACAAGGATGGAGTCCTAGAGAAATCAGATCACTTGGTCAATATCAAATAATCTGAGCAACGTGTTAGAATTAAAGACAAGGAATTCATTTCTAATTGACATAATTTTGGCATGTTTGCTGTGTCTTTGGATATAGTAAGCAGAAAGCAAGCATTCAAGTGTGGTTTGGGTGGAGAAGATATTAACCACATTAAAAGAACAGACTATTTTGCATTAGGTTGCCTTATTTTGTTATGGCACACATGCACATACACACATTTAGATACACACACTGTCTCACATACTCACACATATATATGTACATGTACATACATATGCACAAACTCTCACACTCACATATGCAAACATACACACACACACACACACACACACACCCTCTAGATCTTCAGGAAGATTTCAAATAAACATTTCCAAATATTCTTCCTAAATTTCAAACAAGACTTTTAAGAGCTTTTTGTAAATAATTGAATTATTCCGCCCACACCATCATCTGATCTTTAGTGGAAATGAGGAGCAAGAAGCACTTATTATATTATGCATGTGAAGCATTAATAAATGAGTTGATTTCTGGGCCTCATATTGAAATTCTGTAAGTGAAGTTCCTCTGAGAGAGGAGAACAATATCAGAATTCTTGGTGGAGAATGATATCGACGTGCTCTCAATCCACCCATCACATATCAGAAAATAGGGTTTGCTGAGTGCACATGTATGCACATGTGTGCATGTGCACCTTGATAGGCATGCTCTTGCTGTGTGGGTGTGTGTTTGCTCCACATTGCTCCTTGTAGTGCTCAGAGTCTACACTGCCATCCATCTAATGGATTTGCTTTTGTTCTCCATTTGACCACGCAATAGGCCAGAAGTCAATGTGAAGAAATACTCCGGCTGCCTCAAAGACATTGAAATTTCAAGGACTCCTTACAATATACTCAGCAGCCCTGATTATGTGGGTGTGACCAAAGGCTGTTCACTGGAGGTTGGTCTGTTTCTATAGGGTCTATAACATATTTATAGCATACTTCATTTACTTAGCATGAGTGTTTTTGCTAGAATTGTTCCCTTGTTAATGTGTTTTAGACTTATACTGATCCTTTCTTAGTCATGCATGCATGAAGAGTATGACGAAAGCATTCTACATTCTGTGATGGAAATGTATTACGAAGAGCCAAAATTATGCTCCACTTTCCAAATCATATACTGCCTAAATTTAAAGCATGGCTTTGGGATGTAGGTAACTTTCTCCTCTTTGCACTGTGTTAGTCTCTGAAGCATGAATATGTGAATTCTATGGTCAACAACAAAATGGTGGTATTATTTTTATTTTGGAAAAAAAGCAAACATGAAAGATTTGGTTTATTTATTTTTAATAATTAGGTTGGATCTCTAGAAATTATTCTAAAGAATATCTGTACTCTTGATATGAATGAACATTTTCCCATGGGCTCATCCTGATGAAAAATGTAGATATAAGCCATGATCTCACACACACACACACACACACACACACACACACACACACACACACATACACACACACACACACACACATCTTTAAAACATAAAAAAAATTATTACTATATAGTCAAGAGATTTAAGAAATACAGCAAGGTAGATTTAAACCAAAAGAAAATTTCACCTACTAATAATCTTCTACAGTTCATGTCAATAGTTCTATATTTAAAACAGACACCATAATTTTTTTTAAATTTTAAACTGAACTGTTCTGAAGATTCACTGTTTCAAACAGTATTTCTTCAACTTCAGCTGTTCTTAAGCTTTCAATGTGACTAGATTTTCATGCTCCCTAAAATTACATTATTTTTGTAATCATGTTGAATTTTCTGAGGAAGGAGGTGGTATGGAGAATTAGGTCCTCATTTCTAACAATTCCTTTTCTTTATTCCCCACAGAATGTTTACACAGTTAGTTTCCCAAAGCCTGGTTATGTGGAGCTTGCTGCTGTGTCCATTGATGTTGGTACAGAAATCAATCTGTCCTTCAGTACCAGGAACGAGTCTGGGATCATTCTCTTGGGAAGTGGAGGGACACTCACACCGCCCAGGAGAAAACGGAGACAAACGACACAGGTACCTTCACAGCCGATTCATAAGATATTTTCCCCTTACTTTTAAACAGCAACAGGGAGATGTTCAGTTAGTGAAATGAGTACCTCAAATAGCACCATTTAATTGGTTTTATAGTTTATCCTGGAATCACTTATTTTGACTATCTTAGTTGCCTGGGACTGATCATTTTCAGTGAGAAGAATCATAGGTATTACAAAGTAAGGTATGATCAGACAAATAAATAAATGACTTTAGAAATAATTTTGAATATGAAAACACCTTTACAAATAAAATGGTATCATTTTTTATTAGATGTCAGCATGTGTATATATGTTTGTAGGGAAGGACACATGTATGTTTATGCACAGGTATGTCATGTGCATGCATGTGTCTAAGTGTGAAGGTCAAAGTTCAGCAGCTGTCAATCTTTGTTTTTGAAACAGAGTCTCATACTAGCCTAGTCTAGAACTCACCAACTAGGCTAGGCTGCCTGGCTAGTATGCCCCATAAATCTGCTTGTATCCACCTCCTCAGTGCTAGAATTACTGGCATGTCCCAGTACACCTGTATTTTTAAAAAACATGGATTCTGGAGATTGAACTGAAGTCCTCTTCATGCTTGCAAAGCAAGTATGTTACCAACTGAGCTATCTCCCAGGCCTTGATTGGAGACCTTTTAAATTGTAAGATTTTAATATTGAATCATCATTAGTGGGTAATAGAGTTTTTATTTCTTTCTCTAAAACAAAATTATGCCTACAATAAAAGATTATTTAAGAGGAGCAAACACTGTATAACCATGAGAATCTCAAGAATGCAGTGATAGAGGCCAATGAGATGGTCCAGTAGGGTAAAGTCCTTGCTGGCTGATGGATTGTCTGAGTTTGATCCCTAGAAGAAGCATGGTGAAAGAAGAGAATGGGCTCCCATAAGTATTCCTCTCACTCGCCTTTCTGCCTTGTGCTGTGGCCCCAAGTGCCCCATGCACGTCCACACACACACATTCACAAAATGAATAAATACATACAATCAATGAAAATATAATCTAATATTTTAAAATTAAAAGTCATACAACCATCTCAAGAGATTAATGAAAAACATTAGGTGAAATTTAACAATATTCACAATTTACAAAAAAAAAAAAAAAAAAAAAACATAGTAAACTAAGAGGAAGAAACACTCTATCTGTGAAAAGCTGATGGCCACTGGTCCTGATAAGATCCAAGAAAGGATGGCTGTTTCATATACATCAACTTCTCTGCTGCAGCTATAAAAACAAACAAACAAATAAAACAAAAACAACAAGACAAGTAGCTGGATAACAAAGGGAAGTGTAAGTTTTAAAAATTAACACAGCAAGTTGGACATAGATGAGAAAACTGTAAAGAGTTATTGAAAGCCATTAAAGTCATCCTCAGTGAATGCACATGTTCGTTGTTTTAACAAAGAAAAACTTGTTATTAAAAATATGTCAATTCTCCTCAATATGATGTATAGATTTAATTTCAATAGGACTACCATCTTATCTTTCTTGCCAAGTATAGCATATTAAGATTTTTTATTTATATTCAAGATCAAAATCCACCAAAACTCCTGAAATAGAAGAATATGGTGGTAGGGCTAGATAGATAGAGATACACAGATTAGATAGATGGTAAATAAATAGATGATAGAAATAAATTAGACAGACACATGAGAGAGAGAGAGAGAGAGAGATAGAAAGAGAGAGAGAGAGAGCTATAGATTAGATGAATGATAGATAATACATGGGTAGATAGATAGTTTTGATCAGAAAGATTTAGTAAACAAGAGTGTAAGTATAGCCACATAATATTAAAACTCTCTATTCATCAAAAAGTACAAAATGCAAGCATCTGCTTGCAAAGATATTGTTTATATAACCTTCAAAACATCTCATAACCACAATGTAAAAAAAACCTTATAGAAACCAAGATGCTACCAAAACATGTGCAATAATGAACAGATCTGGCCAGATATTTCACAGAAGAGAAAGCACAATGGGTGCAAAATTATTTTTAAATCATTCAAAGTTGAGATAACAGAGGAATGCATTTTCAATCCACACCAGATTCTATATCCACTGGAATGATAGAACACTATGAAATACAATAATGCCAAGTGCTGGCAAGGCTTTGTTAAAGGCAGCTCTTCCTGCTGTGGACAGAGGAAACTGATACAGTTGTTCTGGTGACTGGGTTGGAGCCCTATTATAAGGTGGACCGCATGTGTACTCTACAAGCCAGCTATCCCACCCAGTGTACCCAGCCAAACACTGGCATGGTACACAATGAGACAGGTACAAAAATGCCTCCAAGGAACAGTTCTTATTTATAGCAGATAAGTAAAGCACCCAAATGTTCATCAGCTGGAGAAAAAGAGCAGTAAACTGGTATTTTGGCTTAATGGTGTAGAAATCAGTAGTAGCAAGGGATGAATTACAATGTAACAAGAAAACAGGGATGAACTGATGAATGAGAACTTGGTAGCAATAGAGACACAATAAAGTCAAGTGTCTAGGTTTCTGTCAGAATAAACATTTAAGCATATGATTTACAGATACATATGTGAATCCTCAAAAATAAATTTTAAAATGCTGACATAATAAATCCTATATTATTGGTACCTCTGAGATGGGGGAGTAAAAAGCGAGGGTGAGGAAGAAGCTCATGGGATATATAATGCTAAGTTCTTAAATTGCATGGAAGATTACCACAGATTTGACTAGCGCACAAACATGTCTTCAGCATTTATATAAAGGCATCATGTGGACCATGTCAGTCAGGATTAAACATTCTCAAGGGGCTGGAGAGATGGCCTGAGTTCTTTCAGAGGAGCCCAGTGATGGATCACAACCACTTGTAACTCCTGTTCCAGAGGATCTGATGACATCAGACAGGCACATGCTCACACACAGATGCACACATGTGCGCATGCACACACACACACACACAATTTAATTTTTAAATTTTTTTTCTTGACACAGAAGAAGACAAGTAATATTTAACTTCTCACTAAGAGTAATAATCATTGAATAGATAGAAAAAGGAGTCCTACCAAATCCTTCATCTTAATCCTGAAAGCTAAAAATCTTTTCTCACTTTTCCATCTGATGCTTGGATTATATTGAGATTGAAGACTAAACTGAACATTCTTAAATTTTCATCATAGGGCATTTGTCCCCTTGGTTACTACCAATAATTAAATTCCTATCAGCTCCAAATGTCTTACCACTGAATAAATGGTTAAGTCTCCAAATTTCAGGTAAGTTCTTAAAAGAAAATGTATTTCTGTTAAGACAATTAACAAAAGGATAAATAGCACTGAAGTACAAAGTCCATCAAAGACAAAATTTCAATGTCCCAAACATTTAATAATAATAAATGTCTAGCTTTTAAAAACCATGTAATAGATGTTATCTTCAAAAGAAAACTATTTAAATTGCCCAAGTATATGGTGAACTGGTGCTGCCTAAATGAATACATTTTATTTGTGAAAGCTAATAGTTGACATACCCAGAATGTTACTTGTGATTGTGTTGCCTTACATATGCTTGTGATATCAAACAATCAGCCAAAATAGTTTTTGAGTAAGTAGCTTGTGCAGTGGTGAGGGGTAACCCTGAGCACATTGTGTACTGGGCGCATGGCTGCACAGGTAATCTTTGAATTATTGAAGGGATGGTCACACTGATGGAAAACATCTTACTTGTGGAGGACAGAATGGTTGCTGTACAGCAGGTGCCCCAGCACTCCATAGGAGAGGGAGAGCATATAACAGCAGCACTGTCATAATCCGATATCAAAACCATACTGGTTGCTATGGTAACCGTGACACGAAGAAAGCAGAGATGCTTGTGGAAGGAAAATTGTCTTCCTTCTTTCTAACTGAGGGAGACAAGTTTTATGTCTGTGGCAGTGATCTATTCCAACCGCTTGGAGAGAAATTAACATCTGAGCACTTAAATGCTATGAGATTGAGTCAAACTAAATTTCTAGAAACTGACTGTTCACTCGTGAGTGTAACGGAGAATGGCTTTGTTGACACCCTTTGTTTCCTGTGAGTTAGAGGACAGGGGTAAGCAGATCTATTATGTTGAACATTAGAAACTTGTCAGAGAACTCATATAAGTATATCCACCTACCCCCTTATACTCAACAAGGAAACGGTAATGGATTTAAAAAATACATTCCTGCATCCTCATCAACTCTGTTTAAGTAAATATTGAGAGGCTACAGGTGGATTAGTGCGTAAGGACCCCTGCAGAAGACCTGAGTTCAAAGCCCTAGGATGTACATGAGTAGCTGGATGTGGCAGTATTAGAACCTATAACCCAGAACTATGGTAGGCAGAAACAGGATTTTTGCTGGCTTGATGGACGCCAGCTTAGCTACAGGTTCAGTGAGAGGACCTGTGCAAAGTGAGTAAGACAGAATCTTAGAGCAGATTGCAGAATAGCATCACTAACAGCTAAGTCACATATACAGTGGCTCCTGTTTAATCTTCAATACCTTTTCTGTTTTGCTGCAGGCTTATTATGCCATATTCCTCAACAAGGGCCGTCTGGAAGTGCATCTCTCCTCGGGGACGCGAACAATGAGGAAAATTGTCATCAAACCCGAGCCAAATTTGTTTCATGATGGGAGAGAACATTCTGTCCACGTAGAAAGAACAAGAGGGTAATTAGGAACAGAGCGGATTGCTGCTACTACAGCTAATGTGAACCCCCTTTGCCAGCACAGCTCTCTGCCCAAACCACCCTGTGTGGACAGACCACACACACCAAGTTGTGACAATTCACTGGTGTCCTCTTCCTTTTTTGTGTGGGTTTGGGAACCTCGGGGGTCTGAGGAGCTCTACTCTCATGTTTCCTTTCTGCATGGTTTCTTCTCACCCCCTTGCATCTCACTCACCACTGCGTCTTCTCAAGGTATAAAGAAAAATTCCTCCTCCTACATTTCACCAACAGTCTCTTCTCTAATAAGGTAACCAGAACAGCTCAGATCCTGCCAGCAACCTTTGGCTGCTGCCAGCTGGTTCATTCAGATTCCAAGCCAGTTATGGTAGTTGCTAAGAAACTTTCCACCAATACTGTGGAGCAAGACAGTACTGTAAGACCTACTGAGCCTCTTAGGGGCATGCTCCATCCCTGTCTGTCCCCTAAAATGTGCAGGGCCCTGTAGTGGCTTTGTGGGAGAACTGGGTCAAAGCAGTAAAGAATGGTGGCCATCTGTAATCATGTATAGTGGCCACTTCTCTACAAATCTGCAAGGATACTTGTCCTGATCTCTGAGCAAGGGAATCACCCTTAAGCATATAAACTGGTCCCTTGTTTCTCCACAATACTTTGTGCTTACTCTACTGGGAACGTCATCTGTGTTCTTCATCAAAGCACTATGGAGCAATTCAGAGAGATAAATAGCTCATAAGGAAAATGAGAGAAAAAAATAGAAGCCTAGGAACTTGAGGCCTCAGACCTCCAGACCAGAACCCACTTACTAAACCAGAGGCAGAGAAAACTACTGGAAATATAATCTGATGAAAGTTAAAAAGCACAGAGAACACCTAGGAGAGCAGCTGGGTGTGGATGCAGAGTGATGGTCCAAAGCAGCTGCTAGCATGCATCCGAGGTTTAGGCTGTTTAAGTGTCCTCTTGCATAGGTATGAGTTTAGCTAAGTAATGAGGACATAAATAATAAAGTCTTCTTCAGTTTGCTTTGTTGTTACGATATGGAGCATTTGCTTGTGGGTTGAATTAATACTAAGCATTTGCAAAGTGTCTAGACAGACAGGTTTTAAAACTATCACTAAGCAATGACTGATCAATCTTCAGACAACTCAGAACTTTTACTGATTTAATAGCAAGGTATCACAGCCAGGGTGTCTTGTGGGGATGGGGGCAACTAACTTTTCACACTTCACTCTTGCTGAGTACTTTAGAATACCAATTTTGCTTGTCTTCTCATCTAGATTTTAGGCTACTTGCCAAACGTTAATTCTTCTCTCTGTGGGAAGGACATTTTATAAGTCCTTAAATCTCAAATGATGTAACAAACAAGTGCAGATTTTAGAAATGTAGGTGACCAGAATTCACAAAGACAGTGTTATTTTCAAGAGAAAGAATTTAGAAATTCCAAAACACATCACCATGTTGTGTTAAGGTGTCCTTTTAACAGGTGTTTCTTCCAGAAAGGCATTTTATTATGCCAAACTCACAGCTGTTGGCCATCAATCCAACCTTCATTTGATTAAACTCTGTATACAATACGTCTCTGAAAACTGGTCAGTCGGTTTATTGGCCATATAAGCAAGCAGGTTTGCCGTTCATTGGTAATTAGGAGATGATGTGTTGGACATATGACCGTGTGGTTATCTAATTTCTGGGCCAAAAGAGAAACCTGTTTGCTACTGTGGCCTCCTTGGCCCCTCAAGGTCAGACACAGTCATTGTCCACTCTAGAAGCAAACACATGAAGCACACGAAACACGTCATTACCAACACTATAAACAATAACTACAAGCTACCCTCAGAAATAGTGTACTGCTTCCTACAGCAATTTTAAGGAATCCACTGTGCCACATTCTAGGCCAGGATTGTTGTTTAACCATTCTAAATTATGTGTGAGAAGTGTATTAATGTCCTTTCATCCCAAATAAGAAAAATTATATAACTTGCCTCGACTTGCATAGTAGAAACAAGAGCCAGGTTTAAAACAAATTATAACTGGCCTAAATGCTTCATCTGTGCTTGGCCTGCTATTTGTTCTTCCCATTGGGGACTTTAAAGATTTATAATCCTAGGTATTGAGTATGATATGCCATTACTAATTTGAAAATACTTGCCTTCTCCCAATGCTTTTTATATGCTAAAGGTCAATCATTTCTTTTCCTAAATTCCAGAATAATGTGGTAACTGTAGGGTCATTCTTAAATTATTTGGATTTTTACCAAATCATGAGGCAAACTTCTCTCCTCACTTGCTCCTTTTAAGTCCCTACCACATCACCTCCTCTCTACCTCTTCCTTTGGAGGAAAGAAGCTGTCATTTTTCTTTCCTTCTTTCTTTTTTTTTTTTTTTTTTTTTTACAATTTATTATTTTTTATTTTTATTTTTGGATATTTACTTTATATACATTGCAAATGTTTTCCCCTTCAGAAACCCCCTATTCCATTCCCCCTCCCCCAGCCTCCATGGAGGTGCTCCCCCCACCTACCCACTCCTGTCTTCCCTCCCTAGCATTCCCCTACACTAGAGCATCTAACACCCTCAGGCCCAAGAGCCTCTCCTCCCACTAAAGGCCAACAAGGCCCTCCTCTGCCACATATGTGGTCCCTCCATGTGTATTCTTTGGTTGGTGGTCCAGTCTCTGGGAGCCCCAGGGTTCTAGCCAGTTGACACTGTTGTTCCCTCCATGGGGCTGCAAACCCCCTCAGCTCTTTTAGTCCCTTCTCCAACTCCTCCATCCCAGACCCCATGCTCAGTCCAACAGTTTCTGTGAGCATCTGCCTCTGTATTTGTCAGGCTCTGCCTAAGCCTCTCTGGAGACAGCTTATCATGCTTCCATCAGCAAGCACTTCTCAGCATTCACAAGAATGTCCAGGTTTGGTGGCTATATATGGGATGTATCCTGAGGTGGGGCAGTCTCTGGATTGCTTTTCCTTGAGTCTCTGTTCCACACTTTGTCTCAATATTTCCCCCTGTGAGTATTTTGTTCACCCTTCTAAGAAACACTGAAACATCCACATTTTGATCTTCCTTCTATTTCTTATCTAATTTCCTGATACCTTCTGTGACTGCCTTGATTTTGATCTTTCCCCTGGAGTCTACCCCATGGACATCAGTTCTAATTGGACAAAAACTTTAAAACCCTAAGGGCTGAAATAGCCACTTGGGTGACTAGAATAAAGGACTGGGTTGAGTCTCCTTTCTCTGCAAAGCATTGAGAACACAGTTGCAGAATCCAGCTAAAGAACAAGATGTTAGATTTTCAGAAATTAGGACTTGCAGAGGTCATGATTCAGATGCCGCAATCCAAACATTGTCTACCTTATCATTCAGTGCATGTCAATAAAAAAATCATTTTATTTTCCATGTAAATTACAGGCACTCCTTTTAATACCTTCCTCCACATACACAATTGCCTAAGACTTGAGAATTATTGGACCCATTTTGCAAATTAGGAATGAAGTATAAGAAATAAAATACCTATGAAACTGTGTGACTCAACCACTGAAATTATAAAATAGTTAGCTATGTTTTCATAATACTAAGAGGGAGATGAGTGTTTACTATACTATTTTACATAAAGTAGCCTATCATTTAAAAGTTATAAATGAGGGGCTGGAGAGATGGCTCAGTGGTTAAGAGCACATACCACTCTTGGAGAGGATCAAAGTTTGGTTCCCAGCATCCATATCTCATGGTTTACGATCACCTGGAATTCCAGCTCCAGGGTGTCGAGTGGCATCTTTTCCATTCCAGAGGCCTCATACTCACACTTGCATATACCTACACAGAGACAAACATATACACGTAATTCAAGATACAATGAATCTCTAAAAATAGCATAACTAAAACAGATTATATCAGAACGGATGCACTGTTAACATCCTTCTCTAAAAAGGAACTGAATCAGTTATT
This sequence comes from Uromys caudimaculatus, assembly GCA_028551405.1. Lineage (NCBI taxonomy): Eukaryota > Metazoa > Chordata > Mammalia > Rodentia > Muridae > Uromys > Uromys caudimaculatus. Next base: position 43,975,956 of record CM052717.1, on the reverse strand, counting down.
TATATTTAATGTTTCTTGAATGTGAAATGTGACGAAAACTCAACTGTAGTCTTCTAGCAATGCTCCTATTATGTACCACAGCCTCGGGGCAAACTCTTAATTAATGTATTCCACTGTTTGAAGTAAGCATTTTTAATCTCCATTTTATAAATGAATAAAATTAAACTAAGCATGATTAAATAACTGGCCCAAGGTCACACTGCTAGAAAGACTCCACATTAATACTGAATTCCAATCTGGCTTCCTAGAGGCTCACAATCCTTCTGTATTACAGCTTGGTAAGGCCTGTTGTCGCACTGCCCAGATTGAACAGGACTGTGGGCGAATCTACCGTATAAAGAGACCGTGCCTTCTTCCTTAACACTCTAATCAGGATGAGAAAGTTAACATTCCTTAGTAGTAGATTAAATCTGCAGTTAAATCCTCAGGAGCTCTGTTCTGCATGCTAGAAAAACACTGCTTTAGCATGAGAAGTTGGGGAAAGATGCTTCTCAGCAAGTCCCTCACACCTGGAAGCGAGTGGCTGTCTCAGTCTTAAAAACCACCAACACCCTAGGCAATGAAGCTGCACCTCCAGGTTTTGCCAACATATTCTTCCAGTCTTTTCCTAAAAACAAACAAACAAACAAACAAACAAACAAACAAAAAGTTCCCCCTAGTTTTGAAACAAGGTCTTTACTGTGCCTCTACACCCCCTTAATTGTGCCATTTCAAGCCATGACTAAATTCATTTTGTTCTATTCTCTTATGTTGGAATTAGATCAAAGTAGATCCACTGTTCAGTTCTAAGTCCTAACATGTCTTAACTTATTATTTCCAGCTTGATCATCTTGATCTCCTTCTCCCTCTCTCTCCTTCCCATCCCTCCCCATTGTTAACAAAATCAATTAGTTTGGCCTTCACTTAGATCTCATTTTCAGATTAAGATTAAGACTAAATTCTCGGTAATCCATTTATCATCTGTTCGCGATGGCGAATAGATTTGTAGTCACTGTTGGAGCCAAGCTCAAAACCTGCCCATACAAAGAAAAAAAAAAGAAAATGCCTTTGGTCATTTTCATCATTAGAACTCCATTTCTTGGTTCTTTGCCTTTGGATCCAAGGATTGTTGGGAATAAGTAGTTTGCAGTTCTCAATTAGTAGTGTGTGAGTAATCGCTCAGAAGCAAATTAGGAAAATTAATGAAACAGCCACTGAGGAAAATCAAGGAACAATTAGCTTGGTGTTCTGGCCTGCCTCTTCTATTCAAAAGCCAACAGCTACATGCTTTATAAAATGTACTCTAAGTGTTTGCTGTTGAATTCCTGCAATCTAAGCTCTCAGGAGGATAGTTTGTCCCCTAGCAAGAAGATAATAGCTAGCACAAACCAAGACACAAAGAGCCAAACAAAATGCAACCCATGCTGTGCCAAACTCACAGATCCTTATCCGAGTAGACATTGCTGTACAGCCCTGCAGCCTCTCCTCTTGCACAATGTTTGTTGGGCTACAGACCTGTGTTGTCACCTGCATCAGAGACACATGACACAGCCGTGCAATTGCTGAGTTTCAAAAACCTTTCAATCCAAGTTAATGAGCAAGGCAGGTCCTAGGAAACAATGGTGTTTGTTAGTTTCTTGGTGTCGAGGTCCTAGGCATCCAATCTGGGCCATCTGAGAAGCTATGGGAGGTCAGAGTGCCATAGGACAGACACGGCTGTAAAATTCTAGCTGGTGATGAGCTGAGAAATCATGGGTTCAAAGCCAGGTTAAGTTATGTATCTAGACCTATTCTCAACAATAGTAATAACGACTGCATAATAGCAAATAAATTCCTGGGAGCAGAGAGTGTGGTGGCAGGAAAGACATTTCTAATAGTACTGGGTATCTGTTGTCTTTAAATGTTTTATCAGCATCTTCACTGTTCAAATTGATGAAGACAGAAGACATATGCAAAACCTGACAGAGGAACAGCCCATCGAAGTGAAAAAGCTCTTCGTCGGGGGTGCTCCTCCTGAATTTCAGCCCTCCCCACTCAGGAATATCCCATCTTTTCAAGGCTGTGTGTGGAACCTTGTTATTAACTCCATGTAAGTGATTCACATTTCTGCTGCCCATTTGCTTTATAATTTAATATGAAGGTCCCTGTGGCATCCACATTCTCTAAAACCGTGTTAGGAAAGAAGCTATGAAGACCTTTAATTTAGACCTTGAATTCTACCCTGGCCATTTCAAGGCAGGGTTGGGGATTGATTTAAATGTGAAGGGAAAAGACAATGAAAAAATAAGACAAACTTTCATTTTTGATTGTGTCTTATTAGCCCCATGGACTTTGCGCAGCCTATAGCCTTCAAAAATGCTGACATCGGCCGCTGTGCCTATCAAAAACCCCGAGAAGATGAAGATGAAGCAGTTCCGGCTGAAGTTATTGTCCAGCCTCAGCCAGTGCCTACCCCTGCCTTCCCTGTCACCGCCCCCACCATGGCACATGTAAGTGTTCCCATAGACACTGCTTTAGAACCTTCTAGTTTGAGCCATTTTCAGAAGGGAAGTTGTTCAAGATATCTAGTAGATTCTGCCACAAACACTGGAGTATCAGAAACCTGTCTATAAAAACCCAGCCTCTTCATGTCTTCTTTGGATTGCTTTTGTTTTCATATCTATCCCTTTAATTTTGATATTCATTAACTAGAACTGACTCCCATTGAAAAGCTGAAGAGGACAGAGATTTTCAGAATCTAGATTCAAAGCCAATCCCCAGAGATAATTGTGTCAGTGTTTGGTCCCTTTGAATTTTATACATACACCTCATATAATCTGGGGCCTTAAATTTTAAAATGGTAATCCATAATCACAACTGTCTATATCACTTAAACATATGGCTGTGTCTAACATGATTTTTCCATTACACATACGCACAAAGGGAGTCACACAAAATACACCACAGTGCAAGAGGTAGGATATACTTGGTGAAAACCTCGGATCTAGTCAGTCAACATGTGCCCTAACCCCAGCTCTCCTACCTACCAGCTTAATGATGTGGGAAAGAAAGCTACGTAGACAAGCAAGGCCCCAGGTACCTAACTTATAAAGTATGGATATGAACAGCCCAGTTGTCAAACTTCTTCAGAATTTTAGAAGATAGTTTCGAAATGCCTGAAATAAACTAAGGGTATACTAATGATTGGTACTTTCTTTTTTCAAGACTTACCTACCATGTTCCCACCTCTAGCTAAAGTTCTACCCAATGTGATATATAGTTCTCATAACAGTTCTGTAAAATATGAATTGATATCCCACTTTCAGTAGGTTAGATGAGAATTTACAATCTGAAATTAACTCACAAGTTCATTCAAACATGTGTCAGAATGCTGGTTTTAATCCACTAGGTCAGCGTCTAACAGCTAGCCTTTAGAAGTCATTGTTCTTGGAAAGCCCATTGAGGGCTACTGAGTGGATTTCTAGTTTTCACTATTAGTAGCTGAGAGGAACGAAGTACATTTGAGAATTAAAGTCCTTCATCGCAGGTCATTATTTTGTTAGATTTTCAGTAGGAAACCATGAAACCAAGAGACAGGTGAGATAAGGGTCTCAGCTGAGTCAGAATTGCTTTTTCCAGAAGTTACTGCAGCTTCCAGCTTCACTATAACATCAGAGATGGTTCGTCTCGCTGCATTCAGGGGTATATGTATCAATCATAGTTCTGATCCATAGCTAACAATGGTTGAAGCGTGTGTGGTCTTAAGACTTTGAAAACACTAGAATACAGCATCCTTTAGCTTATTCTTTAACTTATCCCTTGTCACTCAAGATACTTATTATATGACAAGCCAAGTAATTATTCAGAAAAACTGATTATTTACTGAATCAGCATTTAAGCCTCTGGAAAAATGAGTCTTCCAGCAAAAGAATATTTATCATGAAATTATAATTGACTATATTGTAATCAATATTCTTATAATAATATCAATATCAAACAAAGGGTGTGGTGTATGTAAAACTTTGAAAAATGATACTTTGTTTTTATAAGATATTTGTCTTCACTTATGTATATTACTAGAAATATTTTTATCCCAGTCTTTACAAAAAGAAATTCATAGTGTCACCAATTAACAGCCAGAAGGCCATGGTAAAGTGGGATGATTTCTCCAAGGGGTACAGCTGAGATCTGCTACATAGGTGCTTCCAACAAATGCATCAACTCGTTGACTGCTAATTAGTAATCATGTTTGGTCAAGCAAAACCTCTTGGACCTTCTCATAAGTAGTTTATGTTTGTGTGTTGGTTTGTTTGGGGTGGTATAGAGAAGACAATTGGTGACCTCTATGAGCCCCTTATTTTTCCTTGTGAAATGAATAACCTAATTTATGCTTAATACATTGTTAGCCATCCAAAGTTAGACAGTGGTTCCCACATGTTATCTCATCTGACAGCGCCAGAACCTAGCTAGCATCCTCATGTGCTTCTCTCTTACAATACAACTCACTTGGGTTTAGGATATTCCTGTATATTCTAAACATTTTGCTTTAAGGGGTCCCTCAAGCATATCACTCTTGTTTCTGAAGAGTACAGTTTTCAAAAACATGGAGACTTTTACAAATGAGTTTTCTTGGAACCTCGTATTCTAATTCTGGTTTTCATTTCCTCTTAGTAAAATGATTTAATGTTTTCAAAAACACAACATTACACTTAATGGACAAGACTGATGCCAAGGGCTTGAGGAGCAGCTTGACTTGTTGATCAGGAAGAACTGTATCATGGGCAGAAAAGATCTTGGAAATCTCAGCTCTTTACTACTTATGGTTTAATGTATATTAACATTTGCCTGCATGTGTGTATGTATGTATGTGCACCACATAACGCACATAATGTTCAAAAGAAGGTACTAGATTCTTTAGAACTGGAGGTGAGAACAGCTGTGAGCCATTGTATGGATGCTGGGAATTGAACACAGGGTCCCCTGCAAGAAGGACAGTGTTCTTAACTTCTAATTCACCTCTCCAGCCCAGAAATTTTAACTCATAAGTGACCCCATAAGGGAAATTACAAAACGGTCTTGGATTATACATACAAATAATAGAGACCCGAGCCACACCTGAAATTTCTCCTCCTGCACATTGAGGGCTGTAGGGTCAGAATTATAGTTTTAGAACATTCCAACGTAATGAAATTGCTTAAGACAGAGTCTTACTGTGTAGACCAGGCTGATCTGAAACTCACAGGAGATCTGCTTCTGCCTCTCAAGTGTTGGAGTTAAAGGCATGTGCCACCTCCCGAAGCAGAATTGTATTTTAGAGGCTCATCTCCTGTTTCATAATGATACATATTATACATTTTAATTTGATTTATGTTTTCTCTTTTGGGGAAAAAAAACAAGCTTTCTTTTTAGAAGTGACTAAAAGTTAAGACAAAAAGTTAACTTGCAATTTTATGTTATAAAATATATTTATTGCATGTGCAATAAATATAAGATTGATATCTTCATGGCGAACTAGAAAGGAACAGAGAGGAAAGAAGAGACCACCTGCCACTGCTGGGTGAGCTATGCAGGTGATAGTCTACACAGGAAATAATCCATCAACAGTAAGAACAACTAGCTTTGATGATCATTAGGTGAGGAATTACATACTGTCCATAAAACAGCGAGAATGATGTCTAGCCTGTGGTAATACCCCATCATGCTATCTCCTTCTGTGAGAACTAGGTGATGGAAGCTTTCACACTTTCAGGGTGAACACAAGTGCTGGGGCCCCCCAGACATTAAAATGTGTTTTCTTCTAAATAATTTCAAACTCAGGCATGAAATGCTTCTTAAATCTTATTTCTCAACATTTCAAGTTGAATTTTTTTTATTTTACTTTTGCTTTTATTTTTTTAATGGTAGTGAGAGAAGTTAAACCTGGAACACTGTACATGTGGTAAGCAAACCCTTATACCCATATCTAGGTACCTAGACCATCACTGAGTTTTAAATATTTTTTTACTCAACTTTATCGTACTTATAGTTATATGCTGCCTTGGAAACTCTTCCTAATTCTATGACATGTTCCAGTGTCATATTTCAAAATTTGACTCACACTAGGCACATGAAATATTCACATGTTCAGTGAACACATTCTTACCATCAAATCATATGCTGTGCATTGCCATGGCTACCATCTATATCAAAGTTTTAATCTTATTTTGCATGTGCTTTGTAAATTAAGGAACCAAACATCAGACAAATTAGAAGGCAAATATATTGGGGGTCAATATACATCTTTTACAATCTCATTAATGTTATCTTTTGAGTTCACTACATTTCAACTATTTCAATATCCTTTGAACTCTTCAAACAAAGGCATCCTTAAATACAGGAGTTTTCCACCTACGGTTTTCTACCAATTTATGATTGATCTGCCTTGCTATCCTAGAAGTTTCCATGCCAATATTTACAGTGCTTAAAGAATAAATTAGTAAGCCCTGAAATTATCATATAATCCTCAGTTTTAGAATGAAATATATTAGCAAACACTTAGTTAACATCGATGCTAGGGATGCAAGCTTCTCCGAGGATACAAAGGAGAGCTGAAGAGTTCATTTACAATGTACTTGCTGTGATGGTGATGACGGATTCTTGTGCAGTGTTTGATCATCCTCAGTTATCAATTGCTCTGTGTGTTGGGCTAACTACCATAGAGGACTAACAATAGCTAGGCAATGAATCACATCCTAGTTCTCAGTACAAATTACACATTATCAACCGTGTGGCCATAGCTCTGCCTCAAGCTAAAATAAATTCACAATTTAGACATATTCTCCTTCTACTTATCTTTAACTTGAGATAGCAAGGGGTTAGGAAACAGTAAATTCTTATTTCATTAGTTGTAGCTCAAGCATTATTATTGAGCAAATGTTACAGTTTCACTCTAAAACTTCTCTAGAAAGATGAATGTTTGTAATTCAAGTTGAAATTTTTAAAATCATCACAGGTTAATCTTGGTGGTGGGAACTGCTACCTACAAGCCCCGTATTTCCTGGCTGACAGGATTGGTTGTCCTTCTTGCCCATTTTTTTCCTTCCTCACACTCTTCACCCCTAACTTTGCCAGCAACTTATAGTGAAAAGAAAATATTCACTATGCTTCAGGCTAATTGAAAAGTATCCTGGGAAAAGCCCTGCGCTGAGAAATAGATAGGTCAGTCCTGTGGTTATATGCGGTCTGCCATCCTAGATTCAACCATATTTCCTCCGTGTTATCTTATCTCACGGCACTGGAGTCTAGCAGTCCCTTGTACGACTCCCTGATTATTTAGCCCATTACTATCTGGGGAGAAATACATCCCTGCATATTATGTTTGTGGATATTTCTCATCTAGAAGGATGGGGCTGGAGCTGATAAGCACCTGAACTTATCAATACAGAAATGTATCAATGTGTTCAAATGGGACAAGTGGCTGCAGCATTGATTTGAAGTGTTTTTGACAAGCATGGCCCACGGAGATTGACATACCACAAGTTGGCTACGTTTCTTTTATGCAAATCTTGCTGGAAAGTGGAGTGTGGCACTTTCAGATTCTGGGAGACAGATAGAGTTCTGAGAAGGTTTTTAGGAAATTGAAGAGAAGCGAGCTGAGAAGGAAAAAAGCAGAGCAGAGAGAGTGGTTCCTGCAGCTACAGGAGTGGCAGTGTGTTACAAGCCATACACAGTTGAAGCCATAGGATAAAGGAACCGGGCGCTGACGTGTATTTAAAGGGAAAAATTATTCTCCACACCCAAGGTGGAACCAGTCTTATGGCATATCCTTGTAAATGACCATTCCCCACAAAAGAGCTCACATACAAGGAGTTAACATGATTCAGTGTCTCAGCAATCACAGCAGCACGAGTTGTATACATCAGGACATCGAAGCCAGTGCTATAAAAGTACCTATTTAGTATTCACCCACAAAGATCACCGAAGGCAACATCAGATGGGACTTTAGCCCACACTTATTAGCGGGATCACTGACTCATGAAGGAAGAAAATTACACAATTTTTAGCATGACTCATCACTTGCTGCTCGTTTCGATAAATGCAGGTGAAATCTCTGCTCTACAGCTATCTAAACCCAAAGTCCACTTACCAAGAAATCATACATTACCTTGAATTCAGTAATGTATTTCCAAATGTCAGTACTGTACCAGAATTAGAAATGATTACTGCTTTATTCTGACCTGAGCGCTGAACAGAGTGGAAAGGTTTGCTGGGACAACTAATCCCTCTCCTTGTGACTGTGGTTCCAGGGAGCATGGCTTCCTTTCAAGCTACTTCAGCGACAAATACACTACTACAGTAGGCTCCCCACATCCCTGTGTGCCTAAGAATTGTCACCTGCAAAGCAGAAACAAATCCTGTCCTTGATTACGCCCCACCCCCCCCAGTGCTACATGTATTATGAAGCATCGCCACCAGATGGCAGAAGTGTAACATGTTGGGATTGATGAGTGTTGAAGCCGATTTTTTTTAAATTACTATTATTGCTGCTGTTTTAGCATTTTTCAGAGATTATTGTTTCTAAAACATAGGAAAAGAGTGTCCTTGGGCCCAGAAGTTATGCTTATCCCTTCCAGCATGCTCCTCTTGCCTATGTGACTGTGCTGTATATTGACATAGGAGTCAAAGGACCTAGACTAAATCCTCTCTCTTCCAACTGAACGTGTTTCTGAAATGACTGTCTAGAAAACTCTGATAATATGTTCAAGGTGTGGGGGACTGCTGCTCAGCTGTGGACCTGTTCAATACCTGTCCAGTTTACCAACAGGTGGAGTCATAGTGTCCAGCATGGCATTCAAAGACTGACGCTGCCCACAATACAGTGCCAATGAAATACCTGTTATTCACGACTGCCATCTGAGCTTTCTAAAAGCCATCTTAGAACATGACTTTTGGTTTTAGCATATTATTTGGTGAATGGCTACGTGGCTGTGGCAGCACTAACAGCAGCATTACCCACAGGTAGATTACTTCAGCCCGCACAATACTGTTCCCTAATTCCATGGTATCCGTTGATGTTTTCAATGTCCGTTTTCAGAGGTAATGTTTAGAGATGTTTTGGTGAAATTCTGTTCCCAAGAACTCACAACACACAGAATTCTCTCGGAGAATTCTAAGGCTACATATCACAGTATTTGCTGAGAATGATTCTTGTTCTATTAATAGCCTTTTAGGGCCAGGACATTAAGCCACCGAAGGCTTTCCATTTGGGCTTTCTTTGTTGGCCATGTAATAGCGACGGACTGCATTGCTGTGTGTTGTGAATAGACTATCCGGCCCTGCCCACTGGGCTTTTACATAGATGTATGAATTTCAGCCAGGCTTCTTTTTGTAACTGACCATCTCCTGGGAGGCAAAAAGGATCTACCTCCATAAAGACCAATTTTACAGCTTTCCTGAAACACTTTTAAGCCCTTTTACCTGCTGTGGCATAATGTAGGTCACCTTTGACCAAGCTCAAGAGAAAAGAGAATGAGGCTTTTCCTCGCATAAAGATGTCCCCGGTGCTGATGAGTCAATTCTGAGGTACTCAGTTGGAGAGGAACACTCCTCATCAAAAGCTTGCCCTAGGCTGTTTGGGAGGACCTGCCTAGTCAGCACTGGCTGGGGCTGCCTCCCTCTCGCAGCTGTTAAACTCAGATTTGAAAAGCAGATGCGTTCGTGCAAGGGTGCATGTTATTGTTATGAATTCTCACATACCCCGAGTTCTAAATGACTTCATCAGCCAACTGTACATCAAGCTAGCCCATGAAAACAGAGAGCAGGGTGAAGGCTTGTGGCTTTGTTATTTGAGGAACCTTATTTCCTGAGCCGTGCATTATAGTCCAAGTCGCCAGGATTGGTTATGTGATTGGTGAGGCCGTGTGCAAAGGGAAAATGCAGGGCCCCTTCATCAAACATTATTACGAATTTCCAGGTGCTGACAGCATAGCCTTAGAGCGAGTGACTACACATCTGTGTACCTAGCTGTCCTGCTCGAGCACCCTAGGAAGCTAATCTTTGAACAGCAGCAGGGGAAATGCTGTATGGTGGGTTGCATTTAAAAAAAAAAAAAAAAAAAACAAGTGCTGGTTGCCTAGCAACTAGCTAAGGTCCTGAATGGGCTGACTTGCAGGTTTCAAGATACACCATCTTGAAATTCTGAATGTACAGCAACCTTCTAGTGGACTGATAATTCCCAAGGAAAAATACTATGGTGGGAAATGGAAATGGGGAGGTGAGGAGGAACACATTTTTCTATCCTTATAATCCAAGTAGCTAGCCCATAATTCTCCCTGTTCCATCTTCCAAGAATAAAACTCCTCATCAGTGAAGTAAATGTGGAAAAGAAATTGCAATTTCCCCAGAAATATAAACAATGTTTTCCTTAGTAAGAAAAATATAAATGTATCCATACATTTTTTAACACGTTTCTTTAGCAATTTCTTTTTTTAAAGATTTATTTATTTGTTTATTTTAAACTCCAGATTTTATTCTCCTCCCGGTCCACCCTCCAATTGTTTCACATCCCATACCTCCTCCCTGTCTCTATGAGATGTCCCCACCCCCAACCCCCACCCTACCCTACCTCTAAACTCCCAGGGGCCTCCAGTCTCTTGAGGGTTAGGTGCATCCTCTCTGACTAAACTCAGACCCAGCAGTCCTCCACTGCATATGTGCCCAGGGGTGGGGAGTGGGGACTGGGAGTTGGGAAGCATATTAGCTGACATATGCTGCCTGGTCAGTCAGTGTTCCAGTGTCTGAGAGATCTCCAGGGTCCAGGTTAGTCGAGACTGCTGGTTCTCCCACAGGGCTACCCTCCTCCCCAGACTCTTCCAGCTTTCCCCTATTTCAACCACAGGGGTCAGCAGCTTCTGTCCATTGGCTGAGTGTAAATATCTGAATCTGACTCTTTCAGCTGCTTGTTGGGTCTTTCGGAGAGCAGTCATGATAGGCCCCTTTTTGTGAGCGCTCCATGGCCTCCATAATAGTGTCAGGTCTTGGGGCCTCCCCTTGAGCTGGATCCCACTTTGGGCCTGTGCTGGACCTTCTTTTCCTCGGGCTCCTCTCCATTTCCATCCCTGCAGTTCTTTCAGACATGAACAATTATGGACCAGAATTTTGACTATGGGATGGCAACCCCATCCCTCTGCTGGAGGTGGGCTCTCCCCAATGTAGGGCATTTCATCTAAGGTCCCTCTCTTTGAGTCCTGAGAGTCTCTTACCTCCCAGGTCTCTGGTACATTCTGGAGGGTCCCCCCCAACCTCCTACCTCCCGAGGTTGCATGTTTCCCTTCTTTCTGCTGGCCCTCAGAGATTTCAGTCCTTTTCCCCCACCCACTAAGAGATCATGTTCCCCTTTTACACCCTGCCCCAATCTCCTTTCCCTCCCAGGTCCCCCCCCCTTGTTGTTAAGGAAAACAAGTTCAAATTCACTGAACACTTCATAAGCACCTATTGTCCTGCAGATTACAGAGATCAATAAGAGGTGGTAAGGAAATACATAAGATACACTCCTACAGCAACATTGCCAGTGTACAGATGGCCATGCTCTCATCTCCTGTCCTTGGTATTTCTCAGGGCCCTTGTGTTGCAGAATCAGAACCAACTCTTCTGACAGGGAGCAAGCAGTTCGGGCTTTCCAGAAACAGCCACATTGCTATTGCTTTTGATGACACCAAAGTTAAAAACCGGTATGTATCATTCTGCAACATGGCACAAGAACAGATCATCAAAGCGCTGAATATTCACATTTAATCAAGTCTAATCAATTATGTGTAAAATTCCTAGTGTTAGAGATTTGTTTTTTAATTCGCTGAGTAAAGTAAAAGGTAGAACTCTGTCTGCCTTAAACTCCACCCTAGACAGTCCCCTCTGCCTCAGATTTTCTATCTGTCATGTGTATCCTTGCAGAAAACCACTGTGTCTTAGCCTAATGATGCTCTTGGTCTTCTGTTTTTCTTTCCACATTTGTATTCTGCAGCCTCACCATTGAGCTGGAAGTGAGAACTGAAGCTGAGTCGGGCTTGCTCTTTTACATGGCTCGGATCAATCATGCTGATTTTGCAACTGTTCAGCTGAAGAATGGCTTCCCCTACTTCAGTTATGATTTGGGGAGTGGGGACACAAGCACCATGATCCCCACCCGAATCAATGATGGCCAGTGGCACAAGGTAACAGTCCCAGGATGCAGCTGATCTTCTAAGAAGGGTCCTGGAGACAGCCATGGACTGTCCCCTGCCAGAACTGATGCAGACCTTAACTCTAGAGTTATAAAATTATGGCAGAGACTAGACAAATGGCCAGAGGTGTGTACAATGGTCACAGCTTGAGAACATGTCTAGATGTGAGTAGCTTTCTGATTTATCACTTACAGGCTTATTGTGATACTACAGAGTCCTGCCACTGATAATGGAACTGTGGCTCCCAAGCAACTGACAACAAACCAGGTTCAGGCCAATGCAGATGGTTCCATTGGTTTAATTGGGAATGAGAAGACAACAGAGTGCTTTCATCATGAGGCTTCCATATTCAGCTTAGAGAAACAATGTTTGTTGCAAGACTGTGCATTCCTCTCTACTAAGAAAACAATACATGGCCACAATATAAGCGTAAAACATTAAGATGGGCCCTAAGACTGACCCCTCACCCGAGCACACACTGATCTGAAAATCAAGAGATTGAAAATCTCTGCAAGACCAAGTATAGTGGCCCCAAAGCACCATTTCCACCAAAAGCAACTTTAAACATTGGCCTTACACCCAGAACCTGGTGCTACTGTCGCACAGAAGGCTCATTTGCCAACTTTCTTCTCTTTGGCATGACTGCAGGTAGATAATATGTGGCCTGATTAAAATAAACTCTCAAAATTTGTCTCTGCACCTGTGAGCGCCTATTAGTAAAGTTTCCCTAGGTAGACCAATAAAAGGTTTAATTTTCAGAGTGCAATATTATTAGATGTTGGATTTGATGTGCTAACCTGCTTTGGCTTGTCATGCTGGAGAGAGAGCCAATGAATGGAAGAAAATAGAATTACACTATAAACCACAAGCCAATCAGTTTGTTATCCTGGAAATAAGACTTGAGATCTTTTGGGCTTGGGAAAAATGTAGCAAATGAGGCTCCTGTTCAGAGAGATTTTGTCAATTTCTTCTGTTCTCTGGCTAACAGAAAAGTAAATACAACACTCGAGAAAAAAAAATAGACATATTGATGAAACACCAAGTTGAGATTAGGGAAGGCAATTTATGTAGTATAATTAGCCTTAATAGTAAAGACAGATTTCATTTGTAAACGTTTATTTAAAAAAAAAAAAAAAAAAACCACTCCCTAAATCAAAATAGATGTGTTTAAAATGCGTGGCTGTAATACTCTAATCCTGTTGTAACTTGTTTTTCCAGCATCTTATGCCCCAGCATTTAAAGGTCTACATCATCTGGTGACTAAATGCAGACTTCCCAGGCCTTGCATCTCTTCCCTCTCTCAAACACTCTTGTCATGAGTTCATAGATCTTAGGTTTATATCTTCCTCCCTGACTTCAGGCCAGTTGGCTACTACAGGAATAGCAGCTCCCTGCCCTGATCTTTCCACCTGTAATGTTGCACAAGGAGGGCTACTATGCATACATGAAGATATGTTAGGAGCCTAGTCTGTACTCCTCCAAATTAATAGGCTACTAAAGGTAGAGCTGGAAACCTAGCTCATGATGTCTACTTACATCAGACCAGTGCTGGAGAGGCTGGGGCAATAGGGTCTTGAGTTCAGAGCCAACCTAGGCTATATAATAAGACCTTGTTTCAATAATCATGATTATAATACTCAAGACATGAATTATGCAGTTTCTCTTAGATCAAGCCAGAGCTGTAAGTATGCAAAATTCCTCATGACACATCTACCTTTGAGGCATATATCCACTAAGCTATGTTTGGAATTTTATCTTAAACTTACAAAAGAAATTGCATCCAAAGACAGAATATGATATGCTCTGTAAAACATATTTACCTTCACTCGTATTATGGACTTAGCACCTAAGTGATATCAATTTCCCTTGGAACTACCAGGAAAATTCTTTGTCTTCTGGCTTTGTTCGAGATTAACATTGATAACGCTTCTTCGTTTTGTAGATTAAGATTATGAGAGTGAAGCAGGAGGGGATTCTTTATGTAGATGATGCTTCCAACCAAACCATCAGTCCCAAGAAAGCTGATATCCTGGATGTTGTGGGGATTCTGTATGTCGGTGGATTGCCAGTCAACTATACCACGCGCAGAATTGGTCCAGTGAGTGCCTAATTCCTTGTTGGTTACTTGGTAGAGTTAGTGACTTGTGCATAAATGTGTGTGTGTGTGTGTGTGTGTGTGTGTGTGTGTGTGTGTGTGTGTATTGGTGGTGGTGTAAGACACACATACAGACTTTATATTGTGATAGGCTTTAAACAGTGCAATAGCTGGGCCACTTCCTAACCTCCATGCCAGTTAATCCACCTCCTGCCGATAATCCCTAGTTATCACTTTCTAAATTCTATATTCTACCTTGGCTGCCCTGGACCCAGTTGGGCAGATCTCTGGGCTGTCCTCTCCTGGCTCCTCACATAGTGGCTATGACTCTCAGTGCTCCACTCTTCTCAGGCATGGTGTCTCTCCTTGCCTTCACCTCTCCCAGCAGGGTGGATCATCTTCTTCCTCTCTCCCTGTCCCAAGCCTCAGAAATTCTCAAAACCTACCTCTGTCTGTCCTCCCAGATATTGACTGTTGGCATCTTTATTTACCAATCAGAACCAACTGGAGACAGGTTCCAAGAAGTTATGTGCAGACACTTGTGTAAGCAATTTTGGAGGGAAATGTAATTAGCATTTGTAATACAAGCAGCTACACTTCTCTACTTGATTAACAAGTGTCATTGGAGATCTCTCTCTCTCTTTCTCTCTTTCTCCCTGTGTGTTCGTATGAATAATATAAATCACCCTTTTCATAACTATGAGCTATACTACCTATCTATCAAAAATAAGAGTCTGTAGTGATAGTAGCAAAAATGATCAACTTGAATTTCTAAAGCCAATGGACTATAGTGCATCAGAGCATATGGTTAAGTTGGTTCTAAATTCCATCTCCCTAAAATTTTTTATATAAACTTTCATGTTTTATACATGTATTTTTTTTAGGGGAGAGACCATTAGATCTTTGTTCCAAAGACAGTAGAACTGAACTAAATTTAATTGTCTTTTTTTTAGTAGAAATTGAAACAGATCAGAACTGAATACGTTGATAGTAAGGTTAACAAATTATTCATAGAAATATGAAATCAGGGAATATAAGAGATGAGTCAAAAGTTACTATCCTTAGATAGAGCTCACAGTTCTGGCAAATCAATGGGTACATGCTGTGACCAGGATCTCAGAATATCAGGTCATCGTGGCCCCAGCTAGATACATCCCGACGGACAAGCTTGATGTTAGATTTCTATCCACTGTGCTGTGAAGTCTGGGGTACGGAGGGCCAGGGCCAGGCAGCTTTGAGGTGTGTGCTAGGACAACTAGCTTGTTGGGCAGTGTACCCCACAGTATATGTCTATACTACACATAGAGGAACAACATTGCTAAACTTGGCATCTGTTCCTTCTGACCTGACTGCTCAGGTGACCTACAGCCTCGATGGCTGTGTTAGGAATCTTCACATGGAACAAGCCCCCGTTAATCTGGACCAGCCTACCTCCAGTTTCCATGTTGGGACATGCTTTGCAAATGCAGAGAGAGGGACTTACTTCGATGGAACTGGTTTTGCTAAAGCAGGTAAGCTACTTCTGCTTTCTTTCTGTTGAATATTCATGACATATAAATGCTGACTTCTTGCCTGTGTCAAAAAATGATAGTTCCCTAGGGTCCTGAGGTATTATTCTTTGCTTAAAACAAACAATAGTTTCTACAACTAACAAAAACTACCTCTAAAACATTCATATATGGTTAGTGGGGGTGGGGGCTGTAGTTCAATGGTAAAACACATGCCTAGCAAGGTTGAGGACCTACATACTGTCTCTAAGAGCCAAAGCAAACCAACATCTACAACAAAAATTCATGCATGTGATTCTGATAAAATCTTATAAGAAAAAAACATTAAGTAACAGGTGTCACAGGAAATAATTACAATGGGCACCAGTGGGCCACATGGCTCCAGCGGGGTGTTCTCATCTCAGCAGATTCTCTGGCCCGGAACCTCCTGAGTTCCCTTGGGGGGTTGTTGCCATACCAGCAATGACCACCCACCTCAAAGTTAGCTATCACAATTCCCAATAACCCGATAAAATCAAAACCCTAGAAGCTTATAATAAATCAGTCAGATTTATATATCAACAAATTCTCAATTCACAAGATGCCCACGCAATAATTTCAGAGCCAACTAATAATGATACAAGCTGCCCACCTAGCTTAGGCAAGTTACCCCAATTATTTTATCCCTATATGATATTATATAAAGCCATGCTGAATCTGAATCATCCTATCCATTCTTCATCTTCCTTCCTCCTCCCTCTCTCCTGAGTCACTCCCTGTCTTTGCAACTCTTAGTGCTGCCTCCCTTTTCCGTGTCCAATCACAGGCCTCCTGCTGCACTAATATTTAAATTAATTGGACAAGGAAAATCCTGCCACAAACAGGAAGAAAGGCTATTCGGAGATTCTGTGCTATTTCCTTCACTGAAGAACTATGGCAGCAAAATGAACCTAACTATACAAGAAGGCTCACATGTATTGTTCTGCTTTTTAGTGTTCTCTATCTAACTTTCTGGAGATAAGATACCATCTTTCAATCTTCCTTTAAAAGTCCTCTCAGGGTTCTATTTCATTACACACATACATGCACACATGCACGCATCCAAACACCTACATACACACAGGCACAGTGGTACCCATCTGTTGTTGATAGTGACAAAAATTACCATTATGCCTGGCATTAAGGATCACTTTCCAATATAGGTCTGCATTACTGAACTTGAACATCACATTGGAAAGGAAAAAAAGAAATCTCTGTTCACATAAAACCTCTTATATTAGCTACTATAAGAGAATATTCAAGATCATGAGTCACACGTATTTGTTCATTAGGAAAAAAAATAAGGAACAGGTAATGTGTGAATGCTGATTATAAGAAATGGGAAAATGAGATGTAATTTCTGCCTTTAGAAGTATATTATCAATAATAAAAATTCAATTTTTGGAGAAATCACAAAAAGAAAAGTAATTTTTTAAATACCGTAAAAGATGCACAGTATTCTGCAGATTTACAAGGAAGTTTAATTTTGTTTAGTAGTCAGAATAGGTTTTATAAAGTAACAGATATTTAAGCAATGTTTTATTATCTGAGTTGAATACTTCTATGCCGAGTTGTGCAGTGGACATTAGAATCCTCTAACATGGGCTCGGGTGGAAACCCACCTCTGTAGAGGCAGAATTCTGAAAATCAGGAATGTGTCAGATGTGGAAACACCAGAGGATATGATGTCACCCAAAAGTCACGTCATGTGCTAGGAAAGTCAGAAAGGCCCCCAAGATTTCTGTACATCCCCAAGTGGCTGGGATGCCAGTGGTTTAGCCAGGCAGGATGCTGGCCTTCAGGGTCTGTGGCTGATGGGTTGACTCGTCATCCCACCTCCTCTTGGAATTGGACCAACAACAGGAACAACAACAACAACAAAAGTCACATCTCCATTTCCTACAGCTCCTCCCACCCTGCAACTCACAGCGGGATACAATTTACATAAGACTTGGGTGGTCAGAGCTGCAGGTTACTTTGGTGGAAACTGTACACATTCAATATAAAAGGCTCAATATCTCTGTTCTTAAAAGCCATCCAGCCACCCAATCGCTGGACACGATCTCACCTCACCACCGTTTCTTCAGCTGAAGCACCTCACGTTATTCCTTTCTCTTCCTTACCTCTTGCTTGCCATTTTATTTTCCAGAACAGTTCAGCCCTTCTACCCTTTGCTTTAAATCTATCCAGCCTTTTCCAGGAAAACTCATCAAGATTCATGGGAGAACAAAAAGTCTAGCACATCATAAGTACCACCCTTCACTCAGGGACAGTTGTGGTCACACATAGCATTTATGGCCCATCTGGTAAATAAAAAGCATAAATAGAATTTTCTTGAGTGTTTTCCCAATATTCTGTGGAGTTCATGTAGTCTTAACTGTTCTTAGGAAATCATTTTATTACTAAATGAAATATCTTAACTTCTTATATAAAGCCTAAATCTATGAGTCAAATATTAAAATGTCTAATGAAAAAATTAGCTGGATTAAATAGAAAAGATTATGTCCTAGGATCTTTCCATAAAAAAATTACCTTTGCAACCTTTCATTTAATAAAATATTTAGGACTTTCTGAACTTACTCCAATTACTCTAGTGCCATTTAGAGTGTCTCAATAAAATTTTACTGAGTATTCATTAAAATGCTTTCCTTAGACCAGCAGACTGGAAATCCTCATACCTGGCTTCGATAGCCCTTGATCCAGTCCTAGTGTGTGCTCATTCATTTGGTTATCGAATGACTAAAGCTCCACTGTGTGCCAGATTCCTAGGCAGTACCAAGAGTCCTGGCCTCTTCCATCAGTAACCAACAGTGTAAAGTACACAGCTGAGGAAGCCACAGATTGAAATTAATTTGCCCCAAACTAATCAACTTTTCCCTAGTTGGTGGGTTCAAAGTTGGATTGGACCTTCTTGTGGAATTTGAATTTCGTACCACAAGACCCACTGGAGTCCTCCTGGGAGTCAGCAGTCAGAAGATGGATGGAATGGGTATTGAAATTATTGACGAGAAGGTGAGTGAATATCTGCGTGTTCTTCCTACTCAAAGCTCTGGTTTGAGGTCTTGCCGGTTTCTTCACTGCAAGTGAGCTAGGTTCCATCTTCTCATCCCTCTGGGTCATCACAGTCCATGTACATTTTTATCACACCTACCCTGCACACTGGCCATACTTTAAATGTGTTCATCCTACTACACCAGAGCTGTGTTGACCAACTATGGACCAAGTAGATTTGAATGCCTGACTTTCAGTGTGATGCTCCAAGGACTTCTCCATCTGTGCACCTAGTCAACACAACTACTGGTGCAGTGGGAAAGGAGGCAGCTCAGGTAATCTGAAATCAGCCTGCCTCTTACATCACCCCTATATCGCTGAGACCAGCAATATACCAGTTCCTGATTTTCACTTACAAGCACTCAGATAAGCAAACATAGACAAGTATACAACCAATAACCTAATCATAAATACCTTCTTATCCATGACTGTAGACATCGACTTATAGGGAGATGAGCTGATTGTGTTTTGCAATTTAGAAAGCAGGCTAAAAGAGGAGAGTAAGCAAGAAATTTCAGATTTTCTAACATGAAGATTATGCTTCCAATGTGTTTATATTTCCCACCTTGGGGTGCTGGTGCTGCTCAAGAAACATGATGAAACGTATCTTCCATGCCATTCTCTCCTTCTTGTTGCTCAAACCATCATGTGAACAACAGAAAAAATATTCAGATGCTTATAGGTAAAAAGGATGAAAAAATGAACAGATAGACAAAATTCCCTAGTTTTGTTTGAATTTTCAAAGCCCACATTCCTTGCATCTCTTCCAAGTTTCCTTGCTTGCTTGAAATCATTTACCATTTATGTGTCACTCTGTCATGTGATTTCCCATCAGGCTCTTCATAGAAGTAAAATGTCATTTTTACAAACGCCACTCAGTGTTCCAAACACTAATATTTATAATACTTTATGTTTTGCAAACTTTACCTAGCCCTATTAATCTTTTTTAAACAAAAACATTTCTTTTGTCCACCTTGTCAAGTACACTGCCTAGCTGACTAATGTTTTAAATATTTCAACATGTTCCTTTCCTTCATTAGCTTCAAAAGAATTCTGATGTCTCAAATTTCAGGGATCTTGCCATGTTACTAAAAACAGATTTTTCTCATTTAAACAAGAACTTCTAATCAATTTCTTCCTTGTTGGGAATTAAACTGGCCTTCAGGCTTGGGTCTTTGGCACCTGTGACATGAAACGTGCCCAAAAAAGTAATTTGTGTGACTCTCAATCCTATATATAAAATGAAAACCATGCAGGAGAAAGAAAAACACAATTAAAGCATCAAAAGCTTAAATTTATAAACAATACTTTAAAGTATATTTGAAAGTCCATTAATGAGTTGCTTGAAGCAGCGTCTCCTAAGAAAGTTTTGTGAGGTTCACCAAGAACCCTCATACTCCAAAAAGATGTGTAGCTGAAAAGCTTTGTGTAGATCGGGTTCTGTTTTGGTGCAGGACTCAAGTGTTTTTTTTTTTTTTTTTTTTTTTTATGAAACACCACCATACACCTTAACAAATAACCCAGGCAATGCCGGAGAGCAAAGAATACTCCTGGGTCCCAAGCTTTAATTTTGCATTCCAACTTTTCTCTAGGTTTGTGTGTGTGTATGTGTGTGTGTTTACATGTACATGTGTGTGTGCATGTGTGCATCAGTGTACACACACATAATAATGGGCAGAGGACAGTGTACAGTGCTGTTCCTAAGGAGTGAGCCATCTTACACTTTGAGATCCTTTCTGTTGCTGGTTTGAGTATAAGCCCTATAAGCAGGATGACCAGGGAACCCCGATCTGCTCCCTTATGCTGAGATTCTGAATTCATGATTGCCACATCCAGGTTTTTCTTGGTTCTGGGGACCAAATTAAGAGCTTCAACTTAAGTTGAAAATAAATACTTCAGCTGTGTCCGTTATTTCTGTCCTGTGATGCTGACGTTTCCCACAAAGTAATGGTACTCTAAAGCTCACCTTCCATGGCTCCCTCTCCTGCCCTTCTTCCTCAAACCTTCCTATAAACAATAAAGTATTCAAGAACTCAGAGGCAAGGATAAGCAGAACTGAGTACATAAATAAACCAACTAAGTTAACGTGTGTGGTGGCTTGTGTTCTCTGCGTGTCAAGCAGTTTACTAGTTGAGCTACTTCCCCAGACCAAACTTTGTCCAGTGTTTGAGAAAGGTTGAATAGGCCCCAGTTGTGTTCACGTCAGCCTCTGATTTTCACTGTGTGGGTTGTGGAGCTCTCCTCGACTGAAGCCACCTGTGACAGGTCGTTTTCCTACCTTCTAGCTTATGTTCCACGTGGATAATGGCGCTGGCCGATTCACTGCGGTCTATGATGCTGGGATCCCAGGCCATATGTGCAATGGACAGTGGCATAAAGTCACTGCCAAAAAGATCAAAAACCGCCTTGAGCTGGTGGTAGATGGAAACCAGGTGGATGCCCAGAGCCCAAACGCAGCATCGACATCAGCAGATACAAATGACCCTGTTTTTGTTGGCGGTTTCCCAGGTGAGTGCTGGTTGTTCCAGCAAACGCGTCCTTTGCTCCTTATGTTTGTGGTTTTAAAAATTTATATTTGTATAAGCATGTCCAAGAATGTGTACTTAAGGCCACTTGCTTCTAAGCTTTAGAATCTCCTTCCATAAATAACACTTGGCCTAAAATTTCCAGTCTGTAAAATGAGAGGACCATTTATTTAAACCACATGGGACTGAAATTTTCATAATCACCCCCAAAGTTTTATCCAAGGGGAGGCTAAAGCTAAAGGAAATGAATTTGCCTTATAAAAGATATAAAGTATTTAAGAGCAGTTGAAGCCAAGATTGTGAGGGTTTTTTTTTCTCTTGGTTTTAAAATGAATGTATCAGAGGAATCATAAAATGTGATCCAACTTATTTCCTCTGGTTCTGGAATTCTCCAGGTTAAATGTAGCTAATTTCCCACATAGGTTATTAAAGAGTTTATATTCATATTACAAGGGAACCCAAGCAATAAGTCTGCATCAAAAAACAACCCACTGGTGCATTAAATTCAGCATATGAACTCCAGAGTTACCTAAGGAGCCAGGAGCTGCCGAGCAATGAGTCCAGGTTTGTCATGAGCACTGGAGTGACCCAGACTCCTGGAGTAAGCTTTCCGAATTTTGGAAGGAAAGCTTGGCATTGCTTCCGAGGCAGATGGGCTATGTGTAAGACGAGAGAGTGTGCAGAGCTCCGCAGAGGTCGACAGAACAAAAGACATTAGAGGGGACGGGTGGTGTCCTTCCAGAGTTAATTTTGGCTTCTCCATTTTAAAAGTTGTATCATGTGCATGGGTGTTTTGTCAGCATGTGTGTGTGTGTGCACAGTGTGCATAGCTGCTTCCTGGGAAAACTGGAAGAAAGCATCCGATCCCCTGGAACTGGAATTAGAGTGGGAGGCATCCTTGTGGGTGCTGGGAATTGAACCCTAGTCCTCTGGAAAAGCAGCTAGTGCTCTTAACCACTTGAGCCACCCCCAGACCCTGCCTTTTTTTTGTTGTTGTTTGTTTGTTTTTGTTTTTGTTTTTTGTTTTTTTCGAGACAGGGTTTCTCTGTGTGTAGCCCTGGCTGTCCTGGAACTCACTCTGTAGACCAGGCTGGCCTCGAACTCAGAAATCCGCCTGCCTCCCAAGTGCTGGGATTAAAGGCATGCGCCACCACTGCCCGGCTTGCTTTTTTATTTTTAAGATCCACAACTGTGCATTTTTTAACATTAATATAAATTTTTGTACTGTATAAATAAATACTTCTACCAGGAACAAACAAAATAATTTGAAGGAGACAGTGTACCTCTTCACCAACCGGCTATAATGCAAGATCCTCCCAAGGACCAAGCAGGCTGGAGGAGAGAAGTGTCTCTGTTGACTGCTCTAGTTGGGGGAATAAACCTGGGGAACCAGGGCCTAAAAATGAGGCAGAGTAAACAATTATGCTATAGCCAGTTTTATTCAGAGAATCAGGCAATTTATACTCTGAAGGTCAAGAAAAATTACATGAGTAAGGTATTCAACCACAAGGATAAGCAACACAAGGCAGAACTGCTTTTCCATACAAAGGCTAGCTTCAACATTTAACTGAATAACAAACAGCAGCAAACAACAAAGAGTAACCTGAAATCAACTCGCCCTGATCTTCTATACCCGGAGTGTGGACGCATTCCAAGAACAGTTCTGTGTTTTAAAGAAACTGAGGTCACAAGACTCTTCTTGTTTTTGTAGAGGGTTCTCACAAGCACTCAGAATTCTCTTCACACAGTTCCATTCCTGAATTGTGTTGCAACAAGCAAGCCCTGTTAATTAAAAAAGAATTCCATAAGCTTCCAACCAACAGAACATTTTGGGGTTTTATTTTTGCAGTGTTAGAACATCCCATGTCCTAATTCAATATTAGAAGGATTTTATAAATTTCTTTGCTTCATTAAATACAATTCTATAAGATTTATTAGGAGACTGGTTGTTGTTTGCTTAGGTTTTAGTTAGGGTTTCATTGCTGCGAGGAGACACTATGACCAAGATAACTCTTCTAATGGAAAACATTTCATTGGGACTGGCTTACCAGTTCAGAGAATCAATCCATCATCATTATAGTGGGAAGCAGGACAGTGTCTAGGCAGACATGGTACTGTAAGGAAGAGTTGTACATTTTGATCAGAAGGCAGTCAGGAGGAAGGAGACTGTCTTCTGCAGGCAGTCAGGAGGAGGTTCATTCCACACTGGGCAGAGCTTGAGCACTAGGAGTCCTCAAAGCCCACCTACAACAGTGACACACTTATTTCAACAAGGTCACACCTCCTGATAGTGCCATTTCCCGTGGGCCAAGCATATTCAAACCACCACACCTTATTTCCTTATTTATTAATTTTTGAAGCAGGTTTTTACAGTATAGCCCAGGCTAGCTTAGAACTTGGGTTTTCCTTTTCCACCTATGGCGCTAGTGCTAATACGCAGGTACCATCAGACTCGGCTATAATTGGGTAGTTTAATTTTATAACTTTGTAATGTAACTCTTAAGAAGTTGATAATTCTCTACAAATCAGCTAGCAAGTCTCCAAGCAGAATCATACAGTTAACGATAAGCAGTGTTCCAAGTTAATCCCAAGCTAGAGAGTTGATTTGGAAATGTGATTGTAAGCATTTGATGTAGTGGTGTTTCAAAAGCGAGGCTGAGGGGATAGTGGGCGACCTGGGGGTGTAGTGCTTGTGCAGTGTGCACAAGGCTTCTGGACTGGATCCCCAGCATTTGCAAGGATGAGAAACAAAAGTGAACCCTCTTGTGTCTTTCCAGGTGGCCTCAATCAGTTTGGCCTGACCACCAACATTAGGTTCCGAGGCTGCATTCGCTCTCTGAAGCTCACTAAAGGCACAGGCAAGCCGCTGGAGGTTAATTTTGCCAAGGCTCTGGAACTGAGGGGTGTTCAACCTGTATCATGCCCGGCTACCTAAGAAAGATAAATTCAAGCCTGAGAAGAATTCATCAAAACAAGTGTATCAAAGTTAACCAACATACACTCCTATCTTATTAATAAAACTAATGTGTGCATATACATAATTCTTTCTGCATTGTGTCAGACAGTGATAATTCAGACTACAGACTGAATTTTAATTCAAGTTCTCATTCAAGCTTATGATTATTAAACCAATTATTTCATTCTAAATAATTGCATGTTTTGTATGATTTTAAAGATGGAAGGTAACTGACCATGAAATGAATTTGCAACGTGCCCTGAAGTCATTGTTTGAAAACAAATTTTTTTTTTAAAATGCTCTCATATAATTTATGGATACAACTTTAAAAAGAGACATCTATGAATACCTCTGCTATCCTCTTCCAAGTATGTTGCCTGTCGCCTTTGGCCTTGTGTTCAAGCCACTGAGACAGAGTGGGTTTGGTACTTGTGATTGAGAGGCAATCAGTACCTCCAGTCCCTGTGTGTGCAAAAGCATTTGCCTAATCCAAGTTCATTATTAGAGCATTTAACTAGTGTTATAAGCAAATATCTTTTTGATGCTGGAAGTTAATGCTATAGATCAGATTCAGGTCAGCAAGCTTGATTACCTGATTTTCTTGTTTGATAATGATTTATAGGCTTAGAGAGGAAGCCAGAACAAGGTTGCAGAATGACAATGAGGCTTTCAGCCCCTGGTACTGTATGGCGATCGTGGACTCTAGGTTCATAAGAGGGAGTCACAACCCACACTCAGATGGGGAGAAAGCATGCTGAAAGGCATTCATTCACATTTATCAGGAGACAATCCACCAGAAACTTCAAAGACATTTCCCCGTGAATCTTTCTGAGACGTAGTCTGACCTCACAAATTCATCTCCTACCAAAAAAAGTCTGTTGTGTGTGTGTGTGTAAATTCAGCCATCTTCAAAGGGGTATGAGAACCAAGACAAGCCAGGATTTTATTCATCACATTTAAAAGGAACTATTTCAATTGCCACCTTCAGAAGAAATTGTTGTGATTTAATAATTCAGAACAAATAAAACATTTGTTCTCACCCTTCCTAATGCTGCAGCCCTTTATTTAATACAGTTCTTCATATTACGGTGACTCCTCCACCATAAAATTATTTTCATTGCTATTTCATAACTGCAACTTTGCTACTGTTATGAACCATAATGTAAATATCTGATATGCAGGATATACGCCACCGCTGTGAATGTGTCCTTTGACACCCAGAGGGGTCAAGTCCCACAGGTTGAGAACCACTGATGTAAAGGACAGGAAACTTGCCTGAAGAACTTTGAGCTTCAGGAGAGTAAACCACCAGGCAATGAAGGTGCTTTTGCCTAACTGTGGTGGCAGGTGCACACCACATATTTCCCCATTAGCCAGTTGCTCTCTAAGATTTGTCTACACATTTTCATTCCATTGACTCTCAACCTAAACTCAGGTTTGAAAGCTATTTCCTGGGAAATTTAAAAGAAAAAAAACTTGTCATCAGATATAGCAGTTTTGATTTGGTCTAAAACAGCAGGATTTTTAGAATCCTTCCCAGGAAGAAAATCATTACTATTAAGAAAAAAAAAAAATCACAAACCATGCCAACTGAGTTTTATAGTCATTAGAAATTCCTACTTGGTTATTTTCAAACACTTAAAAAATATATTGAATCTAGTTGCTTCTTAATCAGTCTTTAAGCCATTAAACTATCTGAAATTCAGTGTGTCTTGAAAAGGCCACTATTACTTCTGCAGTGAACCTTGACATAAATGATTGGATTTATTCTGGATACTAAGTGAGATAAACACAAATAAAGATGCCTTCCTTAAATTAAAAAAAAAAAAAAACCCTTTCCTTCAAGCTCTGCTCAGAATGATACATAAATTTCAAAGCCAAGGTGCATGATTGACACTCATATCACAGTTAAGTACTACTGAAGTCAATTCTAGGTAAGTGTCCGGGAAGGGAAGGGTTCTGCATGGCCACTGAGGTAAATGCAGTACCTCCCAATTCCAGCCACACAAAGAAAAATTATACGTAGATTTTGCCTGTACCAATTAAGCAATTATCCTAAGTAGGGTCCACTCACACCCATGCACCCCAGTCTACAACTGAGTCTAATGTATGACTGAGACTGAAAGCTCAAGTCTCTTGCCACCTCCATATTTCATTGGGTGGGACGAAAGGGTAGCCTGGAGTGTGACAATGAGCTACAAGTTCCACGTTAGTACAGTTTTCCAAGAAGGTCCCAGAAAAGTAGCTGTGAGGGTAGAATTCAGTCTATTAGTCTTTGACTAGACTTTCTGTCATCAGAAGATTATACTGAAGGGTTAGACCCATCACTCAGCCTGAACAGAGTTTATCAAAATTTAAAAATCAAGAATAAATCTTATGAAAGGCAGAAGTTTCTCCAATATACTTAATGGCCCGTCTCAGACATTAGCTTTTATCCCATAATAAGTTACATTTGTTTCAGTCAGCCCTTCTCTGTGATTTCCCTGCCTCCTGTCACTGTGGCAATCATAGACAAAACTGGATCGTTTTCACTTAGTTTCCATGTACTCGCTCCTACTGGGTTGTTAGTCTTCTTTTTTAAAAAGGTGCTTGGAACTTTTTAAAAACATTGTGAGGGTGTTTTATGGAAGTTACCATGGTAAATGTCACCAAGAATGGAAAATAAAGAAGAGAGCAGACAGATCTCGGCCCAAAGTCACCAGAACACTGACAAATGCAGCTTCAATTAGCAATTGTTAAAATCATAAGTATGGTCTCCTGCTTTCATTTAGTCTATTGTCTCTGGCTACAAAACCCTTCTAGATTTCCTACTTCACAAAAGAAAAGACAATTTTAACAAATTGAAATCTTCTGATTTTATGGCAAATTACTGGTTTTATTTGAGTATAAAATTAATAAATATTATTAACACAAATGCAAAACTGAGTTTTTGCCAATGCGTCACTTTTATAGCCATCTGCAATTTTATCACTTATTTTATGTCCTCACATTTTTTTAATTACCTTGTTGTAGGTCATCTCCAAAATTAACTATATTCAGAGCTAGAGGTTAGTACTGCACGTGGATTTTTGTGAGGACACCGCCTACACCCTAATACCCTTCTATCAGTAATGGGCACTGCTGATATCACACTGCTGGTAAAGCTGTCTTATCTTGTTTTGATTATGTTTTTTCCTGTTTAGTCAGTATGGATATTCACACTTACCAAAACACAGTTTCCTCATTTGCCTCAGTGAACTTAGGGCAGATATTAGGTCCCAAAGGCACCTGGAGAGAAAGGCTGCCTGGCCTTGGTTGCTGAACTCAAGTGCTATTTATGAATCTGGATTGTAGAAAGACTTACTGCTCAGCATTTGAACCAGTTACCTAAGTGGGTGTGGCATCTGTGCCCATTGCTGATATGAGGGTATTAGGAGTGGGCTGTGTCCTCAGAAAATCCATGTGCAGTCTTTTTTTTGGGGGGGGGGCAAAAGCATCCCTTTATTGGGCCTATCTTTCTACAGAAAAGTTTTAGTATTTGCTCCAAACTCTCCCTGGGCGTTTTCTCATGCTTGAGTTTTTTTTTTTTTTTTTCCTCTTTTTTTCTCTTGCTCCCTCCATGGGGCTGCAAATTCC